>OX381717.1:51193884-51581384 GCA_947462335.1 Harmothoe impar
AAATCATTACGTTTTACCCATGAGAGCTGATCTCTTTAACGCCACACATACACGGACCTCCCCACTAATGTAACTTACCATCACCTCTTGTTTGCAAGATGCATCCTCTAGCCAGTCGTTCTTGATTCTGTTCTTGATTCTGTGTAGAGGGAATATGAGTAAATCCATATAGCATGTTCAGAGAGCAGGCACCAATGGCGAGCATAGCCGTTTACATCCGAACGCTCTACTGGGCTATAGTTAATGTCCTATATAAACATAGCGTTTTAGTATATTTAAATGGGGTCCAACATTCGCCTTCTACGCTCTTACTCTATGGGGTAAACTAGTCAGAGGTAGGCTTCCGCCCAAGGATAACGCAAGGGTAGTGAGATCCAGCTTTATTTGATGTTATGGATGTTATAGTATATATAGAGCACTTTCACAGGTTTATATTATAATCACAGCCTTCCCTTCATATATATAGAGATATGTACATCATTTCTAGCATTTAGCTCCAGGGCTTGCATTGATAATTATACGCGACGGCCTTAGTCAAGGCAAAGTATACATATAAATATCCAGCAGGAATCCTTATGGAATCCAGAATGTATAAGTCTCCACGCAGTCAACCAATAAATACCTTCAACCTGCTTTCAATTAGGTTATTACATGTCCATATCATGATCATCAACATGTCTCGAAGACGACCTCATACGCTTCTCCATGATACCGATGGATCTGATATCGGTTTACGAGAACCCAGGTGCAATCTAAGGGTTACTCTCCGGTCACCACTATGGATCCGGGGTATACACATACCATCAGTTTCCAATTCATCAGGTCGGCCAGTCTATACAACTGACTCTCCAGTTCCATGCTTATAAAACCGGTATGCTGTATCACTAACTCCATGGTTCTCTCCAGAATATAGGACTCCAGGTTAGCATGTGAATAGAACATCCAATGTACAATTCCGGTGACAATATCGATATACCATATCTCCAATTGAAACGTTATACATAAATGCACAGATTCCAATGATCCATATTTCCCAACGTTTAGATCACAAGACCGTTGTTAGTCACTGTTAAACCGATGTTAAACCTTTAGAACCACACACATACTCCTCAGGAGTTACACAGTGCCATCTGGTGCTCTCGATCGTACTCCCCAAACGCTCACTGATAACTGACTGCGCTTTCCTTTTCCCCCTAGGCTTATACTTGTTTCTTTTACTTTATTTCAGCTTCCCTTCATGACCGCACCCAGCACTCATTGATTGCCCGTCAGCGTCATCTCTCATCTCTATTGATTGGCCATTAGGCGGCCCTACTCAAGACCATCCTGAATAAATTAGGCATGGGATGGTCGCGGCCATGTCGTGCCCGGGGCCGGCCCTCAGCCTGTGTCGTCGCCTACCCCCTATGCTGCTCTCTAGGCCCTAGTGATCGCCTCCTTCACCAGCTACCCCACCTGCTGCCCTTGAGGCCCTGGTTAACCGCCTCCTTCGCTACCTACCCCACCTGCTGTTCTCGAAGACCCCGGCCACGGCCATCCTGGCTCCATGGATTCCAACCCCGACGCATAGCCCCATTTGCCTGTACTACTTGCCCCCATCGCCGAGGCCGCGTTCCCCATTCGCCGTTCGTCTTCCCGATCTTAGCTTATCTCCTGACCTGGATTTTATACCGTTGTTATCTTTCCCACCAGCTGTGTCAGCCCGGATCCTAGTTTATTTGTTGCTTTCCTGCTCGGGCTCTAGGCCCTGGCCACAGAGCTGAATATATTTAGTCCATATAACTTTTGACTCTTATTGTGGCCAAGTCTACCATCATAGGACCTTATAACATTATATATACATGTTCCTTATATTCGTTATTTACTGCGTGGCCCGCGTACTGGGCTTGTCCGATTTACATGTGACTTAATGTATGCGACGACTTTCTTTTCTCTTATTATATTAATCTCACTGTACTTGTGTCTTAAAGTGTACTGTTTCTCCCCGCTTATTCAATGTATATCTACTATACCCATACATATTCATACATATATATGCACAGTTTCGCCCGTTCCCTTATGTTATATTATACATTATTTATCAATCAATAAATATATCCTCCAAACCTTTTTGCTCTTCTTTAGTTTTCCACTATAACCCAGGACAGGGGGGTCCCCCGTAGATTCGTGTTATATACGAATCGTCCTTTCTGGATCTCACCTTTTCTTTTACTTTGCTTCTATTTTGCCCCTATTCTACTTCTGTTTTACTTTTCTTTCTCTCCTTTGGTTTCTGAATGGTCTTCTTTGCTTTTCTTATTTTATTTCTTGTTTCTTTTTTCTCGTTTCTCTTTTCTCTCCTAACCTATGTTTTTGTTGCTTATGTTTTGCATTTTTCTTTTGAATTCTAGTTTCTGGGCTGTTCTGCAGGCTTCCTGTCTTGTTTTCTTTTTGTGCCCCGTTTCTCCACTTTTACTATTTCTACGCTATCCCTACTCTTTCACTCTTTTTACTTTCTTCTGACGTCTATTTATCCCCTTATTGCCCTTTTCTATGCTCTAGCAAGCTTTTACCTTAACCCCTTGTCAGTATGATCTGTTTATATGCTTAACATGTATTTTTATGTACTGTGATTAGGCTCGAGCGGGGTGAGCCCTGCTCTCTGGCCTTTCATAGTTCATGTATAAAACGAATTGGGTAGAGATGCTAATTAGGCTCGAGCTAGGATAGTCCTGCTCTCTGGCCTTTCACAGTCTGTTGGATAAATATGTATGTATAGATGCAAATTAGGCTCGAGCTAGGATAGTCCTGCTCTCTGGCCTTTCATAGTCTGTTGGATAAATATGTAGATATAGATGCAAATTAGGCTCGAGCTAGGATAGTCCTGCTCTCTGGCCTTTCATAGTCTGTTGGATAAATATGTGGCTATAGATGCAAATTAGGCTCGAGCTAGGATAGTCCTGCTCTCTGGCCTTTCATAGTCTGTTGGATAAATATGTAGATATAGATGCAAATTAGGCTCGAGCTAGGATAGTCCTGCTCTCTGGCCTTTCATAGTCTGTTGGATAAATATGTAGATATAGATGCAAATTAGGCTCGAGCTAGGATAGTCCTGCTCTCTGGCCTTTCATAGTCTGTTGGATAAATATGTAGATATAGATGCAAATTAGGCTCGAGCTAGGATAGTCCTGCTCTCTGGCCTTTCATAGTCTGTTGGATAAATATGTAGATATAGATGCAAATTAGGCTCGAGCTAGGATAGTCCTGCTCTCTGGCCTTTCATAGTCTGTTGGATAAATATGTAGATATAGATGCAAATTAGGCTCGAGCTAGGATAGTCCTGCTCTCTGGCCTTCCATAGTCTGTTTCCGAGATTCCTGACCCGTGTCGACCCCTGACATGTCATTGCACCCCAGTCACCATAGTTAGATTCCGTTCGTGATATATTGATCGCCCTGCTGCCTATGTGAGCGCTGAGAATGTATATATATTGATTCAACATAGGGTTACTAATGTTCTACCGTCAGTTTCGTTAATAGGGCACCAGGTTAGTCCGATGTACCTTCAGTTCCCTGGTCTCTTTAGTTCTCTCGGCAACTCTACTCGTGTACTTCCTGGTATATCTCTATTGGGTCCCTATTGGCTGCCCCCGTGGGATTTAGCCTTATTTCTCCTGTTCTTTTTGCTTGTTGTATAGGGGTTCTGGGTAATTCCCTGGTCGCGGCATTTATGTTCAGTTGTTGTATGGCCCTTCTATGTTCGTCTCCTCTGAAACTATGCACCTCCATGCTGCGGTTTCCTAAAGGTGACCATCCTGCCATTGATATCATCGGCATATCCACAGGAACCGCCGACGACACCCCGCCGCTAAACCTCAGCAGTCGCGCCATGACCGCCTCAGTGTGGTCCCCTTCGAGCACTCTGGCTAATGTTTTACTCACCTTGATGGTGGTCGGTAGCGGTAGTGGTATGGCGCTCTCCCCTGATGCCATTTCCGTCGCATACACCACTCTACCCCAATGTAACCTAGCAACGTGTCCTTTACATGCATAACTGACATTGGCGTCCTTGATTAATGGGGCTGTTCCGGGCTTTTGGAATATTTGGTCCAATGGCATAATACTCTCCCCTAGCGGTATTGTCTCTACTAGTCTCTTGGAGGCCATTTGTATGTATAACCCATCTGCCGGCTTCTTGTTCTTTTCCTGCCTCCATTTTCTGATCGCCCATATTGCTACTATGATTGCCAATATTAGCATCACTATCATAGAGGTGAGTTGGGAGTATGATTCGTCTGCCGTTTCCGGGCAATCCATTTGAATATCGTCCATATCCTGGTTGCCCCATTGCTTCTCGGCTTGGACACCTTGCGACCCTGCCGTAGATAGCATCATCCCCGTCATTACCCGCTTATAGTTACAACAACAGCATACTATTATAACTGCTATCACCGCCAACAGTATACCGGAGGATCCATACCCGGCTAGTTGATGTATTCCGTCGTCTATCTTAGTCTCGAATCCCTCATCCATACCCAATCTTCCCTCTATTACAGCTTCTTCTAGCTGATTCAAGGCGATATGGGCAGGGGCTCGTGTATATGCTGCCCTATGCTCCAGTTGTGATCTAATCATAGGCGGTAGCGGGTCCTCCGGCAACGCTTGTATCTCGTGCCCATCATACGTTGTCTTTCTATAGCCTATCCTTTTGAACGTTTTTGTTTTCAGCAAATCATTTATAATATATGATATGTTATTCACCATTTGAACCCGGTGACATCCCCTAAGGCTGTAGGGCATCCATGCCCCAGCCGTCATAAATGCGCAATCACAGCCTATATTAATCACTGCGAAGTGGTGAATTACTATTACCACGGGCGGACTGGAACCGCATAGTAGTTGTCCTTCTATCTCCGGCCCTGACACTAATGTCTTTCCTCCCTGTAAGGGGATGGCCAGAGCCGGGAAGCGTGGTTTGATTATGTAGTCCACATCGCAGCTCTCCTCCACACCTGTTTTATCGTTCCTAATGAGTGCTGCAATGCATCCTGTCTCTGATACTTTGCGCATATGTGGGATGTCTGGACAGATCGTAATGGTGTTCCCGTGACACCTCGCCCAGTTTACTACCGGCTCAGTAATGTAATACCGTCCGTTCATGGATAGTGCTATTTCTTTTGGTAATCCTGTCATAATGGCGCCATCCGCCTCTTTTCCTTCTAGCCTCACTGGTAATGGTATCGCCCTTACCTGATAGGTGCAATATAAGTGCTGTTCTGAGATCACCGGTATACCCAGCGTGATCATCACTCTGCCCCCTTCCCTATACGTATCGACAAAACTGTTCTCATAGTAATAGTTGGGGTTGGTGAATGCCACCCTAAAGCGTGGATAGTTTTCTTTCAGGTAATCGTTGGTATTCCTTATGGCTTCTTGTACCGCCTCAGTGGCTATTAGTCTCACAGGTAAGTGGTGGTTTTTAGCGGCCTCCAGGTCGCTGGTCAGCTCCACCACCCTAATCATCTCATATAATAGATGTAGCATGTATCCCCACTTTACCCTTATTAATAGGCTTTCATGTGTATCCGCTATCGATTTCTGATATAGTGCTAGTGACAGCATGCCGAGTTTATGAGACAGATATCTAGTTTTTCTGTCTATACTCATTACCATGTCTCTGAGTTGCTTCTGTCTGTCACTCATTTCTCCTATCTTTCCGTGCATGTCCTGGAAGGTTTTGTCTGTTGTGGTCACTAACTTTCTTAGTGTGTTACTAATCCTCCTGGTGTCTTGTTCTAACACCTCTATTTTCTTTTCATTTCTGGCCGTGTCCTCGGCCCTGCCAAATCCGAATATCCAGTAGAATCCATCAGCTATAATATTTCTCTTGTCTCTGGTTATGTCTTCTCCTTCTTTTCTTATTCCTTTCATTACCCTTCTTACTAGTGATCTTCTCGTATTTATCAGCTCCTGAGTGGCAGCGTCCATCCATATTTCTGTTGTCTTTAGATTATCACAACTGTCTTCGTATATCAGTGTCCTATTCTGGCTCGCATTGTTACACAACCCTTCCAAGTTTTCTTTACATTGTTCATATATGCTACTTATATTCATTGGTGGTCTCACTTCTGGTATCTCCACCACGAATACTTGTGTGACGTGGGATTCATCACTGGTAGTTATGATCTTTCCACTTTGCATTATGACACCCAATTCTATCCTTTGTATAATAGGACATATGTTGCCTCCTTCTGGTGCCAAAATTATACTCCCCAGCACAATATAGGCTATCCACAGTGCCTTCCTTCTCCCTTCCATTTTGTATTTTTCTATTTTCTCCCTTTTTATGTGATACTCTTATCTTAATGGGTTCATTTTCAGTCCTGTTCTCTCCCTAGTTGCTCTTATCTGTCTCTGTTGGCCTTTTTATTTCCCAGGCCCCTTTTCAATCTTCCCCTGTATTCCCCCTTCTCATTTCCCCCCGGGATTAGCTACACTGCACATCATGTCGGACTATTATTCCTGCTTATTTCATGGACGATTGGTCTATCTTCCTCTGGATCTCATGCCCATAGGCCGGGTATTTATTGTCTCCACCCGTCAGGCTTATATGTCCGCTCCTGGCTCAGCCCTACCTGGGTTTATCACCATGTTACCCGGGGATGTGACCAATCCGCCCACCTCTGATGTGGTTCGTGCCTTAGCCCAGGTGGCTACCTCCATGCCCCCTGCTGCTGTGCGTGCCTGGAGGATAGACGGTCAGGTCCCGGCTCATCACTGGTATCCTCCTCCCAGCGCTCCCTATGGATCCAACTGGCATCCCTATTCGGAGCCTCCTGCCTTTCTACCCCCTGTTTCTTCTCTAACCCTTCCTGCCTATTCCATGCCTTCCGCTCTCCCTTCCACCTTTGCTACTGATTCAGTATCTCCCTCTCCCTTTCAAGTACCTATTACTTCTTCTATCTCTTCTCCCCCCGCCATTTCTCCCTCCTTTTCCTCTTTGCCTTCCCTTCCTCGAACTGACACTCCTATGCCTCCTCCTACACCTTTGGCTCTCAATATGACTGAGCCTTCTTCCCTTCCTTCTATCTCCGTACCAACGACTTGTATTCCCGCCTATTCTCTTTCTCCCCTCGCAGTGACCTCTGTTCCTGTGACTTCTCCTCTTCTTTCAGTGGTTTCTGTTCCTACTCCCTCTTCTGGGACCGTTTCGGTTGCCGACCCTCCTGTTTCTGTTCCTTCTGATGAAGTCACTGCTGTGACTATCTCTTCTCCTCCTCTGCTCTTGCCAACTCTTCCTCTCTCCGTTCCTATCTCCCTTTCTATATCTCCTCCTTCTCTTGATGCCGTTCCTACTTCTGATCCTCTTCTCCTGACTCCTTGTGTCGTTGATGTGGGTAGCGCCCCTTCTCCATTCCCTTTACCTCCTCTGTCTCTCCCTTCTTCTTTGCCTCTTCCTATGCCTGCTTCCACCTCTTCTTCTCTCCCTTTGGATCTATCTTCCTCTGATTCCATCCATGACTTCTTTGTTCGTGTGGACTCTGCCACCCGTTATGATGCCCTTCTTTCCTCTGTTCAACAGGCCACACCTACTGCTCTTTGGTCCTCTATCTCCGAGTACATGTCTCCTTTTTCTTCCTGGTTCTCATCTCCTGTTTCTTCCTCCATTCTTTCCCAAACTACTTCTTCTGTTATCTCTACCTCCCATTCTTCTACTTCTGTCCATTCTACTGTCAACACTGTCACTTCCCACCTCAGTTCTCCCTTTGCCACTAATTCCAACACACCCTCATTGGTGATGAGCCTCCCTACTACCCATTCCACCTGTGCTTCTATTTCCCATGACCCTGTCTCTGTTACTTCTATTTCTCTTCCTGCCCCTGTTCCTGCAACCACTGTGACTCCAGCCTCTTCTGTCTCTTCTGCCCCTTCTTCAGGGCTTCTGATACCGTTGACCTCTGGCCTGGAGGTGGTGGTGCCGGACCCTATCCCTGCCTCCATGTGTCGTGGGCCGTCGTATCTACCTGTGTGCCTGGATATATCTTCAGGTTCTTCCGTGGGATCACCTAGTCCTGCCTCATCCAGTATGGCGCCCCGCCGTAGCCATCGTCTCCGCCTTCGTCGCCGTACTGCCTCTAACAGCTCTGCTTCTACTGCTCCTTATGGGATTTCTCCTGCTTCCCGGACTCCACCTGATTCTCCCGTCGCTTCTGCCCCACATTCGGTACGTTCCTTTGATTATCCTAGCTTCCTTTTATATTCTTTGTACTTGGCTGTGGTGTGTCTCAGCCGTAATATACATTGGCTCACCTGTACTTATGTTATTTACAATGTCGTATCTTTCCCCCGTCCTCGGCCCTATATATTGTTTACCTCGGGGTTTTCTTCTGATAGCACTTTGTCTTACTGGTGTCATTTTCTTTATTTTATATGGCTCGGGGTCAAATGGTGTGTTGGGTTGTAGCCCCATGCATTGTATTATTTGGCCCATGTCGTCTGTCTTTCTTATTTTTACAGTCGATTCATTCCCTCTACCCATCCAGGGGTGTGCATTTGTCTCATTTCTAAATAATATGGTACTGTGGTTGCCCTGTGCACATACTCTGATATATGTTTTCCTTTCATTTTAGCCTCCTTCACAAGAGTAGCTACACACACCAGGCATACACAGTTACCGGTAAGTCCTATCATTTGGCTCATTCCTTTTATCTTGTCATTGTACACGGGTATTGTAAGGCATGTTTGTCCCTCTCCCATCATTTGGAATGGTATTATCTTCAATCCAAACGCTCTATAGCTGTCTCCTACCTCTCCTTCCTGTCTCTCTGTGCTGATCGGTATATATACTACCGCTGTTTCGTCGTCTACTCTGCTGTATGTTATGCTTGTAGAACATGTCACTATATGTCCTTTTGGTGTTGACATTGTTTTATGTTGTACATATTGTTCTGTATTGTCCGTACTACTCCATTCGTCCTCTACTAGATCGTCCTCCCTCAGTTGTAGTTTTCTAAAATCTGCTACCACCTTTGTTTGTTGTCTTATACGTTCTAGTGCTTCAAATAGCACTCCCCCTCTTTTCCTTTGGTCGCCGTTCATTCTGCTCCTTTCCCTATCATGACTTCTTCCCCTTCCTCGTTCCTTTCTACAAACAGCTGTAGTTCTGACATGTTGAGTGGTGTATTGATTGCCATTACTATTCTCCCATGCTCGGCCACTGACTTACATCCGGCTGTTATTCCCTCTGTTGTTATTAGTCTCCATTCTAGTCTCCCTGGTCCATTCAAATTGACCTGTATCATGTCAATTACAGCTCCTTCCTTAGTTAAATACAAAGGTTGCTGTTTTTCTACAATTGTCTGTATGGGTACTGTTTGGCCTTCTATCCGTTGTTGAGTCTCTTTATCACATATAAATGTTCTCATCATTCGTCCTGCCATTTCCACTGTCTCTTGTTGTGTGTCTTTGTTTCCCCTCTTCCCCCTGCAGGTTACCCTGCAGGGTTCCGTTATGTTGTTTAGTCTGTACTCCTCTCCCTTCTTTGCTTGTGGCCCTGTAGTGCTGATCTCGTGTTGTTCTGTATTATTATTTGCTTGTATCAACCCTCCTCCAGGGGCTCCCCGGTGAGTAGCTGTTGCCGTGCAGTCTCCACGCCCTGAGTTCCTCCTAACTGCTCACCACTCCAACCATCAACTGTGGTACATGGTCTGTGGTGTTATGGGCCCGCACTGTGTCTCATGGTAGTAGGTGGCTGGTCTCCACCTCCTGCCTCGTTGGCTCCTTGGCTCCGACTGGGCCTTGTGCTCCTTCCGTTGTCCTTCTTATCCTTCTGTCGTCTGGTCCCCGTCCTCCCCCCCCCCCCCTTTTCTTTTTATTTTTCTTCTGTGTCTTTTATATCTCGGCTCATTCCTTCCCCTCCCATTTCCCCCCCCCATATTCTCCTTTTTTCTACCCCACTTATTTCTATTCCCTGATTTCGGACGTTCAACCCTCTTTTCAGAATCTTATATAGTTTTATGGCCATCTCTAGCTTTTGTCTGTACTGGCCTCTCTACCGCCAACCTCCTTTGTTCTATTCCCTCCTCGGCTTTGATCGCCATTCTTTTCCCTTCGCTGATTAGTATTCCTTCAGTGATATGCAATTTCTGTATTCTTAACATGAGCATATCCCATGCGTCCCTTCTTCTGATGCATTGCCTACACTTCAGCCTGGCTTCCAGTGCAGCATGTACGTAACATACTGGGGTATAGTATCTACTGTCTGTTATCATCCTTACCCCAAATTTCATATGGTGTTTATTGACTTGCCATCTCAATACTGTTGGCAGTGCGTCAATGTTGATTCTATTCTGTGATATTTTCTGCATGCATAGCTGGAAAAGGGAGGCCCTTTCCTTCTTAAACAATGGTGGCAAATAGTATCCTGGGGTCCACATGACATCGGCCACATCCCCTCTTCTTTGTCCTTTGTACTTTCCTGCCGTCACCAACATTTTGTCATATTCCTTATTCCCCTTTTCTGCCTTCCTCCCTTTGGATGAATCCTTCCATTGGGTTCTAGCTGTTTCCCTACTCATCCTCTTTTCCCTCGTCTGTCTTCTTACAGTGAATTCTCTTGATGTGCCTCTTTAGGCCATGTCTCGACGCATACATTCCCTTGCATATGCTACATCGTATCGTTCTGGGTTGGTGTATTATCTCAAAGTGCTCTCTCCTGCCGCCCTCTGTAGGCCACACCAGTGGACACCAGTTACATTTATACCCTTCCCCTATATACTGTTCTCCGTCCTCCAGGTAGTATGGCCTGTCTGTGTCCTCCCCTGTACTTTCTGTTTGTGTATCCACCTCCCTGGTGTGTTCTCCTCCACTTTTTCCTTCTATTATAATATTTAGCCTCCAAGCTTTCCTTGTCTGAGTGGATGCTTCCCTCGTTTGTTTGTTTGTTACTTCACTATCCTTTCTGATCTGTTTCCCTTTCCTGGAGTAATCCAGTGGTTCCTCCTGTTCCGTCTCTCCCTCTTCCTCTACCCCTTGTCTCTTTCTTTTGTATTCTATCTCCCTTTTTCCCTTTCCTACCTTCCTTCCTTCCCTTATTCTCCAATTCTTTTCCTCTCCAGTTATATAACCCTCCTTTTCAGGGTCCCCATTCCTGAAGCATGGTGTTGTGGCTTCTCCGTAGTAATATCTTCCTTTCTTTTCAATCCTCTTACTTCTCCTTACTATCTCCTGTCTCTTCTCACTCTCCCTTTGGTTTGCCGACTCCTTTGATGTCTGATACGTCCAATAGTCCTGCAAAAATTCGTCTAATTCCTGTATTTCCTCCCCTTCCTCGTCGGTGAACCTCGTGTTTCCACCTTCTTCTTCTCCCTCGCTTATAGTTACTATCTCCTTTGGTGTTTCCCCTTCACCTATGGTTGGTCTTTCCTCTTTTCTGCTGTCCCTTTCCATCAATATCAATTGATTGTCTTCTAGTTGGCTGATTAATTGTCTTACACTTATGTCGGCTCCTTTATACCTGTTGTGTTTCCCCGTATACTCTTTCATTGCCTTGTTAATTCCCCTAGTATGTCTCTGTATGGCCTCAGTGGCCCTTTCTCCTCAATCCTATTGGTGAGGTTGTATCTGGTTCTCCCCTTTGTGTTGAGCTGCTCCCTGTCTGTGCGGGTACGTCTGTATGCTTGGAGATGTGCATGGGTACTGCCGCATCGTGCCCTCCCCCCTCCCCCCTACCCTCCTTACTCGCTGGAGCTGCTCAGCTGCTCCCTTCCTTGTCGTGGTTGTCTTTTTATTTTACCTATAGGTATCACCACCTCATCGCTTATTTCCTCCTCACTCCTGGCTTTAGCTGCTAATTGCTCTATTCTGTCTCTTCTTTTTCTCCTCTCTGTAGCTCTGTCCTCTCTGGCTGTCTTCTTCTCTTGTCTCTGTTTCTCTAGTTTCTCTTTCTCTTGCAGTAATTGCCTACTTATGTCTACATTCTTAGTTCTCCCTCTTTTCTTTGTTTCCCTTTGTTCTCCTTGTTTTTCGTCGCTCTCCTCTTCCTCGCTACTAGCTCTCTGTCTTTTGCTCCATTTCCCTAAAATTTTCTCCTGTTTCTCTCTTTTGTCTGTTAAACTTTGGGCAATTTTAATGGCTGCCCGCCACGTTTTTCTATCCACTCCCGGAATGTTCTGTTCGGGTGTGGCCCGGCCAATATCATCAGGCCCTACCACCCTATCGGGGGGGCGGATTTGCTCCTCTGGGGACCCCCCCTCACTCCTCTGAGTGTCCGAGTCACTGTCCTGAGTGTCTCCTGAATTTCTCTGTTCATTTTGGGTTCTCTTATTTTCTTCGTGAATGACATTCGGTTTAGGCCTCCCTATGTTGGGTTGGGTTGGCTCTTCCTGAGAGCCGCTGCCTTCTATCTCGAGCATGTCATCCCTTCGGGTTGTGTGATCCACGGGCTTTATTCTGTTACCTGGTATTCCTACTATTTCTCCCTCCCCCTCCACTATTGTTTCCAAATACGCTCTTTTCAGCTTGTTTACATTCGTCAGGTGTCCTATCATCTTTCCAGTCTTGATTGACCTCAGCTGTACCCTATTGTCCCCCTTGACCTCCTGTATTCTGTATGGTCCTCTATACTTCCCCGCGAACTTGGATACATTGTTCTCTGCACACATGGGGTCATAGTACCAACAATATTCTCCCTCTTTGAAGGCTACCGGCCTTGCTCCTTTGTCCAGCCTATCCCTCATTTTGGTTTCATATACATTGACGTGTTCCTTTGCCATTTGCCTATATAGCTCTATACAGTGCTTTGTCCTTATGAACCACTCAGCCTCACTGCCCACCTGTGGTTCCTCCCTCTCCTCGGGGTAACCTATCGGCGTGGGGTCCCTTCCAAACATAAGGGTATAGGGCGAGTGTCCCGTTCTCAGGCTGATATTGCTCCTGATATTCCATAGTGCTATCCCTAGCAGATCTGGCCAGTACTCGTGATCCTCTGTCACATAACATGCTATGACGTCCTCCAATGTTTTGTGCAGTCTTTCTGCTCTGGCATTTCCGGTCGGATTTCTTGAGCTTGTGAACCTTTGTTTACATGTCAGCCGGGCTGTAATTTCCCTGAACATTTTCCCCAGGTATGTGCTTCCTCTGTCACTACACATTACCTCTATTCTGCCGTACCTACATGCCATTTGTTGCAAGAACACTGTAGCTGCTGTTGTGGCTGTACAATCCTTGGTACAGAACGCCTCTGGCCATCCCGTGAGCAGGTCTATGAAGGTCATTATATATTTGTAGCCTTCTTTAGATTTCCTGATCGGTCCTATGAAATCTGTCTGTACTACCTGCCATGGGTAGTCTGGCATGTCCCAAGACCTGGCCTTTGCCCTAAAATGCGGCGCTCTCTTCCTAAGGGCGCATCTTTCACACCTCCTTACATATTCTACTATGTCCATGTACATGTTTTTCCAGTAGAACGATTCCACTAGTTTGTTGTTTAGTGCTGTTGTTCCTATGTGGCCCCCACACAATATGTCGTCGTGCATCAGGTATAACACCCTAGGTATCATACTTTTAGGTACCATTGTTCGTGCCTTCACTTCCATGCTTCCCTGTGTCTTCCTCTTTCTTGGATCACTGAACTTATATAATATCCCTTGTTTTATACCCATGAAACCTTCCTTTGCCAACACGGCCGCTGCTTCCCTTTCTGATTCTGGTAGTATCCCTTTCATCAGATAATCCATCATGGGTCTACACTTGGGGTCTTTCTCTTGTTCGATTCTGATCTCCTTTTGTGTAATCTCTTCTCTCCCTACTGGAATATTTTCAGGTTCATCCTTTTTCAATCTGGCCTGCTTTCTGGGTCTTCCTTCTATGATATCTTTCAGTGGCCGGTCATACCTGTTGGTTTCTCTTTGTGGCTTTGGTTGTTGTGGTTTTGGTACTTCCTCTTCGCTGCTGGAGGTTGTATTCGTTCCGCTTGAACTTCCGGTTCCCACTTCTATCGCCAACAACTCACATCCTACCTCTGGTTCAAATTCCTCTCCTTCCTCCTCCACTCCTATTTCCTGATCGCTTAATGGCACCCTGGATATAAAATCTGGTAGGTAGTGTGTCTTTCCCGGTTCGTACTTTATCTCATAGTTGAAGTCTGTCAGCGCCAAGCTCCATCTTATCAACCTCTTTGAAGGCGCCTTTGCCGCTTGTTGTAGTAGTGGTATAAGGGGTTGATGGTCGGTTATTATAGTGATTCTAGACCCTCCTAGCATGTTTTCAAAGTGTTTTAATGTTTTTATCACAGCCAATCCTTCTTTCTCCGTTATAGTATAGTTTGTTTCACTTTTGGTGAATGTGTATCCATAGTAGATGACAGGTCTCATTACACCGTCCTTCAGGTGGCATACCGCACTGCCGCAGGCCATATTTGATGCGTCTGTCAGTATATAGAAATGTCCTCCTATCTCTGGATGTACCAGCAATGGTGGGCTGGTCAGTTTGTCTTGTATTGTTTTAAATGCTCTTTCACATTCTTCCGACCATACAAACGGTACGCCTTTCCTCAACAGTTTGTTCAGCGGTACTGCCAATGTGGCGTAATTTCCTACAAATTTGTTGTAATAATTACACAGCCCCTGAAACGATTGTAGAGTTTCCTTGTTGTTTGGTCTGCCGAATTCCTGTACTTTCTTTATTATCCTAGGCTGTGTTCCCAGTCCTTCTGCGTTTACTGTGTGCCCGAGAAAATTTATTTCTTTCTTTCCCCATTCACATTTGGATGGTTTTACCGTTAGTCCTGCTCCCTGTAGTGCCTTCAGCACTTTCTCCACATTTTCTATGTGTGATTGTACGTTGGGGTCGAATATTATGATGTCGTCTAAGTAGGCCAAGCATGTTCGTGGCATTAGTCCCGCTAGTGCCAGTGACATTATTTTTGTGAATTGCCATGAGCTTTGTCTCATGCCAAATGGTACTCTCTTCCACTGGTACACTCCCAGCGGTGATGCAAACGCTGAATACTTTCTGCTATCTGGGTGTAAGTCACATTGATGGTATCCGCTTAGTAGATCGATACACGTGAAAATAACTGGTTTTCTATAAGCCATGTATAGGAACAAGCTTCTAGCTGTTGGTGTTGGGTAGGTGTCGTCCTCTGTCATCATGTTCAGCACCCTATAGTCTGTGCATAGCCTGGGCTTACCGTCCTTTTTCTGTATTACTACCAGAGGGCTGCGCCACGCGCTGTTACTGGGTTCTATTATACCCAGTTTCAACAGCTGTCTGATCTGCGTGTCTATGATATCCATTTTCTGTGGGGAATATCTGAATTGTCTGGCTTGACATGGTCCCTTTGACTCGTCCACTCTTATCTTCATTGGTTGCCATGTGCAGTGTCCTATCTCCTCCATACTGAACGCCAATGTGTCTTTGTTTCTGACTAGCATCTTTTTAAACTGTATCTGTTCTTCCTGATTCATACATGTATCGGGCATTTCTAGCTTCATTATCTTTTCTTCCTTTTCTGTGTTTCTGCCCTCCTTTTGTTGTCTCTCCCCCCATCTTGTGCTTGCCTGTTCTGTTTGTTGTGTTCTCTCCACCCCGTTGTCCTTATATATAGCCATACACTCCTTTATTGACTTATCTATTTCCAGGTGTCCTAATGTATTCTCTAACCTGAGATGGTCTGCTCTCCCTTCTTTCGCATATGCTAGCACGTCCCATCTACCAATGAATATTGGATCCGGTGTGGCATTGCACACTTTCGTAAACCATCCTCTATCCGTGTAGTTTAAAGCATGTTCCACTCCTGCTACGGTGAGGTTTGATGGTTCCAATCTGACCACTTCTCCATATCGCCCACTGTCTCTCCTCCAAGGTGCTACCTGTATTATTTTCTCTTCCCATGGTTTTATCACCATGCTGCCTATGCTTGAAACAGGGTCCCCCGTGAACAATGTCACTTTCCCTTCTGTCATTTTAATTTCCGCCTGTGTGTCATTCAGTAGGTTTCTTCCTATTACAATGGGGTACATTAGTTTGTCCACCACGTAAAATTGGTAGCATACCCCTGAACCCTGCAGGTTACATTTCAGTCTCACTATCTCCTTTAGTTTTCTGTCTGTCTCGTCCCCCAATTTTACTGATATCTCTTTGACTTCCTTTCTTTCCCAGATCTGGTCTTCATTTATCTCCTCCAATGTCTCTTTTGATATAAAGCAGTCTGATGCTCCTGTATCTACTAAACCATAGTATGTTCTCCATCCTATGTTCATTTCTATAAACATAGGTGACTGTCCCTTCTCTTCCATGGGTCTCGCTGATCCGTCCCTGCTTAACAAGTTTAATTCCGGGGTTGGAACGGACCAGCTACTCCGTTTCCCTGATTTGGTCCTTCCCTCCTGCCCTGGGGCATTCTCATTCTCATACTCTCCCTATATTGGCTCAAGTAGTAACATTGGTCTGTGGTGTGTGTGCTAGTGTCGTGGATGAGACAGTATTTTCCCCTGAATCCTCCTGCCGCGCCAGGTGGTTGCTCCCCTATCATCCTTACGTACTCTCTTGCTCTCATTGAACCCTTTTCTCTGCTGTCCATCTCCTCTGTTTGTCCTTGTATCCTGTTGTTCATGTATTGATTGGCATTCCCTCTGTACCCATTTCCCCCCCCTGTTGTTCCCCCGTTGTTCCTTCCGTCCCTGTTATTCCATCCATTTCCTGCTGTATTGTTGTTCGTTGTCTGTGTCCTTTGGGGTTCCTGTCTGTTGCCGTTGTTATAATCCCCTCTTCTGTCTCCCCCTTTGTTCTCCTGCCATGTTGTCGGTACTTCATTCTTTTCTGACCATTGGTTCCTGTATTCCATGGCGCACATCTCCATCATTCTGTTCATCTCTCTCTCATTTCTTTCATATCCCCTTAGACTGTTATCTGTTGTTTCATATACCTCGGCCATTCCTAGCTTTACCTTTCTTCCCTGTCTCCTTCTTTCTATGGATTCCAGTAGTTCTGCCTTTTGCACCGCTGCATTGAATGTTAACTGGGTTGTCTTTTCTAGTTCTTCCGCGATACTGTCCTTTACCCCCGATACAAATACCGATATCATAGATGAATCGTCCTTGCCCGGTCCGTCATATTCCTTCACCTGCAGGGCAAAATCCCTTACTGACTGACCCTTTTCTTGCTTTAAGTGAGTCAGGTCCTGATGTTTCTGCCATGGGGATCTATTGTCATCGAATGTGTCTTTCAGTATCTTCCTAACTTTATCCAATGAATCTTTTTCTCGTTCCTGTATGGCTTTCATCCAAGTGGCTGCTGCTCCTTTTATGCATAGTTTGACGTATTTCAATTCTATGTCTGGTGTCCATCCACACACCCCTGAAATCATTTTTATTTCATCCAGAAATTCTTCATAGTCTTCACCTTGCTTCCCCGTAAAGGTGGGTAGCTTTAGGCTTGGGTTAGGCATGATGTCGTCTATTCCTCCCACTTCTACAGCCTCCTCCTCTTCTTCTTCTTCCTCCTCTTCTGGGTAGTATACTGTCTTCCTGTTCTTTCTCTCCTCGTCTTCCTTTGCTATCCTCTCTCTTTCTAATCTCCTTTTCTCTGCTTCCTCTCTTTCTCTTATCTTATTATTGTTTGCTCTTTCTTCCCCTTCTTTCAATAATCTTCTTTTTAATATTTCCTGTCTCTCTTCCCTTTCCCTGTCTTCTTTATCCCTATCCGCTCTTGCTTTCTCTATTCTCTTCCTTGTTTCTTCCCGCTCCCTCTCTCTCTCTTCTGCTGCTCTTTCTTCTCTTTCCCTGTCTTCTTTGTCCTTATCGGCTCTTGCTTTCTCTATTTTCTTCCTTGTCTCTTCCAGCTTCCTATCTCTCTCTTCTGCTGCTCTTTCTTTGTCCTCCTCCTCGGTTGTCGTTGTTTTCTTACAATATCCTATCCCTATTCCTGGTAGTATGTCTTCATAAAGCCCCTGTTTATTTAGTCTCAATTGGCTATCGCTGCTTCTACTTCTTCTACTTCCCTTTCTGTGGTCTCCTTCCTCTTCCTCTCCACTACTCACGAGTCCTCCCTCACTACTACTTCTGCTTCTAATCGGTTTCTTTCTTTTCAGGCCTTGGTTCCTGTTCTCTTCATTTATCCCTTTTTCCTTTTCTCCTCTTTCTACTACCTTCTGTCCTTCCTCAGTCGTTGTTTCTTCTTCCTCTGTTCCTTTCTCTCTTGTTGCAGCTCTCTCCCACTTCCTTTTTGCTTCTTCTCTGTATTCTTCCTGTTGTCTCCGGTTGCTTCCTGTTATCCTCTGCTCCTCGTTTATATGGTTTTTTAATTGCACTACGTCTCTTTTCCTTTCTACCCTATTCCTTACGTCTCCTTTTTCCTGGATCCCCTTTGCTTGTTCTTCCTGGCTCAGACCTATATTTTGTCCTTCTCTGTGTGTTGGTGTTCTTTTCTTTGCTGATTCTTCTATGCTCCCTTTTTCCTGTAGCTGTATTATAGCTATTTTTGGGCTTTGTAGTCTTTGTTGTATCCCTACCTGTGTTATTATTGCTTCTCCATCTCGTGCATGCTGTAATACATATTCCTCTGTTCTTTTCTGTGTCAATGATTCTTCTGTCTCACTGTCTTCCTGTTCCTGTATTATATTGTATTCCTTAAAGAAAGGGCTCGTTATCTCTCTTTGTATTGGTGTTAGACTGATTTGTTCCCCTCCTATTATTGTTGTACCATCTTCCCCTTCATCTGTGCTATATGTCTTACTAGTTGTTGGAGTTCTGTCTTTCTCGTTTTCTGTCCCTTCCCTCTTTCTCCCTAGTCGTCTTCTTTCTATGAATAACTTCCTAACTACTGTCTCTAAATGTCCCCCCTCTCCGAGGTTATGACTTAGAGGTGTGCCACTATCGGTGGCTGTGATCAGTTCTCCCTTTGTCTCCCCATCTACTTCTTCTCCTTCTCCCTCGCTGTATATACGTTCTGTAACTTTTACTATCGGAGTCTGTTCGTCTTGGTCTTTTTCTGTTTCTTCTTCTCTCTCCAGCTCTTCCCCTTCCCCTTCTGTGCTCCCCTCTTCTCCTTCCGCCCGTTCCTCTTCTGTTCTATTTTCTCCTCCTTCCTCTCCTTCCTCCTCTGGTTCTTCCTGTTCTAGTTCTTCAGCTTCCGATGCTTCTTCTTCTTTTTCCTTTTCCTCTTCCTTTTCTGATTCTTTGTTCTCCCCTTTTCCCTCGCCCTCCCCTTCTTCTACTGTTCTGTTCTGTGGTTCTCTGTTCTCTTGGTTTTCTGGTTCTCCCCCCACCTCTAAGTCATTGTCAGCTGCTCCAACCGTGGCCCCGTGGGCCCCTCGCCGCTGCCCGTTTTCCACCTGTTCTTGTTCACTGTTTCTTACTATAGGTGGTCCAGGTGATGTCCTGTCAGTTTCCTTATGTATTGGCCGGCACAGTACCGCCGACAGTCCTGGGTAGGGTGTTGCTCCTGTTGGTATAGGCCTTACCTCGGGTAGCTCTTCCCTTTCACCTGGCCGGGATGTGTGTGGTTTTTCTTTTTTCTTTCCTGTCTTAATTGCCACCTCTCTTCTGTTCCTATATCCTAGGCTTATCTCCTCCACCGCCCCTGACGATCTCAGCCCCCTCCTGGGTTGATCAGTCCCCTGTCGGAGGCTTCTTTCATCAATCTCTTCTTCTGTTGATTCTTCCTCCTCTCCCTCTGTGTCTATAAATTGTATATCCTCCTCTCTGTTTGTGTTCCTATGTGCTTGATTCGTTAGCCCTATGTGTACTTTACTGCTGTGTCCTGTGTGCTCTATACCCTGCTCACCCCCTCCGGGCGCCCCCCATGGCAGCGAGCCGCTGGGCGGTACGGGGAATGGCGTCAGAGACATGAAAGTCCATCTCAGCCAAACCAGAGTAAACCACCATCTGGGCTATAGTTAATGTCCTATATAAACATAGCGTTTTAGTATATTTAAATGGGGTCCAACATTCGCCTTCTACGCTCTTACTCTATGGGGTAAACTAGTCAGAGGTAGGCTTCCGCCCAAGGATAACGCAAGGGTAGTGAGATCCAGCTTTATTTGATGTTATGGATGTTATAGTATATATAGAGCACTTTCACAGGTTTATATTATAATCACAGCCTTCCCTTCATATATATAGAGATATGTACATCATTTCTAGCATTTAGCTCCAGGGCTTGCATTGATAATTATACGCGACGGCCTTAGTCAAGGCAAAGTATACATATAAATATCCAGCAGGAATCCTTTATGGAATCCAGAATGTATAAGTCTCCACGCAGTCAACCAATAAATACTTTCAACCTGCTTTCAATTAGGTTATTATATGTCCATATCATGATCATCAACATGTCTCGAAGACGACCTCATACGCTTCTCTATGATACCGATGGATCTGATATCGGTTTACGAGAACACAGGTGCAATCTAAGGGTTACTCTCCGGTCACCACTATGGATCCGGGGTATACACATACTATCAGTTTCCAATTCATCAGGTCGGCCAGTCTACACAACTGACTCTCCAGTTCCATGCTTATAAAACCGGTATACTGTATCACTAACTCCATGGTTCTCTCCAGAATATAGGACTCCAGGTTAGCATGTGAATAGAACATTCAATATACAATTCCGGTGACAATGTCGATATACCATATCTCCAATTGAACCGTTATACATAAATGCACAGATTCCAATGATCCATATCTCCCAACGTTTAGATCACAAGACCGTTGTTAGTCACTGTTAAACCGATGTTAAACCTTTAGAACCACACACATACTCCTCAGGAGTTACACAGTGCCATCTGGTGCTCTCGATCGTACTCCCCAAACGCTCACTGATAACTGACTGCGCTTTCCTTTTCCCCCTAGGCTTATACTTGTTTCTTTTACTTTATTTCAGCTTCCCTTCATGACCGCACCCAGCACTTATTGACTGCCCGTCAGCGTCATCTCTCATCTCTATTGATTGGCCATTAGGCGGCCCTACTCAAGACCATCCCGGATAAATTAGGCATGGGATGGTCGCGGCCATGTCGTGCCCGGGGCCGGCCCTCAGCTTGTGTCGTCGCCTACCCCCTATGCTGCTCTCTAGGCCCTAGTGATCGCCTCCTTCACCAGCTACCCCACCTGCTGCCCTTGAGGCCCTGGTTAACCGCCTCCTTCGCTACCTACCCCACCTGCTGTTCTCGAAGACCCCGGCCACGGCCATCCTGGCTCCATGGATTCCAACCCCGACGCATAGCCCCATTTGCCTGTACTACTTGCCCCCATCGCCGAGGCCGCGTTCCCCATTCGCCGTTCGTCTTCCCGATCTTAGCTTATCTCCTGACCTGGATTTTATACCGTTGTTATCTTTCCCACCAGCTGTGTTAGCCCGGATCCTAGTTTATTTGTTGCTTTCCTGCTCGGGCTCTAGGCCCTGGCCACAGAGCTGAATATATTTAGTCCATATAACTTTTGACTCTTATTGTGGCCAAGTCTACCATCATAGGACCTTATAACATTATATATACATGTTCCTTATATTCGTTATTTACTGCGTGGCCCGCGTACTGGGCTTGTCCGATTTACATGTGACTTAATGTATGCGACGACTTTCTTTTCTCTTATTATATTAATCTCACTGTACTTGTGTCTTAAAGTGTACTGTTTCTCCCCACTTATTCAATGTATATCTACTATACCCATACATATTCATACATATATATGCACAGTTTCGCCCGTTCCCTTATGTTATATTATACATTATTTATCAATCAATAAATATATCCTCCAAACCTTTTTTGCTCTTCTTTAGTTTTCCACTATAACCCAGTCTGGTACCAGTGCTCTTTCCTCTGCTAACTATAGAAGCCTGCTGCTTAGCTGAAGCTGGTTCCTGTCATGACCAAAATTTGGTGTTTTAGGGGTCATAAACCTTTCAAGTATAGGCCTCTATTGTGGGTCCTTAGTTCACCTGCTCAGATTGGGGGAGTGGTTAGGACTCTCACCTACCAATCCATGCATCATGGGTTCAAATCCATGTCAAGGCAATTTTGTTCACACACAATTTTAAGATGTATTTTTGTAGGTCAAAAAATGTGATAGTATACAACTCCGTTGTAAAGATCCTTAACACCTAAAATCTAAGATTTAAAATGGTTTTGTATTGTTGCATCGGGTTTTCTTTGTAAATAATATTACTATTTCTTACCAACTATAAAAAAAGGTATGTTCCCTTGGCATGGATTTGAACCTATTACCCCTGGATTGATTGGCCAGTGTCCTAACCACTCCCCAAATGCAACCAGGTGGCATGAGAAATATTCAAATACAACTGATTCAAAACCATTTTAGATTACACTATAAATATTGATCTTGTGTAAAGGATCTTTAAAACCGAATTGTATACTATCACAATTTTTGACCTACCAAAAATACATGTTAAAATTATGTGTGAACAAAACAGCCTAGACATGGATTTGAACTCATGACCCATTGATTGGTAGGCAAGAGTCCTAACCACTCCCCTAATATGAACAGATGACCTAAGGACCCACAAGGGGTCGTCCATAAATGATGTCACGCCCTAGGGGGGGACGGGGGGGGTCAGAAATTTGTGACAAAACGTTTTGAAAAAAATTACATTTTAATGTCTGCAACATGTGAATTTCACTGAACAAAATTTAATATTTAAGTTTATACCTACGCAAGGCCAAGCCCATTAAATTGATAGGAAAAGGAAACATGGTTTGATTGAAATAGATAGCTGATAGTGGGTCTTTTTCTAGAAGATTAAGGACTGGGCATGAAACCCCTATAGACTATTGCCTAGACTAGATAATTGACAACGCTATTTATGATGATCATGGTACAATGCATATTCTAAGATGAAAAAGTAAAAGACCACTACCAGAATTACTGAAAAACCTTGCAAAATAACACGCTGGAGTGCTCTTCAGTTTGGCAGTGGTGATAGCTCATCAGGACATATTCACATGGGAGCATGGACAAGAAAACCTTTCCAATCTTAAAATCACTAATCTTAAAAACTTTACAAACATCTAAGCTTGCAACATTCATTGAAGATTATCGCTGCTCACCATTGCCTCAAATACTGGTAAGATGGCACCACTATACTAGCACTAGTAATTATTATATACAAATGGGGCTCCGCCCCTGAACCCCCGTTTCTTTCTTTTTCTTTTTTCCCCTTTTTGTCCTTTCCCCTTTTTGTAAAATGCTACATAGGCTATCGAGAAGCAGGGGACCCGCAGCGTGCATTCTACCCCAAGACAGTGGTACCCTCTTGTGCTAAGATTTTCTTGTCAATGCTCCAACGTGGGAGTAACCACTTGTGTGTGGTGAAATCCCCAGGCCCTTTTTCAAGAGAGGCTGTTATTCAAAGTCTTTTTTTGGCACTCACTAAAGTTTTGGAGACCCTTATACTTCAGGATGCTTACACAAGACCAGCCCTCTATTAACCCTTTGGTGCCCAGAACTATTTGATCAATATCTGTTTTATTTAACATGATTGTTCTGATGTTTGAAGTCATGTACAACTTCATTTCTGATTCTAAGACAAGGGTCATGATTGTAACATTTCCTGAAATGTCTTGGAATTGACTTTAATTTAACTATATAAAATAATTCAACTTTGGTTGCCACGGTAACCTGACACATTCTTTTTGTTGTTATGCCCAATATACTGCATTTGTAGGGCCAATGTGGTCATCTTTTGGCTATAAATATGCTATTCCTAGCCTGGAAAACGTTCCAAATAAGAATCTTCTTCATGGATATTGAATAACATAGATACTATAATCAGCACCTACAGGAAAAAATGATATATGATGATTTTATGACAAATTTTCATATTTTTCAAATATATTGAAGGGCAAACTATTGAAAATTATGCTTTTTAGATAACATTTGGATAACCATGATGGATCACATCTCTGATCACCTATTCTTTAGTTGAGCTTCCACTATTCCTCATAATACACGATTCACAGCAAGATTGATGGTCTCATTGAATCGTGAGGTCCTGGGGCTTCATATGAGGGTAAAACCTTAAGATTCGACCCAGTAGAAGTGTCTTGATGATTCTTTACTTCAATGTAGGTGTTTTCAGGCCTAAAACCGTGCCAATTGGCGCGGTTGGGCACCAAAGGGTTAAGAGCAGGCACATGATGGCAATGGTATCGTATAAGCTGCACCTCACGTTTGAGGACACACTGTTAGTCTGTGGTATAGTTATGACTACCAAGTATTCATTATTGAGCTGTACTTTTTTAAACAATCCTATAGGCCTAAGCCACACATGGCTTATTCATAAGGTTTAATGATAAATAGAGCAAGAATAAAAATAAATTTAGATGTAGGAAGCAAATTCTTATTGGTGGAGAGGGGACTAAATACTATTTTATATACATATAGCCATTTAAATAGTTGCAACTACGCATGATTCCAGAGGCGCACCTTTTTTTGTGGGGAGAGGGGGGGGGGGCATTTCTCAAAATCCGAAACATAATGGGGGTTGGGGGAGGGTTGAGATTAGTTGAGGTTAATTGGATGAAGAGGGTTGGAAAAAATTGTGGTAAATTCCACAAAGTCAGCTCTCCCCCTCCCACAGCTAGTAATTAGTGACTCAGCCCTTAGAAGTGTTTGTTGATAGCAAGTATAGACTTAATTTTGGGTTTTCCTTATGGGACCGGGTACCGTTACTACCGTAAATTGCCGCATATACCGTAATATGCCTATATGGGGTGCGGCTTATACGGGAGTTTTTATAAGTATAGTACAGTACTAAATTATCGAATTTCAGATACCCTATTAGGCTTATAGGATTTCCCAAAGTTAGGGGTGCGGCTAATACGCGAGTTAGGCTTATACGCGAGGTTTTACGGTAACCCAAATCTCGCGTATTTATAACCCTCACCCCGACTTTGAGAGAGTCTTATGACCCCCACCTGGGATCTGAAAATCATTGTTTTAGTACTGAACTATACATACAAAAACCCTTGTATTACCCACACCTACACTTTGAGAATATTGTACAGTCAACTCCCTCTAATCCGGACACCATTGGGACTATACAAAAATGGCCGCATTAGCGAGGTGGCTGCACTGGAGGGAGTCAATGCTAAATCATTGGAGTACATGAAACGCAAGCTTGGAGCAAGATATGTTGACCCCCACACATTCCAAAAATCGCTCACCACTTGTATTACGGCACAGAGGGCAGGGAAGACGGGTGGGGGGGGGGGATGTCCCACACCTCCCAAAAGTCGCTCACCACCTAGTGAGAGGACTTCTCTGTGATGTAGGGCGACTACCTAGTGAGAGGACTTCTCTGTGATGTAGGGCGACTGCCTAGTGAGAGGACTTCTCTGTGATGTAGGGTGACTGCCTAGTGAGAGGACTTCTCTGTGATGTAGGGCGACTGCCTAGTGAGAGGACTTCTCTGTGATGTAGGGTGACTGCCTAGTGAGAGGACTTCTCTGTGATGTAGGGCGACTCCCTAGGGAGAGGACTTCTCCGTGATGTAGGGTGACTGCCTAGTGAGAGGACTTTTCTCTGTGATGTGGGGCGACTGCCTAGTGAGAGGGATGATTTTGGTCATAAAAATTACACCTTGGTGGCTTAAACTGACAGTACTTCACTTCCCCACTGTATATAGGAATGCATGGTAGAAAATCAAGACCAAGCAAATTTGTTTGTTTTGACTGTAACATTTTGAGGAAATTTGTAACCAAGTTTTACTGTAAATGGAAATATAAATATAAGTGAAATATTCTATAGATGGCCGCATTAGAGGGAGGAATTCTTCATTTGGGACTGTAAAAGAGGTGGCCGCAGGGCGGGGTGGCCGCATTAGAGGGGTGGCCGCTATAGGGGGAGTTTTGTACATTAAAATAAAGGGAAAAACGGTTGGGACTATCCAAAAATGGCCGCATTGATGGGGTGGCCGCTATAGAGAGGTGGCCGTTAGGAGGGAGTTGACTGTATAACCCGCACTGGAGGTTTGGTTTGCGTATAACCCGCGGGTTATACCGGGTGCGCAGGAATTTACGGTAGTACCTGTTTCAATTTACGATTGAAGGGGGGGGGGGGGGTAGCTGCTTGTGTGATGTCACGCCTGGAGTGGGGGTCAAGCAAAACGTGACAAACCGTGACATGGGGGGGGGGGGAGGGGGGGGGGGTCAAAAAAAGGCCAAAAAAGCGTGACATCATTTATGGATGGCCCCCAATAGAGGGCTATATGTGAAAGGTTTATGACCCCTAAAACTCCGATTTTGGACATGACAGGAGCCAGCTTCAGCTAAAGGTCTCACAAGGTAGAATTACTGCATCCTGCTAGTGCCCTATATACCTAGGCTATAATGGATGAGGTGAAACAGATTCCTGACCTCCCACCCTTCCTCCATGCCCCTGTAGCCCCTTAGTTTAACTCATTTGTGAGGTTTCAGAAAATCAATTTTCGAGGTGAAAATGGAGTTTATGAATGACCCAATTTTCAGTTAGCAGAAACTCCATTTACAGTTGATATATGAGCTTTATACAGGTAACCCTCATTTCGAGGTGATAATGGGGTTGTTTTGAAAAACTAGTTTTTCGAATTGAAAAACTAGTTTTTCGATTTGAAAAACTAGTTTTTCGATTTGAAAAACTAGTTTTTCGAATACTGAAACTTCGATTTCAGGGGTGAACATTTGGCTTGCCACAGTATGCCCCTCTGGGTCCACCATTGTCTGATATTCCGGTTATCTAGTTTTGGGGAAAAATTGACTTTTCACTCTAAAATTGTTAATAATTGTCTGATTTACAGACTGAAATAGGCCTATGGCTTAAAAAAAATCAAAAAAAATCGCCATTTCTGCCTTGGTAGACCCGGTCAGGTGACTGGAAACAAACCCTTTTGGCCTCATTGAAATGATATGTTTTATACCGTTTATAGTACAGTACCAAATTCACCCGGGGGGGTCACTCAGTATATTTTGTATACACATGTGTGCGGCTGGCAAGGGTACTTTTTCTACAAAATTCCCCATGACAAGGGTCCACTTTTGAAGAAAATTTGCCATAACAAGGGTCCAGTTTCATGAAAATCCCCATGACAAGGGTCTACTTTTCAAGAAAATGTCCGAGATTTTACCAAAATTTCTCATTTTTCACTAAAACATCACATTTTCTTGCAAAAGAATTTGCACAAGAGTAAATTTTTCGAGGAGATTTTACTAAACATAGTCTTTTTTATTACTTTTTCCCCCAAACCTAGGAGCTTTTGGCCGAAAATGCCATAACAAGGGTAACATTTTGAGGTAAAAATCGCCATAACAAGTGTAAGGGGTGGTGAAGGGTCAGCCGCACACCTGTGTCAAAAAAAAATTCAAGTGCTCCCCCCCCGGGCAAATTCACCATAATCAGATGGCCTGTGCGGCCTATAGGATCGGCCCAAAGTCGGGGTGCGGCTTATACACGAGTTAATGGGTGTAGACCCCTAAAATCGACAGGGCGACATGGCCTTTTCTTAAAATCGACAGACGACATGGGGCCTAGTGACAAATGACAGGAGAAATTCAAAGATATTGACAAGGGACATGGCCTTTTCTTAAAATCGACAGGCGACATGGAGCCTAGTGACAAATGACAGGAGAAATACAAAGATACTGACAAATGACATGAGCATTTCTTAAAATCGACAGGCGACATGGGGACCCCCCATCTAGACCCCCGAGTTAGGCATATATACGCGAGGTTTACTATGAGATGGCATAATTATGTCTTCGTAATGTACCAATGCAGCCCGACGAGTAACTCGCTGATGCTGCATTGGTGCATCATGCCCTTCAGGAGTGTCTCAACCGGTTATGACAAATACCATGTTCACTTGTTGGAAAGGAAAAAAATCATGCGCCAGGTACATTCTTTTGTATAAGGATAAAACCACTACCTCCCCCCCCCCCCCCCCCCCCACGCAACAAGGGAAGGACCTGCGGAGTCACTAGACGCCGCCCATTCTATGCTTAATCTTGAATTGAATCGCCACTTCTGGCGTAATCTTATTCCAGAAAAAGAAAAAGAAATGAGAAAGAAAAAGGGGGTGCGGGGGCAGAGCCCGCATATATATACAACAATGTTAGAAAACTTACAGTTTTGCCATCTAGAGGATAGGTATCACCTGGAAACTGATTAAGATTACGCCAGAAGTGGCGATTCACTGATTAAGATTACGCTGTCCCTGCCTTGGGCCGTTCCTTTATCTTGTCTTGTAGGATCCCCCCTCTACCCCCGGGGGGCCACTCCCTATCTTTTCTATAGTAGCTATGTGTGAACATCACCTCAAATTTAGGACCCTTATCACGGGAGGCAAATTAACAAAATAACACCCTTTTAATAGGAAATTGAGCAAAATATAGTACCCTAATCAAGGGGGACCACAAGGGAAATTCCCTTATCAAAAATGATTAATGAAAATGAAATGACCCACAAAATGTAAACCTAAACCTTGCCCAATCTGCAAGAAACATACAAACCTGTCTTGAAATGTACCCCTTTTCCTCCAAAATTGCCTAAAATGCACCCCTTTTCAAGGGTCCCCCCGGGCCTCTATACCATGCCTGTGCCTGTCACCCGGTGCTTATCAGAGTGGCAGCAGGTACATTTTATACACACAGGCCTCTTGTCTGGACCCTGGCATGGGGATGCAACCATCAAGCTTCGGTGTGTGAAACACACCTCTGTCATACCACGAGTATGTACCTCCGTAAGGCCTTTTTTAATGTTCTTGCAAGGCAAAACATATTTAATCGCCCACTTATTTTCTTTCATAAACCACACATCGGCCAAGATGGGGTGGTACCCCTTTGTGCACGCTTGAAAAAGGAACATATACTAGTTGCGAAAATTTACACCAAGTTTGTGAGATATCTGGCTCTAATAACAAGGATACAAATAAAACAATACTCTCCAACAATAGTAGCAACAATGGGAGGGTTTTTACATTCTGGATCAGAATAATTATTTGTACTTTTTATGGGAGGGGGTATTTCTGCTGTTACATTTTAAATGTGTGTTATGAAACCCTTTTTCTATTTTTTCTTTGGATTCCCAGAACCAGTAGGTTTGACTTTGAACGTCTTAATTGACCCTTCCACCTTATCCACATGAGGTTTGTTCAGTGTAAGTATTGCGGTCGCTGACCAGTGCTCATTCGGTTATTGACCCTGGGCATGGAACGCCTATAACTCAGTGGCCACACCCCACCCCTATACCCTGCCCAATTCCAGGTGGTATAATACCACGCAGTCTGTGTGGGGCGTCTGGGTCACTGACCATCTTAGAACATCAACACCATATTTATATATAGAACCAACCCCTTAACGTCCACATAGTGCTTTAATGTAGTATGACCACTCGTCGTTATGATGCATCATGAATGCAGTTACATGCACCCCATAGGATCGGCATGATGGATTGGATATATTTATTGCAGAATCGCCCTTGGAAAGGTATGTTCTTCCATTACAAATGTGCCTTTGGTATGGACGATAGTTAAAGTACTTGTGAATGGGATATGCAATCAGAAATATAACCCAAATCATAATTGACCTTCAGGTGGAAGATTTAGTTGTAATAATGATGAAAATAAGGATGGACGAATGCAACCCTGGCGAGCAGGGACATGCGACACCATTAAAGCGCAATACAGCCATTAAAGGGTTAATACCCGAGTGACATGCGGCACTAAAGTGCTATTCGGCCACTAAAGGGTTAATACCCGATTCACCTACATGCCTTACAGGCACAGGTTTTAGGTAACAGGGTCCGCTGTATTGGCGGATATAGGTAGGACATTGTACAAACATTCTATATAGAAATTCGATCATTTTGCAGGATTTTTGTTTAACTCCTGGGAAAAACCTTCTTGGCAAAGAATCTACAACAAATGTGTTTCAAATGATTAGGTCTAAGTGGTTATTCAGTTCCATCATCAGGTAGACACAGTTTTTCTGTCGAGTGACATTAAACATTAACCTTCTTTCAGGTACTTAATCCCTACAACATGCAATGTATAGAACATTGGGCCCTTGACCCCGGCAGTACTCGGCCTACAACTTGGTCAAGAATAACATTTTAAAAAGTTTCTCATCACGGCGCGCGTCATCATAAATCGTCCTTAAAAGATATAATATTGTATGCATAACTTTTTTGCGTGCAAATTTTGATGGAAAGACATAATGAAATTGCAGAATTTAATAATACAATGGCCCAGAGGTAACATGGAAATTTACAACGTTTTCATATCATTAGTATTTGAATTATAAAAATGTCAACTGAGCACACCGATAACCTACATCCAACTACTTATTTGGTTATCAACAAAAACAAGCAAAAGAACTGGGAAAAAAACTAGTCCTCGTCATATTTTTCATGGCTTAGTGATGAGAAACCTTTTTCAAAATGTATTCGGAGTGGCCTAATCGCGCTACTATATTGGGACCCAGCACCTGGTGGTAGATTTCTGCCACCAGGCGGCTCAGTACAGTGGCCCAGGAGGGCCATAAAAAAGTGATTTTGAAAAAAATAGTGATTTAGTAAAAAACTTTTTTTTGATAAAAGATGTTTTTTCAAATCACTTTTTTTCTGGAAAAGTTGCTGTCAACTGTCAAGTTGACACTTGACACCATGTTTTTGAAAAACAGATGTTTTTTTCAAATCACTTTTTTTCAAGAAAACATGCTGTCAACTGTCAAGTTGACAGTTGACACCAAGGTTTTGAAAAAAGATGTTTTTTCAAATCACTTTTTTTCTGGAAAAGTTGCTGTCAACTGTCAAGTTGACACTTGACACCATGTTTTTGAAAAAAAGATGTTTTTTTCAAATCACTTTTTTTTTAAGAAAACATACTGTCAACTGTCAAGTTGACAGTTGACACCAAGGTTTTGAAAAAAGATGTTTTTTCAAATCACTTTTTTTCTGGAAAAGATGCTGTCAACTGTCAAGTTGACACTTGACACCATGTCTTTGAAAAAAAGATGTTTTTTTCAAATCACTTTTTTTCAAGAAAACATGCTGTCAACTGTCAAGTTGACAGTTGACCCCAAGGTTTTGAAAAAAACAGGACTTTGGGCATTTCATTTTCTTAACCCTTTTGTTAAAGTAAAACAGGTTACTTTCTTTTCCAAAATAGCTGCTGTCAAGTGTCAACCTGACAGTTGACAGCAACTTTTCTAGAAAAAAAAGTGATTTGAAAAAACATCTTTTTTCTAAAACTTGGTGTCAACTGTCAACTTGACAGTTGACAGCAACTTTCCTAGAAAAAAAAGTGATTTGAAAAAACAAATTTTTTTTAAAAACTTGGTGTCAACTGTCAACTTGACAGTTGACAGCAACTTTCCTAGAAAAATAAGTGATTTGAAAAAGATCTTTTATCAAAAAACTGTTTTTTTCAAAATCACTTTTCTTTTCAAAATCACTTTTTTTTTGGCCCTCATGGGCCACTGTAGCTCTGTAGTCAACCTGATACATGGCCATCCCTATAACACACCGGCAATATGTGGGACCGCGTCAATTGACCGGTCACACCACCTTCTGAACTACCGGCACCTCACCCCCGCATACACCTCCAGGGTCCTAACACTTCCACGTCAACCTGCACCCACATCAGTAAGGTAGGCCATGGAGGATTTACTTATACATTTTGTACTTTTATATTTTTCATTTTAATCATTAGAATGTATACGTTGCTTCACTCGGGGTTCATACATCACTGCTTATAGTTTTAGGCTCTTATGGAGTGATTATATCGATTATGTTGTTGCGTTTAAAAAAAAAAAAGTTTTCATTTTCATCCAGGTATACACAATAAATGGAAGCCAATGGACATTTTAGAAAATATACCGTGAATAGCTGTGATCAGCACTGTTACCACGGAAATCAATGCTCACATGGAATATTTTGCACTATATATATATATATATTATATATATATATATATATATATATATTATATATATATATATATATATTATATATATATATATATATATATATATATATATATATATATATATATATATATATATATATAGGCCTATGATGTACATGATAATCAAATACAATATCAAATAGTAACACTTTACATTGTTGACGCTGCTCTCGCAACTTATCTTGTTCCTGATAATCATGGACCTGTACAATCTTGTACAAACACACTGCCACTGATGCCCGTAACACATTGTCATGATCAGTGCATGAAAGTGATGCTCCGTAACACAATTCTTTTGGTGTATATACATGTGCGTATTGGTTACTCAAATTGGTCCAAAATCAGTTTAAAATACTAAACTAAGGTAGCCTCATATGATTACAAGGTAGCTAGTAATTATAGTGCAGAAACCTGTATGCCTGAAATTCATTATTTCAGAACTCACTATATACCTTGAGATCACACAGACAAGTTTTGACATCTGTAGACATGGAGTCAATGGAGAGGGGTGAGTGCATGGATGGGGAGAATCGATCTACAGGTTCTTAATGCACTGTGTGCATATGTAGGGTGTTTACCCCCTATATGACATATATATTGAAAGTAGTTTTATAACCCCTCCATGGAAAGATAAGTATGCCTGGAATACAAAGCAAAAGATGGCATATTGAGAACTGTCATAGTTTATATGTGAGATGACTAAGGTTGGTGGGTTTGCTGGATAACAGCCCCATAGGGCAGAGGGGAAAGAGGTGGCTGTTTTGTATAGGGTCCTAAGTGGCTATTCAAAGGGGGCCTGAATAGCCTGTGTCACTATAATTTAGTCCAATTCTACTGTAGGCCTATGGTAGGGAGTTTGATAAATTTCCAAGAATGAGTTAAATAATACATATAGGTTGCAGTGATAAAGGTCCCAGTGAGATCCTTTCAGATCTGTAAAGATCATGTTCCTATCATACCTAGATCCAGATATATCATGGTGATTGCACTTGAACATATTTCCCATTTCTGTGATCTAGGCAGGATCACAGCAGCCAGGGGTATATGCTGAGTGATCACCAGCGTGGCCATCCCTAGTGATGCTGAGTGATTGATGGCGACACATCACTCAGTTTTATTTCATCTAGCAAATTGAGTGAGGACCTCACTCAGGATGGCCACGAGTCACCCCAGTTTGCTGGGATGTAGCACTGGCTCCCCTCACCCTTCCAACTCAGACAAAACAGGTCCTATTAACATGGCTAGGTACAGCATTGGGCAGAGTCAAACACACCTGGATTTCACATAATGTCTTAAAAAAACATAATTACCAACATCCCCATGGTACCAAGTTATAACAAGTCATATTATTCATAATGTTTTGAGGGATGCCTCTAGGAAGGGTGCATATTGGATCACAGAAATGTGCAGATCACAGTGGCAGTGGCAGCGCTATTTTGAACTCCCTACCTATGGCCTGTACCTACAAATCTTAATTTCCATTGATTGAATTTCCTTTATTTATACTGAATAAAGATAGGTCAAAGACCTGTATTCTTCTAGATCCAGTCGATTGAACAGAATCAGACTGAGCAATATAAGACAATCGGTATGTAATAAGAGAAAAAAATGTATAGGAGGCATAGGCTTAGAGCCATGACTTAGTATAATAGTGCTAGATGTTAGTATATGCAATGTTGTGGAGGTGGTGATGTTATTACCACATGGAGGATGTTATTTCCATTTATTGGGACAGATGGTAATGTCCAAGTTAAATGATGGTCAGTCATTTAACTGTAGTCATATGGTCAATTAAAGGTTTCTGGTGAAAACATAAACACACAAGTGTCCAGATTATATCAAATAATCTAGACATAAGTGTCAATCAATTCCCTATGGGTTTTCCTGTTCCAGGAGGTAAATTGGGGGCTCTCTCTCACAGATCTTTCTTCCACAGTAAGGGCATTCCAAGCCCCAGCCAATCTATACCTCAGAGATCGAACATATGCAGGATTTTTTGCTCTTTTCTGGAGAAGTAACCTCTGATCCCTTCTTCTAGTAGCCACATTAATTATATGTAATTCTTCAGGGATTAATGATTTTGAAAAGGCTAAATCCAATATGTGCATATGTCTTCTATCCTTAAGTTTATTCAATTTGGCTTTCCTGTGAAGGGCTGCAGTGTTTAAAATTCCTGTTCTCCTGTAGGCTATTCTGAGGCATTTATTAACTAATTTCTGTACATTTTCAAGGCTAGTCTTAGAGGCAACATCATAAGGGGCCATCCATTAATTACGTACGCATAATTTTGGCCAAAATTGACCCCCCCACCCCCCCTGTTGCACCATGTACGCATTGGGATACCCCCCCCCCTCCCTGTGCGTACATACTCAAATCTTTTGGACCCCCCCCCCAACCATTGTCAGCCTCAGCAGGGGGGTACTGGGGGTGAAAAGTAAGAAGTGCATTTTGAAGAGAAAATTTGACATTTGAAGAGGAGGGAACAGTCACCCCCTCCTTCACTAATAAAAAGAGATACTAAGTAGAGGGGCTGTCAAGATTGCTAAGATTTTATCCAGAGGGAGGTATCAAGAAAATCAACTGAGCCCCCCCCCCCCCAACCCCAACAAGCTTTGTAAATTGTTTGACCTTGTGTGTACAATGCCCCACATGATATCATCGTTCTTACAGGGGTAGTTCCAAGGGGTTCAGTTGCCCCCCCCCCCGGAACTAAGATTCTAAGGTTCATCATAATCCAGAAGATTGTGAAAATGTTAAAAGGGTATAGCCCATCTTACAGCAGATACACTTGTCAGGCCTTCTACAGAGGGGGGGGGGGTATATGCCTCGGAAAATTTTAGAATTCTAGTTGGGTTTTGGGGCCCAAAAATACCCCTTTTTGTCCAAAATAATCAGGAAAACTACCCTAATGCGTACACAATGCGTATGCCAAAATGACCCCAGACCCCCCCCACCCCCCCTGTACGCATCTGTACGCATTTGGCTTGACCCCCCCACCCCCTCTTGATGCGTACGTAATTAATGGACGGCCCCTAAAATACATCGCAATAATCAATAATAGGTACCACCATGGTTTTTGCTACCTTAACAGCTGCATTTTGGGGTAAGTCATATTTAACATAATTAAACATAAATACTTTGTGCCGAACACTATGTACTAATGTGGGTATGTGATGATTAAAATTTAACATGGGGTCGAGAGTAATACCGAGATACCTGTATGAGGGAGCATAGGCGATATTATCCTGTCCAATCTTTAGTAAGGGTTTGGTTAGGCGTCTCCTTAGTGCTTTATTTGCAAAAACCATGAATTTGGTCTTTTTACTGTTTAAGGATAGCTTGTTGGCATTACACCAATTAGCAATATGAGCAAGGTCATTGTTAATTTTATTAGTTATATTAGTCTCGGGTGTATGGGCTAGATATATCACTGTGTCGTCAGCATAATGCTGACATTTGAGGTTAGTTAAAGATGAATGCATGTCGTTAATATAGGTTAAAAATAGTAATGGGCCCAATACGGAGCCTTGAGGGACCCCGCAGGTAATATTATGGTAGTCTGAAAGGATGCCATTAGCTTTGGTGCGTTGTCTTCTATCTGTTAGGTAATTTTCAATTAGTGAGGTGGCAGTGTTAGTAAGGCCTAAATCAGATAATTTTAATTTTAAAATGGAGTGGTTTAAAGTATCAAAGGCTTTGGAAAAATCGAGAAATATAGCTGTAGTGCATTGTTGAATGTTAAGTGATTCAAATATATTGTTAGTTAATTTTTCTATGCTGTGAAATGTTGACCTTTGTGGCCTGAAGCCGTCCTGGTTTTCATATAGGATATTGTTATTAATTAAGTAAGTTAGTAATTGTTTATGGAGAACCTTTTCCATTATCTTAGCTGGCAGAGGCAATATGGAGATCGGTCTTAAATTATTAACATCAGACCTATCCCCACCCTTGGGCAGGGGGGTCACAATAGCTTCTTTCCAAGCATGGGGGAAAACTGAGGTTCTTATGACTAGGTTTATTAGGTGAAGGAGATGGTATGGTAGAGTAATAAAAGTGTCTTTAAATATTTGAGAAGAAATGTTAGGAATACCAGAAGATTTATTTACATTAATTTTCCTTACTAATTTGATTGCCAGTTCCACTTCACATTCCTGAAAACTGAATTGAGGTGGAAGAGGAGGGATATTACTATGATAGGGTAGAGTCAAATTTTGTGCCAAGCGATCTCCTATTGTTGCAAAATATTTATTTATGAAATTGGCAGTGTCTTCAGATCTAATATGGGTATTATTGCTTTTGTCTTGCAGGGAGTAGACTGGGGATCTATTCTTTGGGTTCATTAGATTATTAATAGATTTCCAATATTCTTTGGGTTTATTATGAAATTTTACAAATTGTTGTTTGTTAAATCTATTGCGGGCAAGTCTTTTTTCTTCATTGGCCAGATTCCTCAGGAATATTGCAATGTTATGATCATCATCATTTTGAGTACGTCTATATTTTTTCATAGCATCATCCCTATCCCTAAAGAGTGTTAGTAGGTCGTTAGTAACCCATTCCTTCTTCTTCTGTGTGCATTTAAAAGTTTTGATGGGGCAGGTAAAGTCGAGTAGAAAATGGATCTTATCCAATAAAATATTCCATGCAATATTGGGATCAGGCGCATCCCAGAATGTATTCCAGTTAATATTTTTAAGCCCAGTCGTATAATTATCAGGAATATAATTCTTATAGGAGCGTCCTGTGAATGAGATTGGTGTTTTAACCTCAGAGGTGAATTTCCTTGTTACAAATATGGGGTAGTGGTCAGTAACAGTGATGTGCGACACACCAGATGTAGAAACTTGAGAGGAGTTGGTTAGTATTAGGTCAATTAAGGTATTTTCTCCCTGTGGGTTTTTGTGAGTAAATTGGTTAATTAGTTGGCTTAGTGCAAATGTAGTCATAAAGTTTTTTAATCTATCATGATCTCCATATTTTTTCTTGACATTAATGTTAAAATCACCTAGCATAAAAATCTCTTTGCCTGGGGTCCTAGTTAGGGTTGTTAATAATAGGGTTAGTTTAGTGAAAAATATGTCAATATTGCCATCAGGAGGCCTGTAAATATTGAACAAGTGAATAGTCTTGCCATTGCCCTTATTCAGGATTATATATTGGACTTCCATATCAATATTGCAAATATTTTTATCTCTTTGTTCAACATAGGAGACATCATTTGCTATATATGTAACTACGCCACCCCCACATGTCTTTGCTCCTGGTAGAGTCAGATCTCTATCCAGCCTGCAAAAGTTATACCCTTGTACAAATGTATCGTCTTTATGCATGTTAGTTAACCAACTCTCAGTGAGGCCAATGCAATCGGCCTGAGAATTTTCAAACATTATTCTGGCATCATCGATTTTACCTGGTAATGTGCGTATATTATAGTTAACTAGATGTAAACCTCTCTGCCTATCAAAATTAAGGTCATGGGACATTAAAAGTGTGTCTAAAATTCCTAAGAGAGAGCATCCCCCCCTGTTTCAACAGCATGTTTGACCAGAAACCTTCATATAAATACATGTTTGTTTCCAAGATGTAAAGTGTAGCGCTTATGCAAGGGCATGTGCAATAAAATGCTACCCAAGCAGCTATTTCCATTAAGTATATCATTAGAGTAGAGTGAAATGAGCCTAGTGACTCTGTGTATATGATACCAGTAACAAGTTTATGACAGTACTGGCATGTTGTTAAGTTATTAGTAGAGAGTATGGTTAGTAATTAGCGTGTTGCACCCTCCAGGTTACTATAGCAGCGGCCCTTCGGGATCACACAGTAGAGACCAGTATTGAAGCAGTTCGTTGGTGATTCCTTTGGTCTGTTAGTGTGTTAAGGTACATATAAATATACAAATGAAAAGTATGTCCAATGTGTACTACACATACACAGGCTGTAGCCTAGAGCAAGGCATCCTTTAAATCATGTAAATGTTCATCACAGTTCATAATAGTGAACACAACAAAATAATCCTATATGGTCCATGTAGGGAAAGTCCGGTGCCAGCAATGCGAATTATAGGCACACAATGTAGGAGTAAACAGGTTTGTATTTGACATGTAAACAGTCCAAATTATTCTAGCTAAGTGCATAGGTCTATTAATGGTGGTGTAACGGGTTGACTATAAGTCTAACTGTTATTGTTGTATATCTATTGTATGTTGTATGATGTAAGACAACACGGTTCTATTGTGTTTAATAACTGTTTTATTCATCTAACTAGTGTCGTCGGTTCGTTACATACACCGACTCCTCTAGTTCGGTTATCTATACGGTAGTGTACCGGTACCACCTTCGGTTACCGTCGGTAGTTGTTACATAATCATTTTACATAACTAAACCTAACAGGTGGCGCTGCTAGTACGGTCACGTGGCTACGCAGCGCTGTATATAAGACGACTGCTTCCCCATTGGAAGGCAGTCAGGTTTGGGACTGTCGTGACATGACCACCCTGTGCTCACGGGCTTAACTCTATGCTATAGGGTTGCCCACTGTATTATATATCTGTTCTGATCTCGTATATCCGCTGGTTATACTTGTACTATAATACCCAAGAGTTACCTTTACAATAAAGTCGCCGTATATTAAAGTCTAATTTACCTTGTCTGGTTTTTGTACTCAAGTGTTACATACGTAGTAAGAGACCAACTACATTGGTGCCGTGACCACTTGACGAACCGACCATTGATAGGGTATTAAATAGACTTACAGTATATGGATTACCTATACGATTTTGTCAGCTCGTTCAGCGGCAGGACTAAAACCCCTGCTGAGGAACGTGAAGAAGCCGTACAGAATGTACGCTTCTTCACAGGCAAATCTAATAGGCGGGAGGGCCGGGCAGCCTTGCAGGTGCCCGGGGACGACCTCTCCCAAGAAGCAATAGGTGATCCTATTGTGGAAGCCTTTACCAAAGGAGAGGATGGGGAGCAATCTCCAATCCCAGGACCCTTTGATATAAGCTCCAGGAGATCGTTGGACTCCCTTTCCACGAATCTTTTCTGTCCTGAGGGTCAGAAAATACCGGGTAGAGAGCCTAAAACTCTCGGCCCAGCTGCCTTCGGTTCTACACCGACGGTAGCAGATCCTTCATTGGATCCAGACACGTCGGTTTTTACTGATGGTGCCACTCCTACACCGAACGGTATGGGGGGTGGCGGGCCATCAAAGAAAACTAACGTGGCAACAGAAGCTCCTGGTAAGGGGTACCCGCCAGCAGTAGATGAGCCATCCAGTTTACCACTGGATGGGGACCTACTAGCTGCCATGGGTATCCCCACCAAGAAAACTGAGTTGCATGAGCTCGCTGAAGCCCGGAGGGAACTTGCTTCCATCAATCAAACTAGGAAGTTATTCCTAAGGGAGGTTGATGAGAAGAAAAAGTTCCTACTGGAACTCCAGAACGAGATGGCTTCCCACAAGGTGGAGGTTGACAAACTTTTGCACCAGAGGGTGTCCGGCGAATGTGAGGTTGCAAGCTTAACTTCCTTGGGAAAGGATTTGAGCACGCAGCTCCACTTAGCCAGACAGGACCTCGCAAGCTTAAGGCAAGTCAATCAGGACCTGAAGACGAAGTCGGAGAACGTACCACCACCTTCCACGGTAGTACCTCCAGTCATACCCATACCCAGTGTATACACGACAGTGACACCTTCAAGTGTCCCGCCGCTAGTACACACCACGGTAACAGGTATGACACCTCAGATGGGGGCTAGCTATCTACAGACTCCGGTCTGTGGTGGCGCCTTTGGAGGCACGGCAACACCTCCAGGGTACACCCACCCATCTACTGGTTCAACGATGTTGAACCAACAGCAGACCATGGTCTCAGTTCCAGTACCAAAACCCAGAGCTAGACAGGGCTTAACTCCTGTCCAGCGGGCTAAGTACGACCGGAACCCGGCTATTGAGAAGCTGGGGACAGACATCGTCCCGCGGGACATCGATGAACTGGATGAACGGTATGCTCCTTTCAACTTTGGGGAGATCAAACATCCTGATGCAGCCCGTCAAAAGGCCATCGATATTCCGCCTTTCACAGGGTCGCCACCCTGGAGAAAGTACAAAGTTCGGTTCAAGGCTATTGTGGAGAGCAATCGCTGGAACAATCAGCAAGCGCTGGTTGCTCTGAAGCAAGCACTCTGCAACGGGCCAGGTGAACCAGCCCTTTTGGCGTTCGAGAGAGTGAAGATCAAGACATTGAGCTCACTTGAAGAAACGGCTGAATGGGCGATTGGGAAGATTGGTGAGCATGACCCAAGGACTCAGCTGCTCAAACGTGTCCAACGCAAGGACGAGCATCTGAGATCCTACGGATTTGCTCTACAGGAACTGATATCCGAGTGTTATCAGGGATGTAGACCTGACACCCCCACTGTCATCCAGGAGTTAACCTCCAGGTTTGTCAATGGAGTCAGAGACACCAATCTCCAGGCATATCTGCGGGAGAAATGGCAGCCGGACTTATCTCTGGCTGACCTTTTTGACCATGCGGATGTGTATGACACCAAACAGGCTGTTTTTCCTAGTGGAGGAGTGTCGGCAGCTCCATCTGTAGCCCCGAAAGGAGCTCAGGTGGTAGAGGCCGCCACAAAACCACCTAAGAAAAAACAGCCCGCCTCTGAGGAGGTGGCGGCAGTAATGCCTGACAGGGACATGGAAAAGATGATTGAGGGTTTGTTGCGGAAGCACTTGGAAAAGAGCTCTGCGTCCACTTCTAATTCTGGATCCGGAAGGAGAAAGAAGAAGAAAAAGGACACGAAACCTCAGCCATGTAGACGCTGTCAGAAGATGGGTCATTGGGCTAGCGAATGCAAAGCCCCTGCACCCATCGCTGCTAAAACCGAAAAGGAGACGGAAAACTGAATGGGGCCCATCCTCTTGGCAAGGATGGCGCCCCTACAGTTAGCCATGCCTGTAAGGGATTAGTAGACGGTGTTAACTCTTCCATGAACCAAGGCCGCGCAGAGGCAGAAGGGTCTGTACAACCTGTAAGCGTCTGGCAAGGCGGGGCTGGCAAGGACGAACGGAATCCGGAGGATTCTGTAGTCGCTGGCTTAGAGGAGTCTTGGTTAGAATCAATTGCCCAGAGCAGTGTGATTCAAGACTCCCCGAGCGACCCATGTTGGGATTATCTCCTGACAAAAGGGGTTGCTATGGATGGAGGGGGAAGCCCGATGCTGACCTCTGAGTGTGTCCCTTTACGGGGACAGCGTTGGTACCTGAGTCTGGTTATTTCCGGGACGCGTGGTGAATTTTTGGTCGACACGGGTGCATCTCACACCTTGGTCGATCGTAAATTCATGGCCCGTCTTTGCAACCAGCCCGAAGCTCCGCTACTAGGAGTAAAGGCTCGGACTGCTACGGGAGATAGTATGCAGACTTATGGCAGAACTGTGAAACCTATGTTGGTTGATGGCAAGACATACTGGATATGTCCAACCATCACCGACATCACTGATGATGGCATACTGGGGATGGACTTTGCTGCTCTTTACGGGGTAACAATGAACACCGCAACGGGCCGACTTCAGATTAAACATCCTTATAAACAATCTGTACAGTGCGTTTTAAGGAATGGTTCTTCTGTGGCGTCAGTGGCACAAGACACAAAGTTGGCAGCAGGACATGTATCTGATGTCCTAGTCAGCTGCGTGGGAGTGCAGGCCAAACGGCCGGGAATGTTTGAACCAGAAGATCAAAAGCTCTCTGAGTTAGGTCTTGCTGGCTATCATACTTACCTGGCCAACGCTCGTTGGGGGGTGATACCGATTTGTAACTCGAGTAGTAGAGAAATCACTCTACGAAAGGGGACGCCTATTGGTAACACCACTCGAGCATATGGGGTAGACTCACTAACTACGGACTTTGTGGAAGTAGGTGTGGTGGCGGGAGACTCTTCCCACGAAGAGGCTCTAGCTAAATCCAACCTACCGAAACATTTAAGGTCCCTGTTGTGTGAGTCACACCTCACAACCCTAGAGAGCGAAATGGTGGCAAATGAGCTGTCGGAGTTATCTGACGCCTTTGCGCAACCAGGAGATCCTCTAGGGCGTACCAATACGGTACAACACCGGGTTGACACTGGGGACGCGCTTCCCAGTAGAATCCCCTACCGTCGGTTACCCATGGCTAAAAAAAGTGCTATGGAGGCTGAGGTAGAAAAGATGTTGGATGAAGATGTGATTCAACCTAGTGAGAGCCCATGGTCAAGTCCTGTGGTGATGGTCACCAAGAAGGATGGTTCCTGTCGATTTTGTATCGACTATAGGAAGTTGAACGGACTCACTAGGAAGAATGCATATCCTCTACCTCGGATAGATGAATGTGTGGAATCTCTGGGTGGGGCGAAATGGTTCTGTACACTAGATTTACAATCTGGTTATTGGCAGATCGGCATGGACCCCCGGGACCGAGAAAAAACCGCATTTTCTACCCATATGGGACTATTTGAGTTCAACGTCATGCCATTCGGGCTATGCAATGCCCCGGCAACCTTCGAGGCAATGATGGAAACCATGTTACGGGGTTTACTTTGGAAAAAGTGCCTAGTATACTTGGACGACATCATCGTCTTCGGTGGTTCTGTGGAGGAAACTCTACAGAACCTCCAAGCTGTGCTGAAACGCATCTTATCATATGGTCTGAAATTGAAACCTTCGAAGTGCAAGCTTTTTAGGAAGTCAGTTGAATACCTAGGTAGAATTGTTTCTGAACATGGCATCATGGCTGATCCTCATAAGATCGAAGTGGTACAGAACTGGCCTCGTCCGATGGACACGAAGGAGATACGCTCTTTCATCGGGTTTTGTTCATACTACAGAGATTTTATACCTGGATTCTCGAGAGTCGCAGCTCCCTTACAAGAGCTGATGATTGGAGAGAAGAAGGCTAAGGCTAAAATAGTCTGGTCTCCAGCCGCAGAACAGTCTTTCAGTGAGTTAAAGAGACTCTTCTTAGAAACACCTGTTTTGCACTACCCTGCACCTGTTGGTAAGTTCATCTTGGACACTGATGCTTCTAATACAAGTATTGGTGCTGCCTTGTCGCAGATCCAGGATGGGCGAGAAGTGCCGCTGGCATTTTCGTCCAACAGTCTAAGCAAAACACAACGTAACTACTGCACAACCAAGCGTGAACTCTTGGCAGTGGTGGTTTACACAAAAAAGTACAGACATTTCCTATATGGTGGGAATTATCTCGTACGGACGGATCATTCATCTCTGCAGTGGCTCCTTAACTTCAAGGACGCTGAGGGGATGATGGGTAGATGGTTGAACCACCTCTCTGAGTTTGGCATGACGAATGAGCATATCATACACAGGAGTGGAGTAGATCATGTGAATGCGGACAGCTTGTCCCGCTATCCTATCCGGAACTGTCACCGTGTAGACTGCCGAGACTGTGGGTCTCACAATGCAGTGATTGCGTCTGTGGGTGCGAAAGTTCCTAACTGGACGTTAAATCACTTGAAGGATGAGCAGCTTGCAGATCCGGCTATTTCGAGGGTGTACTCCTTGAAGTTGTTGGGCCTGTCCAAGCCTGTTCGCCCCGCACTTTCGCTGGAATGTAAAGAAGTTAGACAACTGTTAGCTCAGTGGGATAATCTTTTTATACGGAACAGTGTATTGTGCCGCTGGAGGGTGCAACCTGGCAGGAAGAGAACAGCTCAGTCTGTAGTGCCGCTATCACTCAGACTACAGTTGCTCAATTACTGTCATGGCCACCGAACTTCAGCACACTTTGGCAGACAACGGACTGAGGCAAAGATTAAGAGTAGATATTACTGGCCTGGTATGACTTTGGACATACGGCGTTGGGTAAAGCAATGCCCCCAATGCTGTTTATCAAAGCCTGGACCTGGTATCGGTAAACTACCTCTAAGTCAAGAGCTATTCGGTGTTCGGTTTGCCCGGATCGCTGTTGATATCATTAGTGGTTTCAACACGACCCCCCGTGGGAATACCTGTATGATGGTGGTACAGGACTACTATACCAAGTATGTCCAAGTATATCCGTTGGTAAATCATACAGCTGTTACCTGCGCAGAAGCACTTTTCGAGAATTGGATCCTCACGTGGGGAGGTCCTTTAATGCTTCACTCCGACCAGGGTCGTGAGTTTGAATCTCGACTGTGGGCAGAACTGTGTAGTAAAATACACATCTGCAAGACGCATACGAACCCCTACCGACCTCAATCGGATGGTATGGTGGAACGTTTCAATCGGACGTTGATCCAATGTCTCACGACAATGGTTAATGAGCACCGGGACGATTGGGATGAGCACGCTCGCTATATCTCCCATGCTTACAATGCTACCGAACATGCGTCGACGGGCTGTACGCCTAATATGCTCGTAATGGGTGAAGACATAGTCATGCCAAGTGACATGGTCTATGGCGTGCAGGGACACCAGCTCGAGCAACCCTGCACAGTGATGTTTGTTGAATCACTTCGACAATCATTACGCGAGTCCTATGGAGTAGTAAGGGACAACTTGGAAAAATCTGCTAGTTTGCAGAAGGTGGGCTATGACACGGGCCTTAAACTCCGCCAATTCAAGGTGGGGGATAAGGTCGCGAGATTTAGCACACCAAATTCCAAAGTCAAGACCCTGTACTCCTGGGATGGTCCGCATACGGTTACTATGGTGGTTAGTGAAACTACTGTAGTAATACGGTTGCAAAAAGGGACTCTCACTAAATCACATGTGGCTAGACTCCGACCTTGGTATGGAGTCCCATATATAGATGACGGTGAAGATTCCCTCGGTGCTGGTCGAGTACCAGCACCAACCGACCCTGCGCTACCGAAGTTACCGAAGGCAGGACCAACGGTCATACCGTCGGTACCGACGGTAGCGCGCCGAAGGGGTCGTCCTAGGAAATTACCGATTGAACCACAGTCGTGTGTTACCAAGCCCAAGCGCGGTAGGCCTCGTAAAAAAGGGTCAGCTGTGCGTAAAGGACTAACCGTAGACACCGGTAAACAAAGCAAGGTGAAACCTCCGGTGTCACCATTGCTGGACATACCGGTACAAGGTCTACGGAGGAGCACACGTGTCAGAGAGCGAGATAAAATTGTGTAAACATTTTTTTCTTACCTTGTTGACGACATTTAGCTGCTGGCTTGATTAAATTTCCATGGACAGTTCCGTACTGGGCCGGTGGTCATTGGCCCGGTACTCGATCACCAAAACACAACGAGAAGAGACGGGTTATCCGGTGTGGTTATCCGTTGGAGGTAGAAAAGCACGTGTTCAGGGCGGGTGGCTGGCTTTGCCGATTAGTTCTAAGTATGGGACTAGTTTTGACCACATATTGCTTAGCAACACGCTGCTGTGTATATCCTCTAATGCCGGTATATCATTCCCGGGTTATCCGGTGGCTACGCCACGAATATTGTAAACAACAGTGAGAGTTCCCACCGTCGGATATGCCAGGCGTGGGAAGGGCGCTGCCCGCGTCACCTGATCGATTTCTCCCGCCAAATGAGCCGTGAGAAATTGGGTCACCTCGGCGCGCCTTCGGGGCGCGACCTCTGATTGGCTGAGAAGCCGGTCAAGGGGCGGGGTCACGGGGGACGGGTGGGGTATATAAGCCCCACAGGCAGCCAGGCTTCTTCAGATCAACACGTTTGCCCGTAGGGTAGCGTGTTGATCAGTGGTGCCTAGGTCTGCCCGGCAGTACCTACACTATTGTTTACTGTAGCTGTGCTACTAAATGCTCGGGTGAGTGAACCGTGAGGTTCACCTACGCCTGAGCTAACAGTATGGCAGCCCGTGTAGATGGCAAATGCACGGTCCCGGAGAAGGCTGAGGCCTCCGATGGGGAAGACCGAGTTCTCGAGTCTGACACGGAAATGGACACTACCGGTGCTCCAACCGTCGGTCAAGGCTCGGCTTCGGTACCAACTGAACCTAACCCTGAGGGGTCGGGTGATGTTGTTCCGAAGACAGAACCTGGTCTGGGTGGTAGTAATATCATCCAGGAGGAGAACCCTGCAGGGGGATCTTCTCCGAAACCCGCCGGTGTATTGGCACAAGAACCGACGGTCCCTGATGGTGATTCATCAGACGGGTCCACGGTTCGTGCTAAGACCAAACGGAAACGGAAGCGTAAGAGGAAGATTACATCTTCCCCTGAAACTCCCGCTACCGAAGAGGTCGCACCGACTGAGGCTGATAGACTCAAAGCTGTTGCTGACAGAGTGGCCAAGGCGGAAGCCGAGGGCTGGTCTGTTGCAGAGAGCAGAGCCAATCGACGCCTCCGCGCCAAGGCAGCGCATGTCCGTCTAAACCTGTGTCTCCGTGATGATGACCGGGAGAACCTGAGCCTGACTGATTTAATTCAGGAGAATGGCAAAATGGCTCTTCCTGCACCTCACACGGTTGACGGTTCAGACGACGAAGACTGGTTGACAGGTGATTCCCATCCCATTGACTGGTACCTCGTGTACCTCAAGGCAGTGTTGGCGGGGAATAAACCTAACATCCATAGGTCATGCCGTCCCAAGCTGAAATATGCTTGGAAGAACTACGTGCCAGGGGATCCCTGCCCGTACGTTCGCTGTCAGCGCCTGAAAGGGACTGCGACAGCAGCAAAACGGTGGCCAAACCTTTTCAAGTTTGCCCGTCATTTGGTAGAGAAGCACATGAATGTGCGTCCCTACTTGTACTGTGTGAGTGGAAGTACGAGTACTTCCTGCCCTGAGTACAGTGACGGGGAACTATTCCGTAGCCAACGGAGATCTGGTTTGGTGAGGCATCTCTGCGATAATAAGGGCGTGCACAAGCGCACTATTACTCGTGGAGTTGAGGCTGCACTGAAGGTTTGGGGGATCCACAAACGTGTAGGAAATCTACAGTTTAAGTGGAGAACCAACAAACTTAAACAGTGGAACTACCTCACGGAGGCTGACTGGGAGAGGTTGTGTAAGGGCGCCAAGTGCGAACAAACCGACCTGGGACCAGCTACAGAAGCTCCGATGCCCACTGTCAAAAAGGGTACCCCCCCTAAGAAGAAAAATCTAAAAAGGGGCCGCCAGTCATCCAAAGATGATACCAAAGGTGGACGCGACCGTTCCCGCAGTGAACCTGCGAAGAAACGTGTCGCCACCGCCACGGTAACATCTGAGGTCGACCGTAGCCAAACCGTCGGTGCCGTCACGGTATCTTCGGTTGCATTACCCTCGGTTGCTGATCAACTGCCCAGGCAGGAGAGACAGAAACTGGGTGATGCACTGGCTATTGTTCAGAACTCATTGGGTGACGAGCAGGCGGGTCAAGTCGCTGCTGACTATGTCAAGCAGTATAAGTGGAGTCAGAAGCAAAAGAAAGCTTCAGCCCCACAGGAGAGTGTCTCACCTGTCAGTGATGCTGAACAGGTAGAGATACAACAGCCGGATGGGGCGTCAGCCCAACCGACTGCTCCACCCCAGCACGGAGCAACCTCTGACCCCGCAAGGGATGACGAGGTAACTCCAGACCCTGAGCACAGGGCTGTTGACGAAGGGCTAGCAGGGTTACCTGTGTTGCCTGGAGACGGTCCTGCCTTTGATACTGGATTCTCTGACACTCTAGTCCCCGGATTTGAGTGCTACAGAGCTAAGATGGCTGAAAACGCAAGTAAGCTACTCCAGTTTCAGGTTTCCTTCTTGGAGAAGTCGTACTTTGAGCAGTACAAGTTGCTCAGAGAACAGGCTATCCGAGAAGGGAAAGCTTGGGTTGCTGAACGCACCAGAGTCCTTGCCGAGCGCGAGGCGAGTCTGGAGCAAGATCATGCCTTCTGGAGGGCTACGATCGACCAACTCGAATCAAGGTTGACAACTTGTGACGCCAAGTTCTTCCGGCAGTTCGGGTTTAAGCTGACAGAGTGGGAGAGATCTGGTTTTCCAGATCTCCAGTCCAGGTTGGGGCTTGCCGCAAGGCCTGCTCCTCCTGTGACCCCGGTACTGTCAGTACACCCACCTAGGTATGAGATGCCATTTTCTTTCATGGCACAATCTACCCGGGTGGTCAGTGGCGGGGAGCCTACTGCGGCGCCGAGTACCCTCTCGGTGGCCCCAGGTGGAGCCCTTCCTCTCCAGGTGGAGGCTGCTGTGGTTTGCACCACGGAGGCCCCTCCTGGAGGAAGTCCTGATGGGGAAGGAAAGCCATCCGGCGGTGTCCCTATGGACACCTAAGGTTGGTCCCCCGTCAGGCCCTCTGGGGTGCACTGTTCCGCCCCTCGGAGGTAAAACTAAACCATCGACGCAGCTACACGCCCCTGGACAACCGTGGACAACCGAAAGCAGACCGACGGTGCTGTCGTGACTTAACTGAGTCTCTACTGCCACCACACTGGAAGCAGCCTGATGTCTTCAACCGTGGTTTACTACTAAGCCACAACCGTCGGTGCTCTACTACTGTCCAGGGCTCCTGATCCTGTGGTCACATTCTACTATTGTGACCTATGAACTATTATATGGATCATCCTCCTGTGATAATTATTTATAGGGAGGCACGGACCTACCTTTTTATATTTATATTTCACAAGAGATGGAAGTACTATACCGGTACTGGACTCTATCCATCTCTACCACCATAAACTGCTAGGTACTGGAGTACCGCCCCTAATAAGGATGACGATCTATCCCACCTTATTTAGGATACGCTATTATGGATTTTTATATATAAACTTTTCTACGCCAAAGGAAGTGGGAACTGCTATAGTTCCAATTATAAACTTTTCTTCGCCAAAGGAAGTGAGAGCTATTATAGTTCTATTATTTTATATATAAGGACACTAACTCCACACGGATTCGCACCATTGCTGAATGAAGTAGGTGATGTGTTGAGTTTCCAAGGTGGTTATTTGGTGCCTTTACTATTAACTGATACTAGTCTAGGACTATCAGTTGGACAGTTTTTATCATGTGCCTACGGGACTATGGTTTTACAAAGACTATATTGTTGATATAAACTGTTATGTACATGTTAACTTGTATGTTCATGTATGTATGCCTGTTGTTACTATGAGTAGAAATGTTACTTGTTGATAAATAGATATACGTGGTATATAATGTATCCAAGAGGTATTATTATTATAAAACCAACCCTTCCTACATTCTAAAGGGGGGTAGTGTAACGGGTTGACTATAAGTCTAACTGTTATTGTTGTATATCTATTGTATGTTGTATGATGTAAGACAACACGGTTCTATTGTGTTTAATAACTGTTTTATTCATCTAACTAGTGTCGTCGGTTCGTTACATACACCGACTCCTCTAGTTCGGTTATCTATACGGTAGTGTACCGGTACCACCTTCGGTTACCGTCGGTAGTTGTTACATAATCATTTTACATAACTAAACCTAACAGGTGGCGCTGCTAGTACGGTCACGTGGCTACGCAGCGCTGTATATAAGACGACTGCTTCCCCATTGGAAGGCAGTCAGGTTTGGGACTGTCGTGACATGACCACCCTGTGCTCACGGGCTTAACTCTATGCTATAGGGTTGCCCACTGTATTATATATCTGTTCTGATCTCGTATATCCGCTGGTTATACTTGTACTATAATACCCAAGAGTTACCTTTACAATAAAGTCGCCGTATATTAAAGTCTAATTTACCTTGTCTGGTTTTTGTACTCAAGTGTTACATACGTAGTAAGAGACCAACTACAGTGGTATTAAACCCGCAAATTACAAATAATCATGTTTATGGCTAATTCTCACCAATCCAGTGCAACTAACCATGGAAGGGGGTAATTTCCAAATATTTTGGCAGATAATAATCCCTTTGTCTATGTATAGTAGAGGTGTTGGTCCAACTATGTACAAAGTCGGCACCATTAAATCAGAAAAGTGTTACTATGGTAACCAGACAAAGTTACCATGTCAACAAATTGTGAAGAATCGAGTGACGCACACATTTTCCCACAGTAAAATAATAATTTTCTACATTTAAAGTATATTTTGCCCTAATATATAATTTTGCCTTGTACAGAAGAGGCTGAGCATCATATCTATACTATTTCATATACTTTGTGATATATATCTTGTTACTTTTTCCTTTACTGAGGAAAAACTGTGAAATCATGCTGTCCTAAAAAAATACCCCACTTTTACTACACTAACTTGCAGATAGCTGTACAGTCTCGAACCCTGCTGGATATTTCCAATTCCTACCGGAATAAATAGTAAAATATATACCCTATCAAACTGTAATCCGGACAAAGGCTCTACAATAATCCCAGTATCCCTCCCATGGCTGGGCAGATGCATCACTCGATTCCTCATTACACTCATAGACAGTGATTAAAAAATAAACCATTACTATGGATCTAACCAGGAGAACCTATCTTATTCTTAACACTTTTTTGTAGTAGGAAAACATGAACAACACACACAAAATAGATGAGAAGAGTTATGGTTAATAGCTGATGAGAATTGCATAGTTATTTCTACTAGTTATGTGCTGTGCATTTATATGCGTCACTCGATTCCTCAACAGATTGTTTTCTGCATTTAAGGTATCTCATGTATAATACACTTGTCGGAAAGGTATACAGGAGATCACCTTCGAACCCCATAGGGTTCTCAGTGCAGTATGGCTATGTATATGGCCCTAGACCCCTAAATTTGATATGGCGACATGGCCATGTCTTACATTTGATATGGCGACATGGCCATGTCTTACATTTGATATGGCGACATGGCCATTTCTTACATTTAATATGGTGACATGACCATTTCTTAAAACCGACATGGGACACAGATTCACATTCCTCAGTCCTGAACTCCATACCTCTGTCCGATATTGCAGGGACGCCGAGAATACATGGGACATGGGCATACAAGTGACATGGGACATGGGACATTTCTTAAATTCGACATGCAACATATGGCTTAATGGCATGAAACATCCATAATCTAGACTCCAGCTTTCTAATCAAAGTACCCATTTAACTTAAGTCATTCATAGATTTCACAATTCTTTTCTTAGGGAACATACATGTCACCCGCCCATAAATCTGTTAGAGGACCTTGCTACATACAGCCTCTCCTCGGAATACATAAAATAGTTAAAGCCTATTAAACAAAACGTTTTTCAGCTCACCTAACCCAACCCCCAACAACTCCCCCCCCCCCCCAAGTCCCCTGCCCCCATCAAGGGCCCCATCTGATGTATCGTAGAATCTTGCGGTCTTGACTCTCTCCCCCCCGCCTTCCCAGCTGCTTCGTTAGGCAACAATGAATGTGTACAGTTCAGCATAGAGTAAGATGATCACTATCTTTAAGGTAAAAAGTAGGGTGATCACTATGTTGAGATACAGTAGGACAATCGCTATGTTTGAGGTACGGTAGGATGACCAATTCTTCTCAATTCATTATGAATGGAAAGAACAAGAAAATAAGAATGGCACTGAACAGTGAACTGTCCGTATCTACACTATCATTATATAAGAATCACTGAGTAGGGGTCAGCATGTCCATGTTTCTCATAAAAGGGAGCTTCTGTCTAAGGGAATTAATAGTTCATGAATGAGAATTTTCTTTGAAAGGGTAACATTTCTTGATATGTCAGTGTTGTTTAAAGAAAGGAGGAGTTAGGTGGTCTCTTTGCTATGACCGCCCCCCCCTCCCACTCCATAGTGTATCCCCGGTACAGAAAATGTTCCTAGTGTATCCCCAGTATAGAAGGCATCCTATAGTGTATCCCAGGCACAGAAGGCATCCAAGTGTATCCTAATCCCAGGTACAGATCAAGGCCCTTGTGTATCCCAGGTACACACCTAGCCCCTAGTGTATGGTAATTATATTTACTAGGTGTCACTCGATTTTATGTGTCACTCGATTCTTCCGCACAATACATAGAGAGAATTACAACCTCATATATCTATGGATTAGGTCTGGCACGTTGACAGATTGTTCCCTTCATTATAGGCATAGTTAACGTGTAAAATGGATAGTTACATGTTTTTATTATGGGATCTATGGTAATTATATCTAGTAGGTGTCACTCGATTTTGTGCATCACTCGATTCTTCCGCAGATACATAGAGCAAACTAGCACCCCTCAGGTATACTACTGAATTCAGTTGTTCTGGTATGTTGTTCCCCTCATTATAGACATATTTGATGGGTGAAATGAATGATTAAATATAATCATTGTGGGAGCTATGGTAATATATGTTGTGTCACTCGAATCCTCATAAAACTACACAGTACTGCCAATGTGAAATTCATTTGGCTTTGCTGCCAAGTGTTTGCAAAATTTTCTCAATTTATTTTTTATTTGTATATATGTAGGTACTAAGTATGGCATAGCAACATTTGGTTAGATTGCAAAGTATATCTGGGTATAGCTATACAGTGTGTTATCATGCATCACTCGATTCCTCATGAATCTACACAATCAGATTAAGTCACTCACTAACTGGAAAGGTAGACACAATGTTTTATAAAAGCATCTCTACCATTTCATTCATTGGTATTCTATATAAAAAATATGGGAAAGATTGCAAGAGTCTTCAAATATGGTCATTTTATATGCTACAACATTTTTACATTGCAAAAAATCGACGAAAACCCCCTATTTTTGCCTGTTTTTGGTGTCCCACACCTTTAATATTGGTATTAGATGGGTAAAACCAAGGTTGCCCTTGTAGCCCTATCTCTCCCCGATCTGATAGGAATAGTATATGTTACTACAATATCATTCCTGCAGATTTACAGTCTGCCAATGTCTAAATAGGCCAGTTGCACTGGATTGGTGAGAATCAGCCATATAGCTTAACTGACACAAATTAATATTCAGGTTAATTTATAAACTTGGACTGCATTAGTACATGGACATGGATCACAGATAAGCAAACGGTCTACTAGGTATCATGCAATTAGGGTCCTATGAAATATGATACTTTAGCTTCAAAAATGGCTGCTAACGACTAACGCGCCCTGCACTGTCGGTTGATACCAGCTGGGGGGGGGGGGTAAGGGGGTTGGGGGGGGGGGGTAAGGGCGTGGACTGTTCGGTTTGGGTTAGTTTGATAGGCGCGCCCTGCACTGCCAATCTCGTATCCCGGGTTGGGTAAATTTTGAATAAAATTTAATTAGTATAGGGGGGGGGGGCAAGACCTAGTAGAACCAAGACAAATGCCTCGAATTATATGGGGAATAATTTCTTACTAAGGAGTTAAGTAGAGGGTGGGCGGTGCATACTACCTATCCTCTAGAGTCGGTAATGAGAAGTTTGTAGTATGGTAGTCCATGGTCATCATCATCATCATCATCATCGTCATCATCATCATCACCATCATCAACACTGCCACCATCATTGCCATAAGGCTGACAACTGCGGGACGCGTGATTTCTCCTCCTCTAGAGCCCGAGAGGATCCTATGTAGAGGTGTTATCTATATTCTACACTCAGGAGGTTTTTCACCGGTGTGGGCGGTGCATAGTACATATCCTCTAGAAATGGCAATGTGAAGTGGTGGTAAGGTAGTGTAGGCCTCGTGCCATGACATAACTAGTTATCAACAACAACCTCCTAGCGGGATCATCATCACCATCAACATCATCATCATCATCATCATCATCATCATCATCGTCATCGCGCATATTCCTCCACCACGCATATTTCTCCTCACTAGAACCAGAGAGTGCACTATGTAGAGGTTGACCATTTTATACACTCTGGAGGTTTTTCACATGTGTGGGCAGATCAAGTCCTTGTTAGTTTAGACTACTCCCGCTTTATGCAATATGCCATAATTCCTCTCCAGACACTTGACATATAGCAGGGCCCATTCAGTGATTGTGTGGGGGGTGGGGTGTAGTCCATCTGGGGAGAACTTCTTATATTTATGGGTGTATTTACCCTTATTTCCACAGTGTATGGAGGTTGCCAGCTGAGGTCCATAGTAGAGCGTTTCCCTGTTCATCTCCATAAGGACCTGGTTGATAAGCAGTACTCCTTCATTCATGACCTTTTGCTGCACAGGATATTGCTCAACTATTTCCTTATTGTACATCTGCATGCTCATGCCCAAGAGGGGTGCATAGGCCATCCGTTGACCTGTATCCTGCACAGTTTTTTTCAGCTGGGTATAAAGAGTGGTTAGGTGGTCTACTAGGCATCCTACCTCGGGCCATTTAGGAGTGACCTTCCAATGTGGTTCAAGTCTATGAAGTGTCGTGAGGTTATTAGCCCCTATCATAACAATTAATAGATGGTAACTATTATACTGTAGGTGCTGGCCTAATTCGACAGTCAATGACTCCACTGTAGCTCCAGAAATGGGCAGCTCGTATAAGTCCATATAGTCAATCCCTTTCTCTTCCAGTGCAAGATTTATAGCTTCAAGCAAGCCTTTTCCCCTACTGTCCGCGGCTAATAAGACTCTGAACATTTTCGGATTAGTTGTTTGGGAAAGGCCTGCGTCCGTAGTAATGTGAAGGCATCTAGTATTCAAAACCTGGAAGTGTTAGACTCTCGGGTGGTGGTAGATGTGTGTACGTGGCTCATATGGACAGTCTGCAGGGAGGGGGCAGTTAGTATAATATACTAGAATAGCATTGCAGCGCCTTGCGTTTGCAAGGAGAGGAGGGAGGGGGATTGTTAGGATACATGGGTAGAATAGGCGCGCCCTGCACTGCCAATCCAAATCCATTCAAAACTTGGATGTGTTAGACTCACGGGTGGTGGTAGGTGTGTGTAGGGACAGTCTGCGGGCAGTTAGTATAATATACTAGAATAGCATAGCAGCGCCTTGCGTTTGCAAGGAGAGGGAGGAGGGGGGTTGTTGATAACTACTGAAAATACAATATAGCTATCAAGCTATTGCACGTATCCCCGTAGACAGGGCATCACAGAAAAGTGTTACGGGCATCACAACAAATACTTTGATATGTGGCAAGGGCATCACTCATTAGTTCTAAGATGTCCAATACAGTGAATTTAGCCTCCTATTGCAGTTCAATTACTATCCAGATTGTTTGTATTGATATTTAAGTCATACATACTGAGTTGTACAACCTGCCAACCTCCATAACACCCTCAGAACTAACCAAAACTAGCCTCCATCCAACCTACCATCCGCCATCTTTGATGCTCTGACCACGCAGACCGGGCATCTCATTCCTGGGAGTGCTCTAGGGATCAGCGAGCAGCAACTGGTAGGGTAGATAGATGGTGGGAGTTCCCGGGAGGGAGGGGGGGGGGTTCTTAATGCTCTCTCCTGGCCGGAGCGTCGCCATGATACATGAATGCAGCCATGGGCAGTTATACGCCAGAGATGCATTCAAGCATCATGACAATGAAGGGGATATTGTATAAATGCATCATGCGGCCCGTAAAAGGTTAGATGGGCTGCCTCATTTTATTTAATTTTTTAATTTTTTTGTTTTAACATTCCTGGTATTTATTTTCTTGTATTTAGAGATAACGGTGACTGGTGTCATGCACTGCTTTGGACTGTTTCTTGATCTTTGTACATCGCTCTCTGACCTGTACCTATCAGACTGGTAGCTGGACCGTGGCACGGGATTTAACCTCCTGCGTGTGACTTTATAGCTTGGCTCCTCCGACAGGGGCTACCGTAATGGCCCGTTTAAGCGCAGGGGTCTCAAATAAGCGCAGGTCTCGTTTAAGCACAGGTCTAGGACCCCTCTGGAACCCAAAATCTCTCTTTAAAGGTACTCGTATAAGCGCAGGGGGTAACAGGGAGTTGAAATTTATAAGCACAGGGGCGCTTAAACGGGCCACTACGGTATGTTGAATCTTGATTCTCCTCGACTGTGATGCAAAAAAATGTCACATATCTCTCTAATTATGGCCATTTTCTTACGCAAGCAAACAGTTGAAAAAAGACCTTCAAATACAAAGGGCAGAGCTTTTATTCACCTTTTCCTTCAACTTTCCATACAGTGTGAGTCTAGACTTCTACAAGCCCCTCCCCCATGAGCCCATGTTTGTTTATATAATGGGTAGGTGCCACATCGGTCACTGACCCTGGTACATGCATGTGTTATAGTATTACATCTTAACCCCAGACCTTACCACCTCATGTAGACTTAGTCAGCAGTCATTATTTAACAACAGGGGAGGGGGGTGGCCGATTTCTGTGTGAGCACACAGAATCTAATTTTCCCGCTACTCCCCATCTCTAACATTCCTCCCCTCCCCCCCCCCCCCCCCCCACACACATTGCGCTATAACAAGGGGCAACAGTTTTCTGCTTCCCCTTCCACTGCCCCCTGCACCATAGAGTTATAGATTAATTTGGTCCTTTCCATAACCTTACCAGACACCCCCTCCTCCAGTTCCACTTGTTGTTGCCCCAGGGGTTTAGCTTGCAACGCGAAAACTGAAGTGGAGGGATTTTCTAAATTCTAGGGATTACTGGCCAATTAAGCACCACTTAACCCTTTAAGGACGGCATGATACCTTAATGCATCATGCATTGATCGTCAAGATGCATGAATGCAGCCCTGGCGAGTAACTCGTCAGTGCTGCATTCATGCATCAGGCCGATCCTATGGGGTTCACCAGGGCTGCATTGCCACATCATGACGACAAATGTCATCTTTAGCGACATCCATCCTTAAAGGGTTAAGGAGTAATCACTATTGTTACATTCCCCTCTGCGGGGGAGGGATGGGGGTGCATGGTATAGCAATTTTCTTGCTTCCACGCCCCCTCTTTTTTGCCCTCCTTTGACTTATAGTAATGAGTGGTGGACTCATCTATTACAATGTCATACTACACATACATGCCTCCCACAGTGACCTTAACTGGATGATTTCCACTCTTGGAGTAGTAGTAAGTACAATCCGTGAGCAAGAGGCACTCTAGAGATTATTACAAAGCAACTCCGACAACGGTGTGAATATGTACAATTCTAATTACCTCTATTTTTACCATCCCTACTTGTTCCCATAGATATAGAAAGGGAACTTATACATTACTTATCTATACTGTGCCAAAGGCTTCAAGATTGACCCTGTGCTTCATTAGGTAATTGGACATTATTATCATTTTAACACATTCGGATACTTTTTAAAGTGAGAGCCTCGACTAAAGTCTCCATATCTCCCAAGCTGCCACCTAGTGGGAAAACACTTAGCGATTCACTGTAAATAAAAAACTGTTGTTTCACTGTATTGGTTTAAGGTGTTCAATGCATTTTACACTATCTCACCGTACTTCATTTAATTTAGCCGAATTCCTCAGGGCCATTACTCTATGTATGTAGACATTAAAAAAAAAAAAAAAAATCAAAAATGCACGAAGCAAGGCATTCAATCACTTTGTGCCTCACCTTTTTTACAAGAGGGTCTAGACTTCTATAAGTTCCTCCCCCACACATATGTGTTAGGTAGGTGCCTCATCGGTCATCGACACTTTGATATGTGTTACAATATTACATATATTAACCCCAGACCTTATATTTATAAGGGTTATTACTACCTCAAGTGGATGTAGTGAGTTATCAGTATTAACGATAAGGGGGAGTGGGGCTGGCCGATAATTATTTTCTTAATACTTCCCATCTTAACCCCCCCCTCCCCCACCACCACCCACTTTGAACTATTGCAAAGAACGACATCTTTCTGCCTCCCCCCTCACGATAGGGGTAAACAGATTATTTTGATCCCCTCACTGGCTAAATCTCACGAGGGTTTCCGATCCCCTCATAACCTGCCCATTCCCCTCTCTCCACCTCCACTTGCTGTTGTCTCAAGGGTTTAGCCTGCAACAAGAAAACTGCTTAGTCCACTATAATTTTTCAACATTAGATGGCGACACCTACACCAGCTAGCCAAACAGGCAGCTCTAGCTAGTACGCCTGTGTGTGTGTGTGTGTGTGTGTGTTTGTCCATAACTGGGACTATAATTGGAAAAATGACCTTAGAACTAGGGACTTGAAACTTAATTGGGGACTTGACCGAGTTCCCAGTTAATTGAGAACTGTTTTAGGCAGGAAATAGCTTTGTGATACCTGAATATTGGTTTCCGCTAAAGTCCCCAGTTGCAATGAAAAATCCCCAATGAAAAATCCCCACACACCAAAGGCTGCCAAGTACCCAGTTCCAGGTGGAATTCCCGATAAGAAAATGACCTTGGAACCAGGGACTTGAACTTTAAGTGGGGACTTGGGTCCCCACTTAATTGAGACCTCACACACTGCCACACACCGAAGGATGCTGAGTCCCCAGTTCCAGGTGAAATTCCTGATGCTATGCCAGACATACAAATAATCAATGTGGCCGCTCATGCGAGTGATATTACAGTAAGTCAGACAATTCAATAAGGAGCGTTGCAGAGCTCCTAAACCCATCCCACGGCATGGTCCCCAGTTGCCAGCACAGATGCTTTAATAAGTCCCCAATTCCCGGCATAAACACGTAATACATGTAGTGTGTGTGTGTGATGGGGCGTCAGTCACTATGACTGTTCATCAGTCACTAAGTGGGTTGATCAGTCACAATGAGTGTTAATTAGTCACCATGTCTCTTGGTTAGTCACCATGTGTAGTAACAATTGATATCACATGGGCCATCTGCAATGTTAATCACACTCCCGGTCTTTAATAATGATCACTCCCTGGAGTAGCGTGAAAACTGGTATTCTAGCCATGGAATTGCCCAGGGCCATATTGACCGGCCAGACCCTGCCGGCCAGATAAGCCTTTAAACCCATGCCTTTTTGTGACATGTGACGTCAATGTTTGCCTCCAGGGCACAGATGAGATTCCAGCCTTGTATACAATACTCACAGGTGACTGAGCCCATAGGCCGGGGTGCTGGGTATCTCCAGGCCATTAGCTCCATGCGATTAACACTTGTGCTGCTGAAAGCTCTTAACATGCCACCGACATTTTTGAGTTTGAATTTGGAAGTTTTCTTTTTATTGACAACAGTTCCACGACAAGTCACGTCTCTCAAAGAAAGCCAATGTATACATGCTACCGGTAGATTCAACTTTGAGTATGCAATCAAATACCAATTAAATAACAAGATGCAGACCATTTGCTTTCAACAGAAAACACAGATAAATCCATATAGGGAGTGGACATAGGTGGAGATAATATGCCTGCATAGCTAGCCGACAAGAGGTACATGACCCTGAAAGTCACTCACATAGTTCCATTAGAGGAGGTTTCGGAGAACTTCCATATTCACTCTGCAGCTCTGCAAAAGGACTGTAAGAAGATGCCTCTCAGGAAAGTGCCTCCTTTTTAAATAATCCTTTAGGGTCGCATAATGTATCAAAGCCCTGGCGAGTTGACTAGTGGTGGGTCTCAAAGTTAGGGGTGGTGCAATGACTGTCTGCACCCCTAAAAAGGTGATGGAAAATAGGCCTTTGCGCATGATAATGTTGGCGCCCCTCTAAATCTTCCACTTTGCTTAATTGTGAGCATGCCACTTACAACTCTGTGACGAGTAGGACCTACGGGTATCCCGAGGAGTTGAGCGGGCAGAAAGCGTCCACTGAGACATATTCAATTCAGCATCATCTCCACAAGCATCTTTGTACATCCTCTGTCGCTGCATCTTGCTAAAGCCAAAAATAATTAAAGGTGTGTTTCACGTTACCTGGCCTTACCTGGCAAAGCAGGGCCGACCCTAGAAATATGTATTCAATTTAGAAAACAAAATACACAATTTTTGGCCATTTTGGGAATATCCAAGAGTCGCATCGAGGCTGCATGAGTCGAGGCGGTGGTCGGTGTGTCAGCAGTGGTGTTCGCGAATCAATTCACGAGTAATTTTCAGGCTAAAGTGTAAAAAAATAAAGTTAAGAAAAAAATCCGACCTACCTATACCCTAGATATTCAGACCATGTAACTGGAAACACACCTTTTCTTTTTTTTGCCAATTTAGTTAGTGCTCTGATTGAAAAGATACAGCATCACCTTTGTGTTTTTTAAAATGTGCATGCATGGGAGCTGGGTTTAGCTTAGCCGAACAGTTTGTGTTGAGTCTGATCATTTGTAATTGGCTCTCCTTGGCTTGATTTAGAGATAGATGTCAGGAATTGAGTAGCCTTTAATACCGAGTTGCCGACGGTGTACACAAGAGAGCCCAATATAAATCCACCGACATTTAGTTTTCCAATACTGCATGTTAACCTAAAGGCCTTCAGAATTACCTCTTAGTATCATGACCATAGTGAATACCGGAGGATGTCATGACCACTCATGTCTGGAGGGCCATCCATCATTCAATCAATCAATCAATCAATCAATCACACAAACAATATAGAAGTGTGTGAGACGTTTGTGGCGGTATCTATGGCCATAAGAGACAGGTGACTCTCGGGGTGATGGAACGGTATGCATGGCCACAGGGAATTTCTAAAGGAGTGCTCCCCCTTAATCTTAAGTCTTTCCCGGTCCCTGCACTCAGTGTCCAAAGGGGGATGTCACCTGCGTTTTCCATCTTAAAAGACATCCCCTATTTCATAGATTTTCGGCCCTTCTCCATGAATGACAGATATTGATGCTATTATATAGTGTCAGTGGAATTCAGCATAATTTATTCTCCAATACATTGTTTCATCATATTCTACAGCCAACTTAGAAGAATTTTCTTCAACCAAGGTCACATCCCATCAAAATATACCCCCTTTCTTGAAGAGCAAGGAGATTTATTCAGAAAAAAATACCGCATTTTCTTAGAATCCAGGGGGAATTTAGAGTCATTGGTTCTAGTTAAGTTAGTGCACGTTTTATTGTAACAAATTCGTTTTATGTTCTGCAGAACTGTACAGAGTGTCTGGTAGGCTATTCCCCTCTCTTATCTCTTACCTTCCCTCGCTCCGTCCTATATTTCCTTCCCCTCCCTCCTTCACCTATCTTCCTTCCCTTCTATCTACCTTCCTTCCTTCACCCCACCTGCACCCTCCACCCTTCCCACCCCTTCCCCTCCTTATCTTATAAACGATTCTCCATCTCCTCCCACTAACCCTTTATGGGCCGCAAGGTGCTTTTATGCAGTACTACCCTGGTCGTCACGATGCATGAATGCAGCACTGGTGGGTAACCCACCAGTGCTGCATTCAAGCCGTATGCCAACCAAACGGTACTGATACACTCAATATAATGAGTCTGTATGATGCATGAATACAATTGTCAGCGCTACATTCATGCATCATCACAACATAGCATATTAAAGCACCATGCGTCCCTTGACGAAATATAGCCTCTTTCCACTCTCCAATACATTATAGTCGTATCCCCATATATGCACCCTCCGACTTTACCTGGAAGCCGACTCAGAACAGGTCACACGAAACTTGTTTTGTCAGGTGACCCTTTGGGGTTATTCACAAGAACTCCTGTTGAAATCTGTACAGCAGTATACTGTAAAAACTGTGTTTAACTTTAAACACCAAAAAAGCTAAACATGTTTAATCTGTACACACTTGAGACATCTAAACGCACATTATGTACGTTAAACACATCATTTCTAAATGCCTAAACACTGAAGACATGCATGTGTTAAGACATTTAGAAAGTAAACCCTTATGCAGATGGGTGTTTACTATTTAAACATATGTTTTCTTTGTGTTTAGCCTTTAAACATTATGTTTACCACCTGTTCAGCATTTAAACAGTGAGGTGTTTAGATACCAAATAGTGCAGGGAACACTTTTTCTCTTGTATACCAATAATATCATTATTCCGATTATCTTAGCAGCTTTATATAACTTATTGGAATACAATTCTAATACTTATGACCCTAACATAAGCCTGGCCTTTTCAAAAGTATTCCCCTAAAGTTCAGAATATCTGCAGAGATGACATGATACTCCAATTACAAGCAAAGTTACAACCAGAAAAGTGGCAATTAATGGAGTATGATCCCCTGCCTATATTCGGGGCACAGTTTAAAAACAAGGACATATAGTAGTTTGCCTAGAACTGGATCATGACTTGTCTGTTTGTCATAATTGGTATACATATAGTTGTTTAAACGCTTAACATATACAGTGTAAGCATGTTAAACACTTTACCAGTTTAGACTTAAACACATTTAATGTAAACACTAGACCTAAACATGTTTAAGTGTTTAGATATTAAACACAATTTTATTCCACCAGGTGGCAGTTAAGTACTTGGATGGACTTTCCCTACCCATTTCTAAGCTGATCCTTGAATAAACAAACAAAGAATCATATAATTTGAGTGATTCAAATATGGGAAAATATGGCTATTTTTACGCAAAAAGTAAGTCTATAATTTCGGGTTTAGACTAAAAGAAATAATGTGCAGAAAAGCCATAACCACTAGGGACACCTGTTCTGTGGGATAGAAGAAAATATATAGCAATATTCTATCCATCATTCTGTTGTACACATCTACTAGTTACTTAGTATGGATGATAGGTAACATATATGATGACACTCTATAAAAGTGTTATAAAATACTATCTATCTCAATGCTATCTGAATATAAGATGATAAATTGGACCAATAATATATCCTGATATGCACATTACAATCACTATAAACACATCAGCTTCACCTAAACACCATTTATCTAAACACCTAGTATATCTAAATGCTCTTTATCTAAATGCCTAATGACTCTAAACACTACACATGTAAACACCCTACATGTCTACACATTATCTAAACCCTCCCTTGGTCTAAACTCTATACATGTAAACACCTACTAGATCTAAACACTTTGCACACTAAACATGTTTTATCTAAACATGTTTAGAAATTAAACATGGTTAGATCGAAAAAGGTGTCTCAAAATGTGGGACAAAATAGTGTTTAGAAAAGTATTTAGCCGCTAAACATGCACATTTATCATCTGTTTTTACAGTGTATGTAGATACTACCCTCATCAATTGCAAATACTGCACTATTGACGAAAATCCAAATATCACGAGTGACCGATCTGTTCTGAAAGACCTCCCTGAGTTGTCATCCTTCATCCTTACAAAGCAGGTAAACAAATAAGGAGAGCCTTGTCAGTACAATTGCTGTATACCACTGAACCATATATCACATAGCATCTGCACATTTAGAAGTCAATGGGCGGAGGGGTGTACTAGCCTAAAATAACCGTGATTGAGTTTCAAGCAGTAACTATAGAAGTTGAGATACCTTTCAATATCAAGCTCAGGTTCATTGATGAACGCAGTTTTAGAAGTTGACATCCCCTGTTGGAGTTTCTTTTACGTTGAAAGTTCAAATCACAATACCATTTATATATATTTCCACAAGGTCAATCGGTCCATATCCTATTACCATGATTGGCATCTATAGATGGCTGTTTCCTACCTCTTTCTACCCTTTTGCATAGTCATGATGCGCTACAAAATGCTTTCGCCGGCACAGTACGGTACGTACTATATAGCGTTACTCTCGACATCTACAAAAACAAACGGACATGAAACCGTGAGGTATCATGTCGTCATTAAAGGGTTAATGAAGTATAAAAAGAATTGTAATATTATATTGCTCATTGTCCTGTCAACTTTTGTTCTTTATGTATTGGTGTTTATCATTGGTTAAATTCTAACTTAGGGCAGATTCACCTTGAGTCGGACGTTGCGTTAAGATGGCCACTGTACTTGAAATTATGTTTGTTCAAGCAGTCTGAGCTCTTTATTTGTGAATAAATGGTTAAGTGTAAGCGTGACTATTTCTAACAAAGAACCACAATAGAAGTCTTATTATGCATGACTATAACTACATACCTCAGTACGTGTCCGTCCCGGGGCATGTGGTCGACTCATGGTGAATCTACCCCACTGATTGGGGCTACGTAGTGGCTATATAGAAGAGGAAGATTCCAAATAGTGATAGGTATATCATAGGCTACATTTGAAAAGGTGAGCGGCTACTGCGTATCCATTAAACCCTCTGTGTCCCATCTGTTGTCATGATGCACCAAAACAGCGCCGGCGCTGCAGTGGTGCATCATGCCAACCGCATAGTATCGACACCATAGGATCGGTGAAGCCTACTAATGTACTTGCTGATGCTATGTTCATGCATCATGATGACAAAAGGGTTCAGGTGTTAAACCAATATGCTGCCCTCCAATGGTTAAGACCAGTGTTAACGTAAGCCCGCAACCCCTTACAACGTTCTAATGCGTTATACAAAACTCGTTTAGCTCCCAAGCAGCCTCACTTTGTTATTGCCGCTAAATCCAGTAGAGATTCTTTTGACTTCTTCTTAGAATACTCCCTCTATACATGGACTAGCTATTTTTTGAGAGAGCATTGATGTGGTTGTTTACTTTGCCATTTTGTCTCCTCACGTGATCAGCAGTGAACTGCGCACTAACTGCCTTATTGATTGGTCAAAATATAAAAGGTAAATAAACACCAAACATATATAATATGTAGTCTTATTTAAAAAAAGGACGGATCGTATATTTAGAAAGCTTTTTCATAATGGATTGAACTCTCGTGATACTTTATTACTATTATACGTGAGAATGTACCTTGGGGGTATTTTTAGTTCCAGTTTTGGCCACCAGGGGGCATCAGAATGGCAAAAAAGTGAAGGATATGCCCAAAAAGTGCTTTACATTAGGGTACTTCTTTTAATGGAGAATACATGTCAGTAGTCTTCTTAGAATTACTCCATCTTAAGTGCCATCATTCCATATTTGGAATGTAAATTGAACGTTTTCTATGGGAAATTGGCCCATATTGTACTTTGTGGTTGCCATGGAAACCATTCTGACATTTTGACCCTAGTGTCTTGAGAATTCCATCAGCTACTCAAAACTGAAAACGGACCTTGAAAGTTCCTCCTAGAACCAAATCTACAATACATATTCACACTTATTAATAGCCTGATTTCTTTAGGAAATCTGACATTTTCATCATTTTTGGTGATTATCATGTCAGGATGGGAACAAAAACCATTACGTCAGTCGTGCAATGGTCATGATCAATTTCTTCTCTTTTCATTATACTGAAAAGCAGGTCGGTCAATGGCCTCCAGGTGATTCACCCCTATCCAGTGCTGAAGTATGAGAGCAATATTTAATAAAATCTCGATAACGTCACAAATCAAGTGTTTTGTTTGACGGTTAACAACCCTTAAAATGTGTTGATTTATGTTAGTCAGGTGAATAATTTATCACACATGGGATGGGGTGTGAGGGTTGAGTGGAACATGAGTGAGGTGAAGAGGGAAACAGCAAATCATATAGATCATGCATACATGATTTGACTTAATTAAAGACCAGGTTTCTTATCTACAGATTACCAATGGTTAGCTTTAGCCATTTTAGAACAGCATGCTATCGCAGAGCAATAGTTGTTGTCATGATGCACCTATACAGTGCCAGCAAGTGCCTCTGCTGCATTGGTGCATCATGCCGACCCTTTGGGAGAGTGTCAACCCCATATGATGCATCTATATGCAGTCCTGGGGATTTTCCCACCAGGGCTGCATGCATGTTCCACAACTACAATTCGTCAAAGACCATGCGCATCACATTGTCCATACAGGAGAGTTATATCTCAGGTTCAGCATCCAATCGAGAAAAAAATGCCCCTGACCTATAGAACCATTCGGGACACTCTAATGGACTGAAGCTGGAAATGATATGAATACATTACATGCATTACACGTTTGACTTATCTTTACTATCACACAAGCATCACATCTGTATCACGTATATATTACCCCCTATTACCCTAGAGCTACTATTCCTGATAACAGTTCCCCCAAATTCAATATGGATATTGAGAAAACATCTAGAATAAATATATGGATATAGAAACCCTTTTTCAGCAACTGAAAATAGTTTCATCTACGGTTAAAGGGGTATGCCAGGGTCTATACATACAGCACCTGGTGGCAAAAAAATGTAACTACCTAAAACCTTGATAAAAGCATGTCTCCCTGTTGTATATGTCTTAACTCATCTTTATTAACCCTATAAATGTCAGACTATGGCAACTTTCTCTTCTGTTTTGTAAAATATAGAAAAAGAAACAATAATCAATTTTAGTGTTTCCCCCTAAATCCGTCATGACTCATGGGTTTCACCTATGACTACATATTTTCCCAGATCATCTCCTCTAAACATCTGAGAAGTTTGCTTGGGATATTATTGGTCAATTTTTCATGAAGTTGAAAAATGTTTAAAAAATGAGGTTTACACCATACGTGGCCATAGCTAAGGGTGTCCTAGCTTCAAATGTCAATAAATCAAAATCTAGCATTATGGGCTATTGAGTTCTTTGCTTGAATCACATCATCATACATCAAACTAATAAAATTGGGGATAATAAATCGACAAGTGGACCCTCTTAGTATTCTTTGCTCTTTAATTTAACAGAGGTAGGGCTCTTTTTGGCCGTTTAAGGGCCGCAAAGTGCTTTTGTTATGCCATTTTTCAACATTATGCATGGCTGCAGCCACGGTGATTACACTCGCCAGGGCCACAGTTGAGTTATGCATCATGATGGCATCCCTAATCATTGCATACGTCGCAGGAATGATGCATGGTCATGAGTATTTAAATGGTCCACCCCCCCCCCCCCCCCCACTGAGGACATGTTTTACTTCTGCCTATGACCTTGCCCTTAATCAACCCATCAAGCCCCGCCCCCTCCCCACCACGAGCTCGCAATATGATTCGTCCTTAAAGTTCATGAGAACATTCAAGTAACACAAATGACATAAATGGCAAGTGGTTGTTTATGACCGGTGGCTGTGTATGACCGGCAGAATCGAAAACCACTTATTTAGCAGATGTAATACATTATTTCACCAGGTTTTAGAAAGTGATAAAAGGGGGGTAGATGGGGGGGTCCCCATGTCGCATGTCGATTTTAAGAAATGGCCATGTCACATGTCACTAAGGAAAAAGCCATGTCACTAGTGTCACTAAGGAAAAGAATTTAGGGGCATAGAGAGAGTTATAAATGGGGGGTCTTGGGCCGCAGGCCCCAGGAAAATTTAGGGATTTGAAAACCCACAGGGGCCAAATTTGAAGAAAGGGTTTGGTAGCCTACTTCACTCTATATGAGATTCTTTTTTCATGTCACTAAGCCCCATGTCACATGTCGATTTTAAGAAATGCCCATGTCGCCATGCCGATTTTAGGGGTCTATACCCATGATAAACCTTGACTTGTAAAGCATAGATCTATTTAAAAAAGAAGAAGTTTGTACCCATCTGGGTACCAGGAGCCGGTTATAGACATCAGCTTGTCATAGACAACCACCGGCCATGGACAACTACCGGTCATAGAGTTTCAACCGGGATTGATTTGGTGAGACTGAGCGTGTAGATAGTTATTAGTCTCCTATATAGTAAATCGTGTTGTTATCAGGTAACAAGGCATTAACACGCAATAAAGGCATCATCTACACTAAATTCTCGTGCTAAAAAGATGCATTTGGATGTTTACGTATAGGCGCCGGCTTTACGTGGAATGCACGTCAATGCAACATCTACTACATTAAGGATATATCTAAAGAAAAGACACAAGAAAAGGCACTTAATTTCTTCAAGCAAAGATAATTTCGATTTATCTAGGATTTAAATGTTATTTAAAAAGAAAAGGATAGAAAAGGGTACTGTCTAAGATTTTATATTCATACACATTTTATATGCCACGTTATGTATTTTCCTGCAACCACCATTATAATGTGTGTATCACAACAAGTACAGCAGGGTCAGGGCCAGAACTGTAATCACATACCCCCACCATCATGCATGACCTCTCAACCCTTTAGAGCCGCAGCGTGCTTTAATCAAAACCTATGCACCTTGTCATCGTGATGAATGCATGCAGTCCTCGCCAGAATTGCATAATATGCATCGTGATGCATGGATGCAGCACTGATAGGTTACTCAAATGGGCGCCATGGATGCATTCATGTATAATGACAATAAATGACATGCATTTAAGCAGCATGTGCACATTATATTCAATTTTGATATAAAGGGTTAAAGTTTAACTTAAAGGTGACGTTACATATTATAAATTTATATGGTACCCATGCACACAGGGTCGTTTGCTGTCTTTGAACCCCTTTGCTATGTTTGAACCCCTTTGCTGTCTTTGAACCCCTTTGCTGTCTTTGAAAATTTAACCTTGACCATGGCAAGGTGGTCGGGGTATCTGTAGCTAGGAGAGACATAGGTGGGAATAGGACAGAAGGAGTGGGGGCAGAGAGAGACAGAGTGGTAGTAGTGGGGAGGGTTGATTGGTGGTGGTGGTGGTGGTGGTGGTTTGTGGGTGGGTGGGGGGGGGGTAGAGCACACAGGTACATATATAACATCAGTCATGCCTGCATGGTCCCAGTATCACATGCAAGCTCTGCCTGTCACCTCTCCCCTGGAGTCCCCCACACCCCACCGTGAGCCCAAACTCCCTGCACACCCACGAGGGATCGTCCATACAGGCTACGGTATCCAGGCTACTCCCCACCTAACATTACTCCCCGTCTACATTGCTGCTCAGCTTTGTGAGATCGGTTAAGTCAACTTGGCGTCGAGAGGATACTACAATTGAATAGGCAGGTATTTCATTCATGAAGTTATAGTTATACATGGGTAACCCCAACGCAACTTAGGTATGGGTGTAAGGGGGTGTAGCTTTTTATTATCAGCATGATAAATCTCCTAGACACTTGGAGGTTTGCTTTACAAAGATGTTTCACCTTATTTCATGGCAATATCTCCAAAGGCAGATACACACTAAATTTGGCACTAAGGACAAAATATACACATGATGTGCCTCAGTTGATGCGTTTTGGAAATTTATAGTGTTGTAGTCTCCGTCTCAGGGTTTTGACTTATGTCTGACTCATGGCGAATCTACTCCTACCCAGAGACTTGTGTCTGACTCATGGGAAATCTACCCCTACCCAGAGACTTGTGTCTGACTCATGGGAAATCTACCCCTACCCAGGGACTTGTGTTTGACTCATGGGGAATCTACCCCTACCCAGGGACTTGTGTCTGACTCATGGGAAATCTACCCCTACCCAGGGACTTGTGTCTGACTCATGGGAAATTTACTCCTACCCAGGGACTTGTGTCTGACTCATGGGAAATTTACTCCTACCCAGGGACTTGTGTCTGACTCATGGGGAATCTACCCCTACCCAGGGACTTGTGTCTGACTCATGGGGAATCTAACCCTTGCCAGGCACACCTGTAACTCAAACACTGGGAGGGTGAAGAGTGTCAGAACCGTCGCCGGTTTCAAAAGATCGCCGGTCTTGTATTAACGTCGGTATTAGAGGGACTTTGAGCACAACATGAGTGTATGTCATATGAGGATTCCATAGACATTATATAGCTTCATAGGGTGCACTACTTTGCTTTTTTCCACTAACATCTTTTCAGGTTATAATATTATAACAGGCTTATGTAAGAGATGGGAAAGATAGGCCGCTGTTGTGCTCTACACTGTTTTACTATTTTACTAAGTCATGGCTCTAAGCCTATGCCTTCTTATACTTCTTTATTATTCATTGTTTAGACTACTTGAACCTGGATCCAGAATGTAAATGTTCCCTCGATTGGATAGGGTTGAATTACAGGTCTTTGACATACTTTCTCTTCAGTATAAATAAATGAAGCTTCAATCCAATTCACGTCACTTCTTAAAGGATAATATCCTCCACAGAATATTTACAAATTGAGGGCGTCAAGGAGATATTTCAAATCCACATCTGGAGTACCGGTATATATAAAAGCAGCCCAGTGCTGCTAACCCAACTACTTCTCTTACTGCAGGGACATCAAAAGTTGGATACTATAGTTGTACTCTTAGAGGCTCTATGCACTCAAATTAGAGTCCATCTACATTCCAGAGATCACATCTGATTTACATCTGATTCAGTTTACTTCTACTGCGGGAGTTAAAAGGTGCTTACATATACATGTAGATACATTGACCAAAACTATCACTGTGGTCCTCTCTTTTAAACTGAAAGCGTATGCACCCTCCCGGCCCCCATACAGGCTCACTGTCCCATTGCACATGATATATCCTCCTTGGCCTTGTCCCAAGGTAACCCCGTCTTCCCTAGACTAGTTCTTGGCTTCCCTATTAATTTAATCACTGTGTGATGATTGCCAGGTGAAGGTATTGAAGTGAACCGGCTGGCGGGTCCTTAGGGTTTACCAAACATTCCAACAGGTGCATCTATGGTTTTTCCATCCAAAGTTAAATAGGAATGTGGATTCTGTACTGAAAATGGCCTTCTTCCCAACCTGTGTTTGCTTTGAAATGCTCGCAAAGTCGCGAGAAGTCAGAAAAGTCTAACCTAAGTTCAGGTCACCTCCCCCCATCCTCCACCATCTGAGCCCCCAATTCCATTATATTTTGTATTTAGGGAGTGGCCATCGTTTGACAACAATGGGGGGGGGGGGGGGCAGAAAACTATCAATTTGTCACATATAGGGACATAGGGACTTTCAGCAAAGTACAGCCAAAAGATTTTAAAAGGGGGGGGGGCAGAAAAATGATGAGGGGTCTCGAGGGGGAGGGGGGAACACCGCACGAACACCCCCCCTGCCCGGTTGTTAAATAATTACCACTCCCTTAAATGTAAAAACATGCAAGAGACTCCCATCATGGTAATAGTTTATTTTACCTACACATGTTGGCATGCTCTCCTCCTAACATATTCAATAGGGTTATAGAGATTGACTTGTGGCCAAGTTGTGTATGGCCCGTTGTCGATATATATATATATATATATATATATATATATATATATATATATATATATATATATATATATATATATATATATATATATATATATATATATAGTTATAAAACCGACACAGCCAAAGGTTGGTCAGCAGGTTCACAGTGACCATACGGACCGAACCTGGGACAACAATAGAATGAAGGTATACCCGCATTTTTTTCTGTTCCCATTTATTTGGTTGTATATGCTGAAAGCCCCAAAGGTGAGAGCACAGAACCACCTTACACAGAGAAAAGAAACAGCGTCAAAAGGGAGTCCAGGTTGCCTCCAGAATGAATGAACAGCACTGCACGAAAATGGAGGTTTACGAGATATTCTTGTTACATATTTCTCATGACAACCCCATCCAACCTCAGTATATCCCATGGCAACTTAGGTCTTGAAGTTGTCATGGAATATACTGGAGCTTTATACTTCTGCAACCTGGGTGGGGAAGTTGTCATGGAAAATACTGGATCTTTATACTTCTGCAACCTGGGTGGGGAAATTGTCATGGAATATACTGTAACTTTATACCACTGCAACCTGGGTGGGGAAGTTGTCATGGAAAATACCGGATCTTTATACTTCTGCAACCTGGGTGGGGAAGTTTTCATGGAATATACTGTAACTTCTCTACCCTGCCTCTCCCACCGCTCAAAAGCTGTGGGCGGTGGTGGGTGACTGTGGGAGGTGTAGGGCTCCTATAAACGGCCTCTCCCACCGCTCAAAAGCTGTGGGCGGTGGTGGGTGACTGTGGGAGGTGTAGGGCTTCTATAGACGGCACAGGCCTACACTGAGCTGTGGTGGAGATGGTCGGCAGGGGTTCGTTAGTATTAGTAGAAAGGTCTGACACTGTGGTGGTACGGTCATCTAGGTGACCACGTGACCAAACACTACATACCAGGCCTATACTAGTGCCATCTACTGATTCTTGTGGGAACTACCTGTATGTAGTGTTTGGTCACGTGGTCACCTAGATGACCGTACCACCACAGTGTCAGACCTTTCTACTAATACTAACAAACCCCTGCCGACCATCTCCACCGCAGCTCAGTGTAGGCCTGTGATAGACGGCCTCTCCCGCCCCCAGAAAGCTGTGGGCGGTGGTGGGTGACTGTGGGAGGTGTAGGGCTTCTGTAGACGGCCTCTCCCGCCCCTAGAAAGCTGTGGGTGGTGGTGGATGACTGTGGGAGGTGTAGGGCTTCTGTAGACGGCCTCTCCCGCCCCTAGAAAGCTGTGGGAGGTGGTGGGTGGCTGTAGATGTAGGCCTTTTACTCTCTTTATTAAGAAAGGAAGTTTTGTTTTATCTGTGTGTGTGTCAGTAATAGAGCGATGAGTTAATTCTGTATCCTTCAATCTGTTGGTAATATGATAGCTATATATGACAAAAATCGATTACAAGGAAGGTTGGTTACAAGGAGCAAATTTGCCTTGCCAAAAGGAGCTCCTTATAACGAGACTTTACTGTACCACTGCAAATCAACTTGGGGGAGTTTTATAATAACTAGGGGGTAGCTGGTACCGGCCCTAGAGGTGGGTATAGTGTAGTGTAGAGACGCCTACCTACTGTCAGGACTTCCCTGTGTAGTGTAGAGACGCCTACTTACTGTGAGAGCTTCTGGGTGTAGTGTAGATACACCTACCTAGTGTTAGAGTAAGAGTAGACTTTTGTTAGATCGCCATGTTTTTCCATGCTTCTGTATTACCTAAATTAATTTTCTTCAGAAAAGTGTTAATTTTGTTCCAAAATATAAAATGAGATGTAGGTGGGAAATATATTCATACCCTGCCCAGTGCTTCCTACCCGGCCCTACCAGCCCCATGGCCGGCTACAAGTCACCCCAGTGCTTCCTGCCCGGCCCTAACAACCTTATGGCCGGCTTCAAGTCACCCCAGCGGCCCTAACAACCTTATGGCCGGCTTCAAGTCACCCCAGTGCTTCCTGCCCGGCCCTACCAGCTCCATGGCCGGCTACAAGTCACCCCAGTGTATCCTGCCCGGCCTTAACAGCCCCATGGCCGGCTACAAGTCACCCCAGTGCTTCTTGCCTGGCCCTACCAGTTCCAGGACCGCCTACAACAAGCCACCCGTGTTTTCCCTACTCTACTGAGAGGCTATATTGATATTTCATTTGAATTTAATTTTTTCATGGGATTTATATAGATTTAAGTAAGCTATAACCCCAAATTGCCATGGGGTTTAATAGGGTTTAAAAAATGTTATATCCCTGCCTCCCCATGTGCACTCCATGATGGTCAATGCAATACTGATCCCTCAGCCAATCAGAAGCAATTCTCGTTTTGGTCACATGACCAGCACTGCACCCCCTATATAATGGGGGTGCAGTGTGAGCTCCTCAGTCCACTGCTGTCTGACCATGGGAACACACCGACTGCCTGCCGCCTGCCTGCCTGCCTCCTGCCTGCATCTCCTGCCTACTGAAGTACTCCTTTAATTTTGATAAGTTATCTTCAAATGATGGAATCCTAGCCCCCTGAATAAAATAAGATTGCAGTCAAATCATCCCAGATTGTCCTAGGGTTTCATGAGATCTAAATGGAAAAAAATCCCTGGTTGTCCTGGGGTTTAATAAGATTTAAATGGAAATAACCCCTGGTTGTCCTCGTGTTTAATGAAATCTAAGTGGAAAATACTCCTGGTTGTCATGGGGTTTAATGAAATCTAAGTGGAAAATGCTCCGGGTTGTCGTGGAGTTTAATAAGATTTAAGTGGAAATATGCCTGGTTGTCCTGAGGTTTAGTGAAGTTTAAGTGGAAAATACCCCTGGTTGTCATGTGATTTAATGAGATCTAAGTGGAAATACCCCCGGTTGTCATGAGGTTTAATGAAATTCAAGTGGAAAATACCTCTAGTTGTCCTGGGGTTTAATAAGATTTAAGTGGAAATATCCCTGGTTGACCTGAGGTTTAATGAAATTTAAGTGGAAAATACCTCTGGTTGTCCTGGGGTTTAATAAGATTTAAGTGGAAATATCCCTGGTTGTCCTGAGGTTTAATGAAATTTAAGTGGAAAATACCCCTGGTTGTCATGTGATTTAATGAGATTTAAGTGGAAATACCCCCAGTTGTCATGAGGTTTAATGGGATCTAGGTGAAAAATATCCCTGGTTGTCCTTCGAAATATTAAGATTTAAGTGAAATGTTACTGAGGTTGTCCTGGAGTATCAAGTAGCTTAAAGCCCATGCAAGTGTACCTTTAAGAGAAATAAATTTCCCTTAAATCCCATCCAACCCGAGGTTGACAGGGATCATTAAACTCCATTATATTGGTTGCAACCAGAGATTTACATAAGATATATTGGGCTTTAAGTTACACTTAAACCCCCATTCTCGTGCAGTGCAGGGGAACCATTCTTGGCTCCCTTTTGACGCTGTTTCTTTTCTCTGTGTATAATATACTTTCAGCAGGAAAAGGGGAGTCATGCTCCAACCCCCTTGTCGGTCTATACTGATGTCTATTGACTGTCTTACTTTAACTAGGATAATGGCAACGGGGACTGTTAATTAACTCATGTGACATTGTTCAATGGGTTCTTTCGAGCATGACATGTGATTTGTATCATATGTCATATGATTAAGGCATGTGACGTCTCTATGTGTGGAAGTTCAGTCGCATGACTATTCTTTTATACCAATTATAGAGCTTCGCCACTGAGTCCCCATCGTAGTGTATACCCATAAAATCATGCACATGCACAATTAGCTCTTCAAGGACGACATGTCGCTAATGCATTGCATTTATCGTCATGATGCACCAATACACACTGAGTAACTTGCCAGTGCTGCATTGGTGCATCATGCAGATATGTGGGGAGTGTCTCAAAGTGGCAAAACACTATGTAATCCTATCAACTGTCACTTAATTTAAAGACTGAATATCTTAGAAATAGAAATAGCTTGGGACCCCACTATTTTCTCAGCTTCTTTTGAAGATATGTCCTATTACGGTATGGCCTTATGGCGAAAACTTGATGAACATCTATAGCTACTCTTAGACCAAGAAAACGAGCCACCTGAAATCAATATGCGGCCCTTATACCAGTTGAATGACTAGAACTTGGTTAATCTTGTCAGTCAAGTTGGCCACACCAGATGGAAACATGAGAAACGACCTCAGAGGAAGTGACTTATCAAACCAATAAAAACCTGACATTTTAATGGGGATTTCACGGTTCGTGTGGTTTTGATAAGTACAAAGTACTCAATTATATTTTTCAAACATTTTTTGTACATTCCCCTTTGGAAAGAGTACAGATAACGTCAGTTATGAAAAGATTTAACGTCCATATCAATTATTGGCCACTAAAATGATCAATTAATCAATCAGTGAAAAAGGTTGGATGGTGCACATAAGTGAAGCCATGGCTTCATTCATGATGTATTTTAAGGAAAATGATACCGAGTATGAAAGAGGTACAAGGTCACTCATGAAATACATGTAGGCGTGAAGTGACCATACTACATGTAGTAACACCCATGTCTGTGCAGCACGATGGCATAGTATATGTACACGATTATCTCCTCCAGCGCTAAGCCCCCTTCAGGACATGCCTTCTGGTGTGTTCTGTGAGACTATTGGGCGTCTTGGATTGAGTCTACTTGTGAATGTTATCTTTAGGATCTACTTTTTTCTCTGAATGAGTTGGGATTGGGGACATCCTCTTAATGCTCTCTATACAAGTCAGGAGGCTGTACAGATAGTTGCTGGCCCGTAAATAAAACCTGTAGCTGCACTATAGAAATGATGGTAGCCAGATTTCTCTTTTTCAAAAAGAATTCAAAATAATTGGATCTGATTTCCAATTGAGAGTATAATGGTCGGGGCAAGGATTTATCCACACTGTTACTCAATTATTACAGGGATAGTCAATGGCCCATCCAAAGACATACATATACATGTATATATAATTCCTCCCTCATCAACTTCACTTGACACTTGCCCGAGGCCACTATGATTGACATTCACCAATGGCCCATGTTTACTTGAAAATAAAGCTTAACTCCCACCACTCACATCAAACTCGAATAGCATTCCTTTTATACCACGGTTAGCATTGAGAATAAAAGAAACTGCCGGCCATAGATTAAAATCCGCGACCAGCATATGTCCCGTACTACACAGCGTTGCATTGACTTGTAAATCTTAGATATTATTGTGCCCCCAGTCTTAGGCTATGCGCCACTCCCTTAATTATCCCCTACCATTCACCGTTTGCTTTTTCTCAGATTAACCTCCGTCTCTGAACCCCAGATCCCTCTCCCTCGACCCCCTGGCCTGGTCACAGTTGAAGAAAAGTAGATTTGAGGAAAAGTTTTGGTCTTTATCTAAAAGAGTTAAGTTTTCCTTTGCCTTGTTGTTCTTGTATAAATACATGTATACATTCCCGCCTCTCTGTCTGTCTCCGTCTGACTAGCTCTGTCTGTCTGTATGTTATGTAAGACGCGTTAACCCTTTAATGGCCGCATAATGTCCTCCTCAATGTGCTAACCCTCTGTCGGCACTCTCTACTTCCCACCAAGGCTGCATTCATACTGACCCTTTATACGGGGTGGCATCGGGGTGGGATGATGCGTGAATGCACAGGGATGGCCTCTTACATCAGAACTACAGTCATACACCATGAAGACATGTATAGTACATGATGCTTTACAAAAAGAAAAACCGTTAAAGAGTTAGATGTAGTCGGTGGGAGGCCGTGATGACACAGTTAACCCTTTAAGAAGGTCTGTCGCTAAAAGATGAAATTTGTTGTCATGATGCACCAATGCAGCCCCCGGCGAGTAACTCGCCCTTCGGGAGTGTCTCAACCCCTAGGGTTGGTATGATGCATGGATGCTGCACTGGCGAGTTACTCGCTAGATCTGTATCCATGCATCATGACGACCAAGGGCATGATACATTTAGAGATTATGCCGTCCTTAAAGGGTTAACTAGCAATTAATAGACGCCTTATTAAATTATAAATAGAGGTACAGTTACTGTCATTTCCACTTTAATTGATACTCAAATAGGGACATTCGGAAGTTAAATCAAAAACACCCTGCAATTAGTTGAGGACATAATCACCACTAACCAAAAATAGGACAGAAAATCTATATATTTAAATTATAACATATAGTAGGCTGCTTTGATCAATACGCACGTATTTCCTAATGCAGTACACAATTAACGTGATACACCAGGCATATAGCCTTGATATGCTACTGATAATCCCTGTGTCCCTTTCGATGTTCACAAATTTAGATTTGTCTTTCCATACTAGTCTTGCTCTTTTATGTGTCTAATATCCTGGTAGTCCATGGTGTATAGAGATCATGGAGATCTAACAATGAATAGTACAAGTAGTACCTATGAGTATGGGATATAGCCAGGTAATGTGTTATTCAAGTCTGGCCAATTTTGCCGTTTTTTTTCTACCAGGTTTCCAGTCTTTTGGACCTCCGGATACTGTTTCACGTTATGGTTTCCGAAGAACATTGAAGTGAATTGTCAAACCGATGACAGCTTGACTTTTTGATGTGGCTTTCATGGTTTTTGCCTGATTTAAGTTTGGCTTACAAATGGTTGTTCTCTTTGCGCATCTCTGTTATCAAAAGAGTTGGGCAAAACACTAGCTGTTGTAAGGTTTGCAATAAAACTGTCAGACTCATAATATTTATGCAGGGCTGAAGAGGTAAATGCCATATTTATGGGTATAGACCCCTAAAATCGACATGGCGACATGGCCATTTCTTAAAATCGACATGGCGACATGGCCACTTCTTAAAATCGACATGGGACATGGCCAGTTAAGTGACATGTGACATGGCCATTTCTTAAAATCGACATGCGACATGGGGCTTAGTGACACGAATAAAAATTTCTCATTTACTGTAAAATATGTTACCCAAATTTTCCCTCAAATTTCGTCCTTGTTGGTAGCCAAATTCCAAAGTTTTCCGGGGCCTGCGGCCCCAATTGTGACAATTATGGTGCCCCTGCATTTTCCCCTTAGTGACATTAGTGACATGGCTCTATCCTTAGTGACATGTGACATGGCCATTTCTTAAAATCGACATGCGACATGGGGACCCCCCCATCTACCCCCCCATATTTTTCCAACAGGCTGTGGGAATACCTTTTCAAGTCCATATATGTACTGGGACAAGGGACCCTGCACTAAGGTTTCTTTTCGCAGATCGTGTCACGTATGTGTCCTTCGTACCTCGGTACTTATTCACCTTCAAGCCCAAACCCCAATACAACATACCCAACATTGAATGTTCAGCTTTTAAACACTACACTGATATTCCTAGGCTCCCTATGCGACCAATCTCTCAGTCACTAGTACCTAACCTATTATAGTTAGTCATTTTGGCTCCCTATATGACCAACTTAGGTAAGTTATTATTGTCAGGTTGGTCAGTACTGACCAACCCCCCTTAGTCATTTAATTTCCAGGGGGAGCCACTGAGTGGTGAGCATAGTATCTTACTAGTGGTATACAAATACAACACACCAATGATGAACCTAGGTTATCCACTACTGACTGACCCCCTCAGTCATTTTTGAATATAAGTTTGCCATGGTGACTAACACACATATGACGAACCTAGGATAGTCTGCACTGACTAACCCTTTCAACCTATGGATTTTCAGTGTATGGGGGATCTTGCTGTAGATGTTGTTGAACCCGATTAAGGCCAGGGCCATTACAGGTAGACAACATAGATTAGATCAACATCAGGCAACCACCCATGACTAGCTTGCTGCGACTTCTAGACATTAGACTTCTGGATAGAATAGACAATTATTCAAATATTTTCATGTACACCATCTGTCACCATCTACACTTTATTGACACTCAAATAGGAACATTAGATAATCGAGGCATATAGTTTTGGTCAGCTGCTTCAAATATTTCTGCCAATTTTTGATTTTCAGGAATTAGTGGCATCACTCTTATATCAAATTGACTAAACTCACATTGACACTTACACATCCCCATATTATATTCTAGCTAATTTTAAACTATTTCTTTACGTGTTTTTAATTCAGACCCCTTGAGACTTCTGATAACATCATTTGCAACACATAATCAATGCTCAACCCAAATATTGAAGTGATTAACCACGCCATATTGATTCTGCAGCCTTCAACAGAATATCTACATTGAAAATAACAGAGTTCTCCCCTAATGGCATTCATTTATTAATAATGGTATATGGACTCCTCCCCAGACTTAGTCATAGGTTGGGGACATATCCATACTAGAACATATCAAAATATCAGAGTGGATTATCATTATAATTTCCATGATAACTTAAGAAATGAATAGCCAACATATCATCCAAATGGGACATTCTAAACCATTGACTATCTCATCAATAGACCATGCTGACTCTCTTGGGGAAACCTACTAAAATGTTTTTAAAAATTAGCCCTGAACCAACATACACAAGGGGGACTATGTGGATTTCTAAAGATTCTGAAAACCTCCACCAGGTGGGGGTAGTGAGTTTCTAAAGGTTCTGAACATCTCCACAGGTCCCGCCACCAGTTTGTCCGAATTATCCATAACGGAAAATAAATCAACATTTTGATGTGGATTTCATGGTTTGTTTAGTTCTGATATAGTTTTAATCGGTCATTCTTAGTGTACATCCCTGTCAGAAGAGGTAGAAAAGACGTTAGTTGTAAGGTTTACTGTTAAACTGTATAATACACTCCTCTTATGCATGCACGCACGGGTTAGCTCTCCCAAGTGAGAGGACAGACGTTCAGAGCGTTATCTTAATAAGACTTTTAAGACAGTCTGAATAGTCTTAACTTTAGTAGAGGCCGCTTATGTCATTAGAAATAAATAATATTTTGAAAGTATTACTATTACGACTAGTATGTAATGGGGGGCTCTGCCCCCCAACCCCCGTTTCTTTTTCTTCTATTAGAGACATCCTGAGTTCCTCTGAGCTGGTTGCTGGCTTGAAATGATTTATTTTTAATGATAAGAGCGGCCCTGGGTAAGACACTGAATTAAGACTTTAAGATGTCTTATTAAGATAACGCTCTGAACGTCTGTCCTCTCACTTGGGAGAGCTATCCAGTTTTTGCCTTATGCATTGATCGATCCGATGTAATGGATGTGATTTCTTTTTACTATAGAAATCACTATACGGGAAAAAGTCAACTGACTGGTCATATTTACCTTTAAATTAACACTATCAACAGAGGCAGGAGAGTCCTCTGGTATACAATGCTCATAAGACTGGAGCTTATTGCAGTGTGGAACTCATTTATCCTCTTCCCATTCTTATTTCTCCTTTTGTTTATAACCATGAAAAACGAATAGACATAGGTATACAAATAAACAAAAATATGGCCACGGCCTCCAGTAACCCGATTTGGTAGCTTGGCAAACAGAGTTCTTTGTCAGTAGATACAGACACTCTTCAATATTTGCTTAGGTATACTATATGTATAGCCACTGTTTGACTGTATATAGTATTTTCCGTTTTATTTCTTGTTTCTTCTTCTTTAGTTCTTGAGAGCCATATAACATTTTGTGTGGGGAAACAAAGTCATTTGCATGTACTTGTGATTGAATAATGGGTTTCTATTTCACCCCATACGCTGTGTATAGTGTGAGCAGGTCTGAGGAATCCACTGAAATAAATTGATGTAAGGCAGTGGTTATTTTTAAACAACAAGAGGCAGGGGAGTTTGGTGGAATCCTGCAGACAGATTCAAATTAATCATGGCTGACCCGTTTTAGCTAAAGTACCGTGCCAGCTTTTTCACTTTAAAAAAGGGTGACATCTTTTTGGTCTCCCCCTCTCAAAAAGGGCCCCAAATTTCTTTAGGCCCGTATATTTCAAGAAAGCCAAATATTTTGACTTGAGTGACCATTTATTTCAATTGCCTTTCAGATCTCCTCTTTAATATAGCAAATCCACAAACCGCCCAAAAATAAGATGGCGGATAAGGATGGCACACCAGAAGCACTCCTCGCAGGCTCAGCCTCGAGCAACTCAGGGGACATGTCGGAGAGCGGCTCGGTCAGTAAGGGACGCGCTACATGGGGCACCAAGACTGACTTCTTCATGACGGCCATTAGTTCTGCTGTAGGACTGGGCAACATCTGGAGGTTCCCTTACAAGTGCTACAGCAATGGAGGAGGTGAGAGAGGTTTTTAGTTGAGCAATCACATTTTATGCAGGCAATGTCAGTATGGAGAGTATAACTATACACTTTTGGTTTAATGATGTTAGTAAGTTTCAAAAGAAATTTCAAAATACTCCCAAATACTACAAAATTGGATGAAAATATCTCGGGTCGGCCCAGTTTGTACAAAAAAAACGAGATTTCACTTTTGCAAAAGTATTTTTTTTTCACTTTTGTAAAAGTTTTTTTTTCAACAATTTGAACAATTTCTTGTCAAATCGGCCATTTTGCTGAAAATCTGCATTTTTCCGATTTTGAACTTTTTTCTTGCCAAACCGACCATCAACATTTTTCCGATTTTGAACAACTTTCTCGCCAAATCGGCCATTTTCCAGGAAATGAAAAAAACTTTTTACAAAAGTGAAAAGAAAAATTTGCGGAAATGAAAAAAAAACTTCTATAGAAATGAAATTTTTCTTTTTACAAAAGTGGGAAAATTTTTTTTTTTGCAAAAGTGCAATTTTGACCCTCCTAGGCTTCTGTATTACGGTGATCTGAGAAACTAACTTTTTTGTGGGCTAAACCCCTCTATTGGAGCAAGGGGGTTACATGATGTATAGATCATCCACAACATGTTATGACTCTTTTAATGCTTTTTAATTGCCCTTAGCATCATTATATATATCCTCATTGAATAAAGACACACGTCACATGTGATTTTGGTAACCCTCCAACATTCCAAATGGGTCGACCCCCCTGTCTACTCTCTCCCTACAGGTGCCTTCCTACTAGCATTCATTGTGATGGTGGCCTTGGTTGGTTTCCCACTCGTCTGCCTCGATCTGGCCCTTGGCCAACTAGGACGATGTGGGCCCCTGGAGATCTGGAAAATCTGCCCAGCATTTGAAGGTACAATTTTATCCATTAGAACCCTATTAAAACACTTAAAATCACCTTAATCGATCTCTTCATGACACATCTGAAACTGATGAATGCAACTCAACAAGGGATGAGGGAATGTATCATGACCTAGAGTATGCACTAAATGGTTATATCGTTGTTCAGCAAGTCTATGAATGAAATTGTGAAACCTTTATTCCTTTTGGTCTTGTAGGAGTCGGCTGGTCGATCTTCGGGCTAGATGTGGTGGCTAACATCTATTATGTGCTGCTCGTGGCGCTCGGCATGCTTTATATGTTCTACTCGTTCCGCGCCCAACTGCCCTGGGCCTCCTGTGGCAACTCATGGAACTCACCTGGTAAGGCAGTTTCATCCTTTGATTAAGGGCCACATTTTCATGAATGATGTATGCCCTTTGTAGTCATGATGCATGAATAGAGCTCTTGCGAGTAACTGACCAGGGCTGCAGTCATGTAAAATGCCAACCGCCCGAATGTATCAACCCTATGGGATTGGCATGATGCTGTAATGGCAACCCTGTGGGATTGGTATGATGCTTGAATGCAGCCTGTAAGGCACATCAATAATATGTATCTGAGCATGGATTATCTTTGTCAGAGATAAGTAGATAACACGTAATGGGTCAATTATCAGGAACACTTTGATGCCATTTTGGCAACAATAGGAAAGGTGTGTAATTATGTATAATCAAATGATCTAAATTAATTCACTGCTTTCTACTCTTTTTTTTTTTTAGTATTTTGGGGTTGAATGATTATATTGTTAACTTGACTGGCACAGAATGTTTGATATGTGTGTGACAAATTCCGTGAGTACACATTATACAGAGAGCTTTAGGATGCTATAATTAATTCACATGTTGACTTTACCCTTCAGACTGCAGAGGGTTACAGTGGGTGCATGCAGTAAAACACTGTCAGGAGATAGGTGGCACCTTCTTCAATGGTAGCTGCACACCTGCCCCCAACACTACAGGCCTGCTCACTGCCAACCTCAGCACCCCCAGCACCACCAACCTCACACAGGTAGATACACATAAAGGAACACTTGAAGCATAATTTAATTTGAGTAAATGCCAACTCAAGCCACGTAAATGCCTTCCCAAGACAATGTCATTTACATGACATGGCTGGACTTAAGTGACTAGAAATAGAATTATTTATAAGATATAATCCTCAGCCTTGGGCGGGAAGCTTGACCGGTAGTCCGCTGGGTAACATGGGTTGGCGCATGCGCGTCTGTGTCTCCTTCCAGCTTCTTCTTCGGCTCGGCCATTGTTACTTTGATTCCACCGACAGCAGGTCGTCGGCGCCAGTTATCATTAATTTGTTCAAGCCCAAATTATGTGTCTGTGTCTTTTGATTATATCATTATTATTAAGATGTTTTATTGTGATTATCATGGTAGTTAATGATGGAGCAAGCAAGACGATTATAGGCGCTAAAAGTGCTTCTGTTTAAGGGATCTTAAATTTGATTAAATGCCAACATTCATGCGGTGTTAAGTCATTTATACCACTTTATTTTTTATTGACGGGAGATGCAAGCCTTGTAAATTGCACTAGTGAAATATTTCTGACATGTTCAAATTTCAGTTGCTATCAGACAACCAGACATTGGACATTCTCAGGCCTCTGCCACCAAGTGAAGAGTTTTTCAAGTAAGTCATTATAAATATGATATACACCTTGATTGAGTATCAGACCCAGTACGCCAGTGAGAGAGCCAGCGGGAGAGAGTCACTTATAGAGGCTAATATATACCTTGTCTTTCTGTTAAGAAGAGATCTTACCTTTGCCGTATAAAATCATATCTACACAATGTTGGAAAAGACTTCTCTCAACATGGCTATTTGGCTCCATAGTTGCATTTGGTAGCACTAACGCGTTACATTGTTACAATTAATGACATCTGCAATCGCTATTACTCAGTGACTCACTAATACTACATGTATTAATATTATTGGGAATACATATAACTTTTCTTATACATTACATTAAATATATAGTCACCCAAATAAGGGAAGTGTGATTCGCCTGTTATCCTCAAAACTATGAATACGTCTCATGATCGCAGCTCTGGCGCACAGCACATTAATGCATTACTTTCTGTAAGTAGTAGATATGATACAAGTGACTTGTTGTATGAGTGTTACAAGCCAAGGACGGGGTAATTGTCCAAGACGTCAGCCACGGATAATTACCATTGTCCAAGGCTTATAACACTCATGCAGCTAGTCACGCGTATCATTTCTGACTTACACCACAGAAGAAGAAGGTGCCCAGTGGACCTCGTCCACATACATCCATGTACGTAAAATACAGTCAGTCCATTTCTTTTGTTCTCTCAGCCAACTGTGGCGTAAATAGTTACTAAAGATGATGCTACATATGTTACCTTACAGTAATGCAGTACTGCGGCTGTCGGAGGGCGTGGACCAGGTGGGGGACATACAGCTCCCCCTACTCGGCTGTGTCTGCCTGTCCTGGCTGCTTGTCTTCTGTGGACTCTCCTTCGGGGTCCGCTCCTGGGGAAAGGTGAGAAAGGTCGAAATGTCGAAATTCAAAATAAAAGTTCTTAAAAGTGATTAGAAAACTGAATTCTTTTCGGAGAGCTGGAAAAGAAAACATTCAAAAGAAGAGTTAACTTAGGTGTTTGTAATACTTTTGCCTGAGAGGGGACAGTAATTCATCTAAAAGAAAAAACATGATGTGGATATTTGGTAACTTTGCATGGATATGTAGGGTCTAGGGTTTGAGTTATTCATATGGCGAGTTCTGTTGGACGCTGCGTTGCAAACTCTGTCCGAACCTTCAGCCCGGCAGTATGTGGCAGCACCTACTCCGGTCTTGGGGTATGGATAGAGGTCGCTATAGGCTTCCGGTCTGCGTGTGCGCGTGCAGGCTAGCTGGCTGCCTATATATAGCCAGCGTCCGATGACACTCGTTGGTGCCTTTGTACCTGTGATAGGGCAAAAACCCATGTTCATATCGGCTCCGAGCCTACTGACCTGCTCCGAACTCTATAGGGCTATATCCTGAATAAACCTCTATCAGCAACCTGTACACTTGATCCGAACTGTGTCGACCTTGTTCTTGACTTAATAACATAACACCAATATCAAGGGGAACAAAGTCTCGTTTATTACAGATACATTTAGCAATCTTCAAGGGTGTAGTGACCTTAGTAAGCATGACAGTACATATAAGTATGACCATGGGAAATTACATGATAACATAATTATGACAGGACTGAACTGGCATCACATACCATGCAGTCAATAGAATAATAGCCTTGAAACATGTGCACTATACTGTCAAAAAAAACATTTTCCACTGAATGTTGATATTTCTATCTCCAGATGAGTTACGTGACAACGCTTTTCCCCTACATCATTATGATATCACTGCTGGTCCAGACACTCAGACAGGATGGGTCTACCAGCGGCATTCTATACTTCATCAATCCAGACTGGAGCAAACTAGCCTCAGCAAAGGTAGCTTGTCATTCACTGCATGAAATTTCGTATTTAATGATATCAACATCTAATAAGTGTATCTAACCCCATGTTTTGGGCTGATGGGATTTATTTTACTTGTCCTGAGATGCTATATCATAAGTCTCAATTTACAAGTTCAGCATCTTCAATCAAAAGTTGATTCCTGTTATTAGTAATTGCTCTAAAGAACATAGTAAAGCTTGATTAAAGTTGACAATATAATTTCTTGTATCACTTAATTTAGATATATCATTTTTTGAGAAAGCAGGTTGTGGTCATTTTAGATTAAGGATGAAATAGCTTCCAGGCATCGAGCATTATAGATAGGAGTGGTTATTATAGAACAATAAGAGGGGCTTGGTTGATTCAAGGAAAGGGCTGAAACATGCCATGAAAAAACCCCACCAAAATCCTTCAGTCTTCCCCTGTTGTGAAATACATACAGAGCTACGCGGGAGACACAATTGACGCCTTTACTTTTCTCTGTGTAATTATCACTACGGAAGTGACAATTTAGGCTCAGTATTATACATGACTTGTATACATTTATTGATGCTGAGCACCCTCTTGTTTCCCTAGGTGTGGACGGATGCAGCAGTACAGGCCTTCTTCTCATTGAACTGTGGCGGGGGTGTGCTCATCACCATCGGTAGCTTCAACAAGCCGCGCAACAACTGTTTTAGGTAAGGTCACAATAATCACAGTACCAGGGGGGATCACTCTCAGAAAGCTACAGATGAAGCAAATGTGGCACAATCTGCGAAAAAGGCCCTTAGTACAGGGTGCATTAAGTATCAGTGCATGTCCAAGTGTATGTCACAAATTTGTTCTTAACTATAAGAATCTATCGGCATTGCAAAAGTATTGGAATACAATTATACAAGCATGTTTGTTAAAATCCGCTAAGGGAGAACGCCAATGGTTGAAGTGGGGAGGCCTAGGAGAGTAAATTCCCAGAAGAAACAGTAGATTATATTATCAACAACTAAACTATCAGGACAAAAGAGTCTTGTTTTTTTTAACGATATAGGAAGTTAAGTGTGGCTGCAGCTCTCTAAGGCCACTCAAAAAAACTTGTTTCTATAAATCACCAAGCAGTGAAGAATGTGACGAGGGCGTTTTTTTATTTTATCTTTTTTTTAAAAACTTTTTGTGGCAAAAAACATAGGGAAATTTGGACTTTTCGCGATCAGTTTATAGATCGGTAACAATTGTTATAATGCAAATTATTCTTAGCTGACTGCATTTAATACTGACAGCATAAATTTTAATTTGATACCAAATTTGCCAATATTCTTTCCAATTTTAACATATTTTTCATCAAAAATGTTAATTTTTGTAATTAAAAAAAAAGTTTCCCCCAATTCATGATCATTATGATGTGCGCAGTGATGAGAAACAACTTTTTTTTGAGTGGCCTAAAAGTCTACTTTGCCTTTACAGGGACGGCATCATCCTGACCTTGTGTGATTTCCTGACCAGCATGCTGTGCGGTGTGGTTGTGTTCGCCATCATCGGCCATCTAGCCCACTCACTCAGTGTCCCAATACCCGAGGTGGTAGGTCAAGGTAAGCAGCATTCAACACATACCGTCTATTGCTTTTGATCTCCTTATTCTGACAATTTAAATTAGATTGATATGATATTATTATATTGATTATATTATATCGATTTTTGTTAGCTGGGGTAGCATCATATATATCTACGTTTCATCATAGCTTATTATGTTGTTCAGGACAAATAATAAGTTATTATTGTTGGTATATATCAGGTGCTGGCCTGGCGTTCATCGTGTATCCTGAGATGCTGGCACGCATGCCGCTCGCCCCGCTCTGGTCCTCACTCTTCATGTTCATGATCTTCAACCTGGGCATCGGCACCTGTGTAAGTATTAGTGGGACTGGCTAGTGCGAGAATGATTTAATCCTCTCACTGTCATTAGGCCTGAAAAAGCAAGTCATTCCAAAATGTTTTTTTAGATAAAAACTTTTCCACTTTTTTTGTGAAAAACTACAGAAATGTAACAATATTATTGATTGTACTAATATGTATTAATTATATATATCATACATTAACACAATACTTTGTTGACCAAATATATAATTGATAATTAATCTTTAATGGTTTAAGTGAGACTGTTGTGTCTTCTTCAGATGCCTCTTACAGCTAATGTGCAGACAATACTGGTGGAACGCTTCCCGGCCCAGCTAGCACGTGGTCGGCGTCCTCTGCTCCTATTGGCTGGCCTCATCCTGTGCTGGGCACTGCTAGGCATCCTTCTCACCACACAGGTACATAGATAACCTCTGAACTCCAGAACTTAGTCAATAGCGATGAACATAATTAGTCATTTTTTGGCTAACTATACGAGCAACCATGGTTAGTTGATACTATCAGGTACACTCAGTAGTGGCCAACCTGCCTTAGTCATTCTATTCCTATGAGCATTAGGCCTTAGCCGTATTGTGTTTTGCCTTAGTCATTTTTGAACATCAGTTTGTCATTCTGACCAATATCCCTATGACTAAGCTGGGATATGCACTACAGACTAAGGCCCAGGGAATTTAGATTATCAGTGTAGGCTTCATTGGGCCCTGGATGAGCCTGACCCTCAGAAGAGAGTCAGTTCTGTGATTACTTTGTGTACGATTAATTCCTTTGGTATTATCTAAAGAATTGATATAATAATTATAATCTAACGGTGTTCTTACCATGAAATCGATCTGATGATTGGACTTAAAATTCATTTTATGTAATTACGGTCAATGGGTAAATGAAAGAAAAAAAAGATTGAATTCTACCCCATTGAAAATATACTGTAACAGACATGATGACTAGGCTTGCTGGCACACCCGTATTTCCTCTTGCTGTCCTGGATTTATATTGGCTTGTCACATCATTCTCTAAAGATAGCTCTACATCAGTGATTGGAACCAATTGGAATTATATCAATTTCGGGATTAACCTACCTTATCATAATTCATTGTACACTTTGCTGCAGGCTGGGATGTACATCTTACAGCTGTTGGACATGAGTGTCCCCTACGTCCTTGTCTTCACCGGCCTCTGTAAGGTTATAGCTGTTGGCTGGGTCTACGGTATGACATAGCTTTATTACTACCTGATTTTACATAAATCTACCTTTATCAATAATTGTAATAATGATATCTGATTTGAAATGAACTTAGTATTAGCGATATATAAAACCATAAAAAAATGTGTACTTGTTTCAGGTCTACGCCGGTTTATCAACGACCTCGGTGACATGGTTGGTCGGTGGTCAGGCAAGCTCTGGCTCTTGACATGTACAATCACAGCACCTGTACTTATTATAGTAAGTTCCTTACTCATGACGTGTTATTATTTTGAAATGAGAATGCAGTAGACAGAAACTGAAGTATAATGGCATAAATTGATGTCTCACTGCAAATTTGAAGATGATGCATTGACTATATTGTACAAAACCTGACATCCATAGGTATGCACACACCTACTGAATAGTTTTACAATTAATGGCAAAACAACTCGATCTGTGATCTTAAGCAATGAGAGAGGCCTCTACCAAGGCTCAAACCCACATAACTTGTTGATTAGTCATACACATTTCGGAAAATATTATCAATCAAGTTAAAAATCACTGCAATAAGCTATATTTAAATTGAAAATTGCTTATTATTTGCTGAACTTGGAGGATAAAACCCTTAAGTGGTGATTCCACCAACGCGACGTGACGGATCCGTCCATTTTTTGGACGGATCCGTCCATTTTTGGACGGATCCGTCAAGTGACGGGTTGGTGGAAGCCATTTTCCCCGTCATTAGCACGCCAAAAGTGTGACGGATCCGTCAGAATGGCTTCCACCAGTCCGTCCGTCGACGGATCCGTCAATGGACGGACTGGTGGAAGCAGGAAAATGGAAATCCGTCCGTCAACGGGTGAAGGATCCGTCACCATTTTGGCGGATCCGTCAACTGACGGGAATATTAAATTTTTTTGATATTCCCGTCCATTGACGGATCCGCCAAAATGTGACGGATCCGTCACCCGTTGACGGACGGATTTCTATTTTCCTGCTTCCACCAGTCCGTCCGTTGACGGATCCGTCGACGGACGGATCAGTGGATCACTTTTTTGGGTCCTTATGACGGCTAATTTGGCTTCCACCAATCCGTCCGTTGACGGATCCCTCCATTGACGGATTCGTCCATCGACGGATCCGTCAAAACAGGTATCTAGTCTATCAAATATGGACGGATCCGTCGACAGACGGAGTCAGTGGAAGCAGAAACTGGACGGATCCGTCCAAAACGGACGGATTTGACCAATCCGTTGACGGACAGAGAGGACGGGAACGTTGACGGATCCGTCACGTGGCGTTGGTGGAGTCAGCCCTTTAGGCACTGCATGTATGCCATTGCTATAATACACCCTTCTCTGTTTCAGGTTGTGACAGTGGCTAACCTTGTAGACTACCACCGGTTGTCCTATGGAGACTACATCTTCCCCGTGTGGGCGGACGTGCTCGGGTGGTGCATCACCCTCATCATCTCATCAGCCGTCCCTGTCACTGCCATCTACCGCTTTGTCAACCAAGACCCAAATCTTTCATGGAAAAAGGTATGCTGCTAACTGCTATTTTTATTATGGTCATCAAGGTATTTTAGTTATAAGTGGTCTTTGTACCACAATAATAATGCAGCAAGAGTGATCCAATATGTACACTATATTAGCATGTACAAAGGCCCAAGCGATTTGCACATATGATTCAACCATGGCTAACTCTTTGCAATAGATATGAGACTAGCGCTCATTCAAAGACCTAGTGCATATATAGGAAATTTTGTAAATAGGGATTCCAAAGTGCTCTTTAAAGTTAAATTTGTTTTATCATGATTAGATTCAAATTTTAGAAATCATCCACCTTAAGTGTGCACCTATGAGTTAAGGAGGATTTCGAAGCTGAACAGAACTGTACTTTTGGACTTTGAACACTGCATGTGTACCAAGCTTCTAATACGATTATACTGATATTATTTATTCCAGCATAGCATCATCATTATTCCCTTCTAGTATCCTTCTTGTGTTAAACTTCTATAACAAATGGAAACTTTTTATCCTTTCAGCGTCTGCAGACACTTCTAGCACCTTCCCCGCAGTGGTGTACAGCCTATACAGGACAGAAGTTGTCCGACACAATACAGCCTCTCAACGAAAAAAATATAGTTTGAGGCACAAATCTCTATTTATCGTTGAGATCTAGCTGAGAGACATGAGAGAGAGAGAGAGAGAGAGAGAGAGAGAGAGAGAGAGAGAGAAATCGCTCGTGGTATGTGGTAGATATGGTACAAGTGAGTCGCTGTATAAGTGTTATAAGCCAAGGACAGGGTAATTGTCCAAGGTGTCAGCCGAGAAATATTACCATTGTCCAAGGCTTATAACACTTACTACTCACAGCTACTCACGTGTACCATATCTGACTTGCATTCATATTAGGAAAGGCTGCTCAATGGACAGCATCCAGATACAGCCATATGTATCTAATATGCAGTCAGGTCATTTCTCGCAGCCAACTGTGGTGTAAAAGCAATTTATATTCCAACCTAAGCCCCTATATATGCCTTATATTGGTATCAGTCATGGCTGAATACACTCTTCTTCGCCTCGTAATCAGCCTTGACTGGGCTAATATAATGCATACAAAGCTGTGGCTGAGCTAAATATTACATATCAGAGGGGGCTCAAGCTATTCTATCTAGAGACATTCTCAGAGGGATTGGGTACACTGAAAATCCATAGGTTGAAATGGTTAGTCAGTACAGACTACCCTAGGTTGGTCATGAGTGTAAACACAATGGCAAAGTTATATTCAAACATGACCAAGGGGTCAGTCAGTACCGGCTAACCTAGGTTCTCATCATTAGTGTGTTGTATTTGTATACCACTAGTTGGGGGCCATCTGTGATGACCACTCAGTGGCTCCCCCCCCCCCCGGAAATTAAAAGACTAAGGTGGGTTGGTCAGTACTGACCAACCTGACAATAATGACTTACCTAGATTGGTCGTATAGGGAGCCAAAAAAAAGACTAACTAGGTTAGGCACTAGTGACTAAGAGATTGGGCGTATAGGGAGCCTAGGAATATCAGTGTACTCAGTGACCAAACTGTAGTTTCTATGGAGAGACAATACAGTAAACTTTCATCTCAACAGCTGGTGTACAAGAGAGAAATCACAATTGTATTTTTGGATCTGTAGGAAAGTGTAATCCATAAAAAGCAAGGACATTTTGATGATTCATTCGCAAAGCATTTGCGATTATTGTTCATAACAAGCCAACAAGGCAAGTTACAAATCCAAGAATGAGGAGTGTTTTGATACAGTGAGGGTGAACATTTTGCATGACTGAGTGAATCTCTGAATTTGGATATACCGGTAATCATGTGTTTCATATATAAGTATTTGGTGTAATAGGCCATTTTACAGCCTAGAGGGACCAGATCCTGACTCGTTATGTCCCATAATAGGGGGCGAAAGCCTACCCGTTTACAATCAATTGTGCGGGTGACGAAAACCCTCGAATCAGGACAGGAAGTCACGGCGCGGTACGTATTAGGTATGGGGACTCACAGAAAATTGCAGAATTCTTCCTCCAGAAGAATCCTTTAAATACCACATTTATGGTACAGCAGGGGGAATGTCTGACACACAAACGTGTGAAAGGATTTCCACTAGAGATCTTTCTTTGCTGAGAATTAATATTTTTTCCAAAAACGCCCATAGCGTAACATCGCTTCCTGTCCTGATTCGAGGTTATAAAATCACCGTTTTTTCCGTCGCATCGGGTTACTTACGCACCCTATTGGATGATCTTTACCCCAATTATCATGGATTTTGGCCAAAACGTTTTCAATATGCCCTGAAAATCTGTATTATGTGGAAATAATATTATATTGAGTAGTTCATACAATATGAAGATGTTTTCAAGTTTATAGGGTTTATTCCACTAACGCAATCTGCTGCGATTTTGTCGGTTGGGCCAAATAAAAAAAAGGTGTGTTTCAGGTTACCCGACCCTACCTAGCAAAACAGGGCCGACCCTAGAAATTTTTATCCAATTTTGAAAAAAATTAAGTATATTTTAAGTAATTGTTGGCTATTTCAGAGTCAATTTGATAGTCTGTGAGTCGACGTCGTTGTTGGCGAGTCAGCAATGAAGTTTGAGAGTCAATTTTTGGGTACTTTTCAGGCTATGCGATCAATCTGTCTTTATAAAACAATTTTTGGGTTATTTCATAGTCAATTTGATAGTCCATGAGTCAACAACAGTGTCTGCGAGTCAGCGCTGAAGTTTGGCAGTTAATTTGTGGATACTTTTCAGGACAGAGTAAAAAAAAAAAAAAATTGAAAAAAAAAAAATCCGACCTACCCTACCTAGATTTTCAGGCTATGTAACCTGAAACACACCTTTTTTTTTTAATGGCCTTGGATAGGGTGTTACATCGAAAATAAATTATGATCATCAGAATATATTTATCTACTGGTCCCCAAAGAAAAGAGATGGATTAGGACTATGCAAAAAACAGAATAAAGATATCTGTTATATTAAATGTGTGGGAGTGCTGCAAAGTTGAAAAAGTCCTTGTATTTGTACCCCTGCTGCTCTATATATAACCTATCAGGCTCATGGCACTCACACTGAGGGTACACAGTGGTCACTGCAGGGTGGTAAGGGCTGAGTAGCCACCCTGCAGGCAGCCACAGGCACTGGGAGTAGAATGTACATTCAGTTTAGAATATAATAACTCAAAAGGTATATCAAAGAGACTGTTGATTATTTCACCATTATTATATATGAATCTGTACTTCTTATTATCTATGCATGAGGTACTATCTGTGTTAAGATTTGTATTCTTGAAATGATCATAAGTCTACTCAAATTATGGGGGAGATATAGGGGTACTTTGACTTCAAGTATGGGGGATTTGGCCACAGCTGTATCATGTTTTATGGATGCATTCTGTCCATCAGAACATGTAGTTTCATCATATGAATGCACATTTTCTAATAAGTTGATGCAAAGTCATATATTTTTACATAATATGTCACAAAATCGTAACTGCTGGTTACAATAAAAATGTGCACCTCTTATGGGATACCCTAATATGTATAGAAACTGCCAATAGCTTTAAACCTATTTGGAATTCGATAGATTTTCCCATATTTGACATTGATTGAGGCCATGTCTAGGTCTCCTACTGCAGATGTAGGTGCCACTAGCCTCTATAAGCAGCTCTGTCTACACGTCCGATCCTCTCCCGAACAGAGCTGCTTGGAACTCCCCATTCAAAAGTGGACCAATGGCTCGATCACAAAGGGAACACTCAATACTTTCTAAATTTTGTGGTAGCTAGATAGAATAAACTCTTACCAAGGTCGATCACACCAAAATATATGTGACCGGAGCTTATTAAAGGTGTAATTAATGGATTTCCAAGCCAATACGTCAATAAATCGGGAGCAGCCGCCATCTTGACGTGTATATGACGTGGGTTGTTGTCATGGCAAAGCTGCCTTGGCAACCCTCTCCCACTCCAATATTTGCAAGGGGGTCAATCTCTGAACGGCAGCCAGTGGTAGCGCAGCCCGTGAGTGATTGATACTTAATCTAAGGTGCCACAGGCTACCCAATCACACAGTGCTAAGACTCAGGGATAGCTGCACATTCACAGGTATTTTAATGTAGGAATGAATTATATGGAATAAGAATTACCATGCCTATTAGGAGCGCATATTCATTGGGATTAAATGAAGGGGTCAACCAATATTGTGGAATGTATATTATAGCTATGGGGAGCATATGTGTGAAACCATGTCAGTATTTTCCCTGAAACTGCCCTGCGGGGACGCATTGTAGCGGCCGATGTAACACCCTACCTTGGACCAGATTCGTCCATAAGTTAAACATTGTGAACTTTCATCCAACGACGGAAACACAGCCAATTCACGTCAGTGGAATAAACCTTTATGTCATTTTGTATAGTGTTAATTGTGATGTATATTTGGCACGACAGATATAGTATGGAGAGCAATATAAATGTACCACAAGCTGAGGCATGGCCTAAAAGGCAAAATTTATGCCAGAGATGGAAAACTATGAATCGAGCTACTGTTCTTGCCATATTCGCTCATTTTGCAGCTGGAATAGTGAAAAACGAGTAAGCCTCCACTGGAAGCCAATTCCATCTTCTACTAAGGCGTGCTTGCAATTACTAGCCTCTCGTGGATCTAGAAACCGTAGGAAAGGTACTAAAGGACATAGAAAAAGTACAAAGTTCTAAAAAATAAAGATTCATCAATTTGCAAAGGAAATGGGATGCCAATTTCGAAGAAATCACCAAATTGGTGTTTTAGGACTCGGCATTTGATAAATTCATGTGTTATTGAATTTGGAATACAACATTTGAAATACGAGTCTTATCATCATAACTATGACATTGTGCTATTAAAATCATGAAATGAATATTGACAATTTATTTTTATAAATGCCTCCTAGAAATAGGATAGGATTTAACAGAATAATCAGAGAAACATGTAAATGGTGGGGAAGTGGACTTACACTACTCACTATAGATGATCCATATTAACCCAGTCAGTATTGTATTGCTTCATACCTTACTCACTATAAATGATTCATAATAAACCAGCCAGTATTGCATTGCTTCATACTCTCCTCACTATAAATGGTTCATAATAGCCCAGACAGTATTAAATTGTTTCATGTATTAGTTGTTCGTTATGATGTCAGTATCACAAATACAAATATGAAATTTATCACTCATCGTCAATTAATATCTTGTAGGGTAGACTGACCTAAAGATAACCACGTACCATGAGATGTCCACCTTAATTATGTAGTCATTCGTGTATGGTATTGTACTTATTTGTCCTTTTCTGGAAAGAATATCACTTAAAGTGTACTGTGATACACAAAAACAAAGCTTATCATGAATGAATGACTACAAAATTGAGGGGGTTATCTCATGGTACGTGGTTATCTTTAGGTCAGTCTACCCTAGTCATCCACATTCTCAGACTTTGAAATAAGGATAACAAAAATATATATAGTGTCCTCCGCATCACCTAAACTTCCCCAGCCGAATCAAGCCGTCATCATCAGTATAAATTTATGCAATAGTGAGGTTATAAATATCAAGTATTAGGAGTATAATTATATTGTAGGCCTATTTATAGAAAAGAAGCAAACTATCTGGTACCATTTCAGCATCTTATATGAACACATTCTGTTCATCAAAAGGAGTCTTGCCATGTTAATACTTCTAGAATGTTGTTATCTGAGGATTATCTTTTTTTGTTAGACTTATCACCAAGATGGTTTCTAGTATGTCATCATAATCGTTGTTATATTTTGTTATTGCTCCATATATGCTCTATGAGTATCATGAGGATTATTGATTTATAGAAGACTTGTGAGCCCAGTATTACAAGTATTAGCCCTGTCATATTTAACAGTTAAATAAATAAGTATTAGTAAAAACATATTAAGGATTGTTTGAGTTCATTTATCGATGATTCACCATAGATTTATCTTCTCATGTCTAATGTCAGAGGGAGCCACACATTGGACCATAACGCTAGCGTTGTGGAGTAATGGTACAGGACTGGAGACTCAATCTCAAAGACTTTACCCAGCGGTGGCACCAAACTACACTACCGCCCCCTCTCGGATCTCCAGGAACTAAACCCGTGACGTCATAGCGTTCCTTTTGACTTCTTCTCGCCATCGACGGGCTGGATAAAATTTCTCTCTCGGCATTTATAGTTAAAGTTAGCTCTCTACGGTAGCTACAATAGCTTAAACATGGCTCCCCCGTCGACTAGAAAGACCCCAAAGCCTGTGGAACCTACACGGGCATCTACTAGGGTCAAGAAACCTACTGAAAAGGCGAAAAGCAAGAAGTCAGCGACCGACCCTACACCTCGGTCACCACCAAGGACGCCGGACGCACCGCAGCCAACTCTAGATCCGGCAACTCTCGACCTTCAAAAAAGGGTTGGTACTCTTGAGAACCGTGTTGGCTCTGTGGAGACGATGGCTTCAACGATGCTTAAGAAATTGACTGTCCTTGTACCTGATACACCTGCCGTAGGCGTGACTACAGTGCTCGGAGAAATCCCGGCAACCCAACAAGTAGCGCCCCCGGCTGTCATCGCTGTCACAGCTGTCAATGCCGCAGCTAAGCCTGCATCTGTCAATGTGGTGACCACGGTGTCTGCACCTGCTGCCGACGCGTCCCGGGCGCCCGTCACCACTACGGCTGTCACTACGCCTGCTGCCGGCCCTCCCCCGGTGTTTACGTCCGGGCAGCAACCGCTGTCAACCCCGGGCCTTCAAGACCAGCGTCCGTCGGGGGGAGGTAAGATGCCATCGGCCGCGGCAGGCTCGGCGGCTGGTAATCGCCCTCTCCCTTACGTACCTCAGCCGTATAATATGGCATACCAACACATCCCTCCTGTGTCTATGCTCAACCCGGAGGCTCAGATCTTCAGTCTACTTGCCGCTGCCGCCCCTCCAGCAGCTGCGGGTGGACTCCTGCCTACATGCGCGGCTCAGGCCGCTGCCAACCCTGGAGTAAATCAACAAGTGTCTGCATTGTTAACCAACACTGCCCATCAGCTCTCGGGTATTAAAGGTAGGCCAACTCACCCCCACGACTATATAACGCGTGGCCCCCAATGTGTTAAGACAACCCTCGCTGCCTTGTACTTGTTTGGTCTGTTTAGATTAATGCGGGACCCAATCACCCCGAGGCATCTAGACCGAGGATTGCTGTCCACATTTACCAGGTGGTAGAGGATGCAGCTGAATTTGCATGGGGCCAAGTCCGGCAATGGTCGGAGGAGGTGCTAACACGGGTGGCAAATGGTAGACTCACCTGGGCAGATGATGCAGCCATCCATGACCTGCGCTCAGAGGGATCCAGGTTCAGGGCAGGCCGCCTACATCAAGGCCCTGACCCCAACCAGGGTAACCCTGCTCAGTTCTCTCAACAAGGTGCCGCATACTATCAGGCCAATGATAGGAACCGCCGACAGGTTAGGCCAGCTGCAGGTAGAATTGATGTCCCATGCCCGGCATACAACATGCAGCAGGGATGTCAAAAGCACACATGGTCACATGGAGGCGGGCACCCAGCAGGGTCATCACTGTGAGTACTGCCGTGAGACCCTGAATGCTATCTACAACCATGCCAAATGTGCGTGCAGGAAGCGTGCCCCCCAAACCTACCAGCAACCAACATCCTTTCGGTACTAGGCCGGTACCCGCCAAATATAATGTATAATGCAATGCCCGCCACAGCTGGTAAAAGCAACGATACATCAAGTCACTCGGCCCTGCCTCGGTCTGGTAATCAAGATGCTACCCCATATACCAACCCCTCACTGTGCACACAGAGGCTCTACAAAATAGCGAGTGACTCGGACCTGGAGCTACCAAACATGGTCCTGGACTCTAGCACTGATCTGTCGGAGTTTCACTGTTATCTACCTAGAGATGACATCGATCACCTGGTCACATGTGCTGCAGTAAAAGACATGGAAATGGGTTATACGAATGAGATAACTGTACCTCATATAGGCCCCACACCACACCAATTTGCTCCGATTAAGAAAGGATACTGGCCCACAATGGTTCGCACACAATGGGCCCAATTCCCTCAGCATGCACTGCTGTACTCATCTGTGACACGCACTGCACTCCCAAACCACTTGGGTGCAAAAATAACTCTTAAGTCGGGTCTGAATTTGCAGGTTTGGGAGCAGGAGCTGCAGGGTTACCATGACTACCAGGTGTGTGACTACCTCCGCTATGGATGGCCGATATGCTACACTGCTGATAAACCCCCAGTCTCCACTCATGAAAATCACGCGTCAGCAACTGCATACCCACAGCAAGTGAGGCAGTTTATAGCTAAGGAGTTTGAAATGGGTGCACTCTTAGGCCCATTTGATGAAGTCCCATTCCACCCCTGGACTCATGTCGCTCCCATCATGACTCAGCCAAAAAAGCAATCAAGTGAGAGAAGGGTGATATTAGATCTGTCATACCCAGAGGGACAAGGTGTGAATGCAGGTATAACGAAAAACTGTTTTGAAGGTCAACACAGGCCCTACACACTACCCTCTGTGGAAGATCTTGCCACAAGAGTAAGATCACTCGGCTCCGCCTCGTTCTTGTGGAAGGCGGATCTCTCTCGCGCCTATCGCCAGCTCAGGATAGACGTGGGAGATCTGCCCCTACTAGCATTCTCATTTGATGACAAGATATACCTCGACCTCTGCCCTTCATTCGGTTGCAGGTTAAGCAGCATGGCGTGTCATCGCACAACGGCAGCTGTGGTATACCTCATGAGAAAGCTCGGGCACTGGACGTTAGCATACCTGGACGATTTTGTGGGAGTGGAACAGACCCTTTGAGGAGGCACAGAGAGCATATGCTGACTTCCTGTCACTCGCCCACAGACTCGGTCTCCAATTAGCTGAAGCCAAGTGCGTGCCCCCGACCATCAGCCTTGAGTGGTTGGGCTTCTACATTGACACCTCGCTGATGATACTATCAGTGCCACGCCCAAAGCTGGAGGAAGTACTATCTGAATGCCTCCAGTGGTCTACCAGAGACAGAGCAACTAAAAAGCAAATTTAGTCCCTGGCGGGGAAACTAGTCCATGTCTCAAAGTGTGTGTTACACGCCCGTCGCTTTATATGCAGAATTCTGGAGACCCTGAGGAATGCCCCTGATACTGGCACAGTACCCCTCACAACCTCCTTCAAAGCTGACATACGCTGGTTCCAAAAGTACGCTCAACTGTCGAATGGTATCCACCTCCTCAACCCGGACCTCCAGGAGTTCAAGATGGAGTGTGACTCGTCTATGCATGCTGGCGGTGGCAACACAGACACTGCTTACTATAAGCTGTCATATGATGCACCCCACTGCCGCAGATATACAAATATCACACAGCTTGAAGCCGTCAACATGTGTACAGGCAAGGGGAAAGGGATATCCAACGAAAATGTCAACTTTAAAATTTATATCTTAAGCTTTCCAGTGATATATTACACAAGAAGATATCATTTCTAGTTTTTGAGAAATGGCTAGATGAATATGGGTGGGCAGTGCCCTATCCAAAACCCCAATAAGCTCTAAGTCCCATAGTTTCCTAGATATCTCTATGTAATTAGCATAATTAGAATAATTAGAAAATGATCATACATTTTTATCCTATAGGCCATAGATTTTGATCTAGAAATGATAATTCTATTCTGTTTTGACCATAGTAATCCTCATGAATCATTTTATCAATGAGCTACTTAATCTTTTAATTTAGAATGAAAATCACGTTTCCATGGCAACACATATCAACAAAGACACACATTTAGGCTCTAAAACGTTCTTTTTACATTCCAAATATGGAAGTTTTTCACCAAAAATGGAATGTTTTATGTAATCCTATTGAATTCTCCAGAAAAAAGTACCCAAGAGCTATTTTTAGCCTAATTCTTTCATTTTAGGCCATAGTGGCGCCCCCTGGTGGCTAAAATCGGAACAAATCCCGCGGGGACTATCCTTTCTGCTTGGCTGCTCACACATAGTAACGGCGTATAGGACTCTCACTCCTGAGTCTTCAGTGGGCATGAAGATAGTTGTCTACACTGACAACATGGCGTCTGCGTCATCACTTAGATCTGGAAAAACAAAGGACCCGGCACTGGCTGCGTGCTCAAGGCAGCTTTGGTTGGAAGCCGCCATAGCAGACTACCAAATTGAGATCAGTGGCGGATCCAGGATTGTCTAGAGGGGGGGGCCCAAACCTGGCCAACCCCGAGTCACTATGCGTTTCCCGCGGACAAAGCGCATTAGCTATATTAGGGGGGTTTGTGGACAGACTTGAAATGGTGCATTCTCATGCATTTTTAATAGGACACAATATTCTAAGACTCCTGCCCCCCCCCCCATCACGATCAGAGGCCCTCAGTCAGGCCCTATGAATGATACTCCAAAGTCTCTTTATCTCTTTCCCTCTTTTTTTCCCCTTTCTTTTCTCTTCTTCCTCTTTTTATTTTATTTTATATATTTTTTTTATTATTAATTTTTTTTTTTTTTTGAGGGGGGGGGGGGCAAGGCCCGTCGGGCCACCCCCCTGGATCCGCCAATGGAGATCAGGCACAAACCTGGAGCCCTGATCCCACTGGCCGACGCCCTTAGCAGATACCACCAACCAGAGAAGAAGAAGTATGCAGATAGGCAGATAGTACTCAGGGGGCTGACAGAAAGGCAGCCCTCCCTCCCCCACCCATTCTTCACTCGTATATAAACTGTAAACTCATGTCATGTAATATATCTTACAGGCCTTCCCCTTGGTGAACAAGCTATAACTTCATACAATGCAGCCATCTCTCAGTCGACACAGAACAATAGAATAACACATGCCACAACGTACCTCACTTTCGCGGTGCATTACGGCATAGATATATTAAAACCTACAATGCTGGACGCTTGCTTGTACCAGCAATATTTGGCCAACACACTTAAAAGCAACATATTTAGAAAATGCTACACATCAGGCGCCTCGATTTGGATACTGGACAGAGGTGGGGACTAATCAGCTCTCATGTCTAGAGAGGCCAAGACTGTGGCCAAAGGTGCCCATAGACTTATCCCTCACGTACCAAATCCAGCGCCCCCATTATCCCCTGCTGATGTAATAAATGTGTGTACCTATCTGGGCGACACATACCCTGGACTACCGGTAAAAGCAGCCCTCACAGTCGGATTCTTTTCTTTTCTACGAGCGTCCAACCTGCTCACACCTTCAGCCCTACTGTGGACGGGCCCTCATACCCTGCTAAGACAAGATATAACTGTTAATAGTTGGGGATCCAGGCAGGCTAAATATCATTATTTAACTTTGACCTGACATGGAGACCAATACTTGATATGAAGGTTGGATTAGGGTAGTTTGAGTATGCTGAATCTGATTCTGCCATGTGTTAAGCTGTATCTAGGTCGGAACAAGGTCAAATCTAAGGTCAAAGGTCCCGATTTATGTCTAGTTACACATATTTCCATCTAAATACCAAAGCTATTGTAGATAGCGAATTTAACTTTTATAATACTATCATACTCTCATACTGGATACATAGGTCAGGTTTTTATCTAGGTCGGAACAAGCTCAAATCTAAGGTCATAGGTCACAATTAGTCTAGTTACACATATTTCCATCCAAGATCCAAAGCTATTGCTTATAGAAAATTATAGGGAATTTAACTTTTATAATTATATCATACTCTCATACTGGATACATAGGTCAATGTCAAGGTCACAGTATGATTGAGAAAGTAAGCAGAATCCAAGCACTCAGAATGTCACTATTTAACTATGACCAAAAGATGATATAAAGGTCTGATCTGAGGGTGGTAGATCCGATAATGCCATGTGCATAGCTGTATCTAGATCAGAACATTGTCAAAACAGGATGAACTGATAAGCTATTGTGACATAGCTTCACACAGTAACATAGGAAACGGGCTTAAGGCTATACGCCACCTTAGACCTATAGTTATAAAGAGTACCCTTTATAGGGCCATAGAACAATGGAATGGGCTCAAGCCAATATAGACCCTATGGGAGTTCAAAAAAGCCATCAAACTCAAGCCATTTTCATTTTTCTTTTTTTGGAGGGGAGTAAAATGAGGCCCAGAATGAAACCATAAATGTGGATGCTCTGCCAGAGTAACCTCTCTCAAGAAACTCACACAGTGTTACTCACACAGAGGATCACACTTAATGGCCAGGAGGACCTGGTTTTTTCAGTGATTTGTCAGATGGTGCACTAGAACAGGCTGTGACGTGGTGATTTGGCAAAATCTGGCCCTCACGTTCATTGACATACGCGTACAATCGTCAACCACAGGTACAATTGGCAACGAAATGAGACCTCGTTTAAAACCTGTTTTAATTGTTGGCTACAAGCATCGACTATGGCAACAATTGCCATCGATTTGAGACCTCGTTTTTTATTTCTGGGCATGGTTTCGAACCAAATGGTGCATCATACCACCTGACTCAGTGCCCTTGTAGCCTGAGATGTCTGTGTAGGCCTAGACTGAGCACGAACCAAATGGTGCAGCATACCACGTGACTCAGTGCCTTTGTAGCCTGAGATGTCTGTGTGGGCCGAGACTGAGCACAATCCAAATCGTGCATTATATCACGTGACTCAGTGCCCGTGTCGCCTGAGATGTCTGTGTGGGCAGAGACTGGGCACAAACCAAATCATGCAGCATACCACGTGACTCAGTGCCCGTGTAACCTGAGATGTCTGTGTAGGCAGAGACTGAGCACAAACCAAATGGTGCATCATACCACGTGACACAGTACCTGTGTAACCTGAGATGTCTGTGTAGACAGAGACTGAGCACAAACCAAATGGTGCAGCATACCACGTGACACAGTGCCTGTGTAACCTGAGATGTCTGTGTGGGCAGAGACTGAGCACAAACCAAATGGCGCAGCATACCATGTGACACAGTGCCTATGCACCTGACAGCCTGTAAATTATATGCAAATTACTTTGATGTCCCCATTAACATATAACCAGATGCTCTCCCCTTCCATGTATTATATTTTGTCCTCCTCTCATGACTCTGCCTCGATAGCTCAGTTGGGAGAGCGTTAGACTGAAGATCTGAAGGTTCCCGGTTCAATCCCGGGTCTGGGCAGACAATTTTTCTTCTGTCCATGTTTTACGTTTTCAAATTTTTGAACAAGAGAACACTTGTGTTGTTTATTTCAATCATGTTTTTTCCCCAATGATAGCAAAGGCAATGACAGCAATGATAACAGAAACAATGTTGACTGCATCCATGGTGTAGGGTTGGTCTGCTCAGCAGAGAAACCTTTCTTCATTCAGTTACCCATATGCTAGATCATGCCTTCCGACACTCCCCTTCCCGTTTCACTTATGTCAGATACTCCCTCCTATACCTGTTCAAACCACCGGCCCAGGCACCAAGTGCTACAGTTCCAATAACTTCGGGTGGAGAGGCACCAGAGAGTGTCACCCTTCTAATCCCACTCATAATGCCATGTTTGGACCAGAAAAGGACTCATAATGTTTTTTTTCATGTTTGGACGAGAAAGGGACACACCCTTCTCAAGGCCCCATACTAAGTGTGATCCTCTGTGTGAGTAACACTGTGTGAGTTTCTTGAGAGAGGTTACTCTGGCAGAGCATCCACATTTATGGTTTCATTCTGGGCCTCATTTTACTCCCCTCCAAAAAAAGAAAAATGAAAAAAAAAGCTTGTTTTCCACTTTTATTAAAAGACAGTGTTGTAATACGAGTAATGCCCTGACAGATTTAAATGTCTAAAAGATGTCTCTTCTTCCTCTTCTTGGTCAGGTGATCGCACTTCAGTTTTGCTGATCTGTCAGACTTTCGATCAAACAGCCTTGGTGATAGGACTCTTGCCTCAGGGGATCCTACTCATAATGCCATGTTTGGACCAGAAAAGGACACACCCTTCTCAAGGCCCCATACTAAGTGTGATCCTCTGTGTGAGTAACACTGTGTGAGTTTCTTGAGAGAGGTTACTCTGGCAGAGCATCCACATTTATGGTTTCATTCTGGGCCTCATTTTACTCCCCTCCAAAAAAAGAAAAATGAAAAAAAAAGCTTGTTTTCCACTTTTATTAAAAGACAGTGTTGTAATACGAGTAATGCCCTGACAGATTTAAACGTCTAAAAGACGTCTCTTCTTCCTCTTCTTGGTCAGGTGATCGCACTTTAGTTTTGCTGTCAGACTTTCGCAAAATAAGCCACGAAGAGATAACACATGAGTTCTCAATGTTTTTCGACTTTTATTAAACAATTTTACATGTCAAATAACAGTAAAGAGACCGTGCTTAAACATGCCTTTTCTTCCTCTTCTTGCTCACGTGTCCGCACTTCAGTTTTTCTGTTTCAGTGGATCTGTCAGAATCTCCACTTTTGAGCAAACAGGCTTGCGTAGTCCATAGTCGGCTAAGAAGAAGTAGAGGGTTGGTATTCTCCATCTCCTGGAGATGAGCAAATCCAGCAGGTGACAGCACTCTTGCCTCAGGGGACCAGTATTTCACCCTCGCACGCATGCAGTCAGGGGAATAATATGTATTCGTTCCTATGGTTGCTTGCAATGCTGCCTCAAGCTCATTACGCAGAATGCTGGCTCCTACTACTGCTTTTCTATCGATGTATAAATATAGCTTACTGTGAACAGGGTCCTGTACTGCGATGTAGCCCATGCCATGACGATCCATCATAGAAATGAATTTGGCTATTGCGGTTGGTATGTAATTCTCTCCATCTTCTGTGCCGACTACATACTTCAAAGAGAATTCCGTGGTGCATTGAAAAGGAAAGCTGTCCTCCTCAAATGACATCCTGTGCCCTGTCACTTTCTCAATATTCTGCAGATGAAAATATCCAGCGGGTAGAACTATGGTGTCGCGGGACAAGTTTCTCATGAATACACGCATGCAAGCACTCTCTTTTATCACAGTGTAGAAGTTGTCCCACGGGTACAGTTTTTCCATTTCTGTCAGCACCACGTCTAATGTTTTGCGGGTAACGCCTTTTGGGTCGAGCATTGATTTTTTTACAGGTGCGTAGCTAAAAAGTAGGTAAAGACGTCCAGTCAAATAGTCATCCAGTAGAAAGTACCTAACGAAATGAGTATGCAGAGCGGAAATGAATTTGATCATTGGAGTCGGTATATCTGGTTCTCCGGCTTCCTTTCTTCGCTCTTTTTTGGCTACCAGGTATCCCGTTTTCCTGAAAGGAAAATCGCTGTACAAATTCTGGCCCACTCTGTAGCCTGTCACCTTCTTGATTTTCTGTAGCATTTCCAATGTCTCGTACTCCTTCCCTAAGTCCCATCCTGGAAGTGTCGTCATCTTTGCCGTTAACATGTTGACTCGACCCTCATCAGGTAAAAATGTTGACTCGACCCTCATCAGGTAAAAACACAGTCTGCTGAATCGAATTTTGGCTTTCACATTTACATCTGTTTTTTTTTTCTGGGCCTCATTTCACTCCCCTCCACGAAAAGATAACACATGAGTTCTCAATGTTTTCGACTTTTATTAAACAATTTTACATGTCAAATAACAGTAATAAAACCGTGCTTAAACATGTCTCTTCTTCCTCTTCTTGGTCACTTGTCCGCACTTCAGTTTTGCTGTTTCAGTGGATGTGTCTCCACTTTTGAGCAAACAGGCTTGCGTAGTCCATAGTCGGCTAAGAAGCAGTAGAGGGTCAGGATTCTCCATGTCCTGCAGATGAGCAAATCCAGCAGGTGACAGCACTCTTGCCTCAGGGGACCAGTATTTCACTCTTAAGCGCATGCAATCAATCTTATCAATAAAAACAAAGTGTCCTCCTTTGTTGTTAGAGTATACCTGGTATGCTGCATCAAACTCTTTGAGTACAATGCTGTCTTCTTCTACTGCTCTTGCATCGAAAAATAAGTATATGTAACTCTGAACATGGTCGTCTACTACAACATAGCCGATACCATGACGATCCATGATGGAAATGAATCTGGCTATTGCGGTTTGTATGCAATTTTCTCCATCTTCGACTACATATGTGTAACAAAATATCTCGGTGTATTGAAAAGGAGACAATTCAAACAAGACCCTGTGCCCTGTCACCTTCTGGACATTCTGCAGATGAAAAAATCCAGCGGGTAGAACTATGGTGCAGCGAGACAGGTTTCTCATGAATACACGCATGCAAGCTATCTCTTCTATCACAGCATAGAACTTGTCCATCGGGTACAGTTTTTCCATTTCTGTCAGCACCACGTCTAATGCTTTTCGCAGAACACCTTCTCGGTCATAGTCATTGAAAGATTGGTATTTGAACAGTAGGTAAAAACGTCCATTCACATAGTCGTCCAGTACAAAGTACTCCACGTACTGCCTGTGCAAAGCGAAAATGAACTGTGTCATTGGAGTCGGTATATCTGGTTGGTCGGCTTCGTTCCTTGGCACTTTTTTGGCTACAAGGTATCCAGTTTTCAAGAAAGGAAATTGGCTGTTAGAATTATGGTTGCAGTCAGTCATATCCTCGATTCTCTGCAGCATTACCATTGTCTCCAAGTCCCAGTTTGCATCCATCTCTGTCTGTTTCTATGTTGACCCAACCCTCATCAGGTAAAAACGTGGTCTACTGAATCGAATTTCGGCCTCTGATGCTTTTAGTGACACTCACATTTCTTAAGGGCACACTTCTTTTTCTTCCATCTGTGGCTCTATTTCTCAACCAATTTCTATTCATGGTTTTCACACAAAGGAACAACAAGGGTTCATTTTTTTGGGGGGATGCTTTTATTTCAATCATGCATCGAATTCAATTCCTGCGTCTGTATAGCGACCTTTGCAAACTGTGACTGTCGGTTATCACCCATGAATGCAATAGAATTGGCATGGTGTTCCCTGAACAACCTCTCTGCATCTTGCTCTGTGATTGATATTTTCATTCGGTGGCAGAACTCAGGGTCGAACAGCCTAGGTAACCTACAGTATAGGGCCACCAACTTGTCTCTGCAGTCGATGTTCAAGTCCATTGCAAATTCGTTCAACAAGCCTAGGTTGAACCTTTTTTTTACCGTGGGGAACACCGTGCTCCATTCCTCCACATTGGTTCCTTTTGCTCCACGAAGAAAGTCCTTCAGCTGCTGAACGGAATCTTCCTTGGCGACTCTTACAAGTAAGGGGGCACCAAACACTGTTTCCAGTCGAATGGAGGTGCAATCCCATTCCAGTACTAAGTAAACCATTTCCTGGGCACATCTTCTGGCAGGATAAACACTGTATCGTGGTTCTGTTAACAACTCCTCCACCGTTCGAACGTCACACTCGAGACAGACAAGCCAGTGTCTCGCACGAGTGTGAGGTCCTACACAAATGTCAGAGAGAAATGGTCGAAGGGTGTCAAGTCCAGGAAATGCCATTTTGCTGTACCATATTTCTGATCACTGAAGTACCCCCGAGTAAGAGTTGCAAAATACGATTCCAGTTTCCCCAGTTTCAATTCTCTGCTTTCATTCACACCTCAACTGCAATGCAGTAATACAAGATAGCTAGCTGTATTTTTGGCATTCACCTGTATTATGTCATATCACCAGATAATCAATGTTCCAGTATCATGTTGTCTTATTCCTCACATTATTCATATCATGTAAAAACAACAAAGAATGCATATGAGGATACATATTTTATTCTTCCTTCACATAACATTGTTGACATGACTGTGCATACTGAATTGGTTGAGAGTTGGCCATTGCCTGGTCTTCTGTTCTACTATAGTCTCACTTTTCGTGCTGAAGAGTCAGAGCATCTCTTGGTTTTCCTCTTTCATGTAGTCCACATAATCAACATTGCACTTCTTGGTCTGTATAGCAGTCTTTGCAAAGCAAAACAGTTTGCTATCATTCCTGAAGGCAGCAGAATTACTAGAGTGTTCCCTGATCAACCTCTGTGCAACTTCCTCTGTCATTGAAACTTTCAATCGACTGCATAATTCTATGTCTAACAGCCTAGGCAACCGATAGTAAAGGGCCACCAAGGTGTCTCCGGAGTTTATGTTCAATTGCATTGCAAAATTATTCAATAAGTCTTGACAAAACTTAGTACTGTCTGTGTTGAGAAATATGTCCCATTCTTCCAATTGTGTCCCCATGGCTCCCTTAAGAAAACCCTGCAATCTGCAAAATGATGGCTGTCTTATGACTTTTCCTAGCAATCCCACTCCTTCACCGAATAATCTTTGCAATCGTGCGAACTTGCAGTCAAGTTTCATTGCAACAAACACAATAGTCTCTGCATATCTTTTGGTAGAATAAACAGAATATTGTGTCCCTTCTTCTTTTGGTTTGACAGTATGAAATTCAGTCACCAACAGGTCCTCCACCGTTTTTACATCAGTCTCAAGAGAGAGCAGCCAATTTCTAGCATGGGTATTAGACACAACATCAGTCTTAGCCAGAAAGCGTTTAAGGATGTGGATTCCAGGAAATAGGTTTGCCATTATTGTGTATTCCAGAAGGAAAGTGATGTATCACCCTCTGAAGTAGCCTTGAGCAGGAGCTCCAAAATACAATCTTAGTTTCAGTGAAACGGTTTCCCCTTTCCCTAAGAAGGAAGAACAAGAGTTGTTTTGTTTCGAGTTTTATTCATAAGCTGTTCTCTACACAGTCAATAACGCACTGTTTTACCTCTATGGCGGTCTTTGCAAAGCAAAACCGTCTGCTGTGATCCTGGAATGCCCGAGAATTAAGAAAATGGTCCTTGAACAACCTGTATGCACCTTGCTCTGTGACATTCATTTGGCTGCAGATTCTGGTGGGGTTAAACAACAGGGATAACTCACTGTGCAAATTCACAAAAACACAGATGGAATCTATCCTCAATTCTATTGCAAATCTGTTCAACAGGAATTGAGAAAACTTGGTCTCTTTGGTGGAGAACACAGTGCTTCATTCCTCAACATTGGTTCCTTTTGCTCCCCGAAGAAAGTCCTTCAGCTTTTGAAAGCAAGGCTCCTTGACAACTATTCCAAGCAGCAGAGCACCAGTTTCAAGTTGAGCAAATGTGCAATCCCATTGAAGTAGAACAAAAACTACTTTCCTAGCATATCTTTTTGCAAGATATACATGATGTTGTGTTCAGTGGCTAACAACTCCTCCACCACCTGTACATCAGACTCAATGCAGAGAAGCCAATATATTGCATGAGTATGAGGCTTTACAGGGATAAGAGAGAGAAACCTTTGAAGAGTGTGAAGTGCAGGAAAGTGCAGGAAAAGGTCCCCCCCCGGAGTAACAGTTGCAAAATCCTATTTTAGTTTGCATGAAAATTTCAAAACACAACTATTTTGTTTTTGAGTTTTATTCAACCAGTTTCAAATCTACACATTGGGTTCACTCTGTATCTCTCTTACTATCTTCACAGCAGTCTTCGCAAAGCACAACTGTCGGCTATGACCCATGAATGCATAAGCATTACGAAAGTGGTCTTTGAACAACCTGTCTGCATCTTGCTCTGTGACTGATACATACAATCGGTTGCAGATTCTGGTGTTAAACAACAGGGACAACTCACTGTAAAAATTCACCAAAATACACATGGAATCTATCCCCAACTCTATTGCAAATCTGTTCAACGAATCTTGGGAAAATTTGACTTTCTGTGTGGAGAAAACCGTGCTCCATTCTTCTACCTTGGTTGCTTTGGCTCCCCGAAGAAAATTATTTAGTTTCTGGAAGCTATGTTTTTGAATGACCTTTCCAAGCAAGGGAGTACCAAACACTGTTTCCAGTTGAGCAAATGTGCAATCCCATTGAAGTGCAACGAACACTAATGTCTCAGCATATTTTTTAGCAGGATATGCATGATGTTGTGTATCTGCTTCAATGGTTGCTAACAAGTCCTCCACAGTCTGCATGTCAGACTCAATGCAGAGAAGCCAGTATGTTGCACTAGTGTCAGGCTCTACATCGGTCTTGGTGAGGAAGCGTTGCAGGGCGTGAAATCCAGGAAATGCCATTTTTCTGTCTCACAGAAATGGTCACTGAAGTACCCTTCAGTAAAAGTTTCAAAATCCAATTTTAGTTTTCTCTTATTTAGTTTTATTCAACCTCTTTCAAATCTATGTACACATTATGTGGATCTCTCTTACTATCTTCTGGCAGGTTACCCTCGGGAGCGTGAGGAATTTCCAAACGTAACCACCAGAGGATGGTGCCGATAGCCCTGTTGTAGAAGGTCACGACATACGCCATGCCGACGAACAGCAACACGATGGCCCCCATCATCCCTAGCCACCACGCCAACGCTATTTTGAACGCCTCAAACTGCAAACATAAAAATAGTCATCAGGGGAGGAGGCTCAGATATCTTTATGATGCATCAATGGTGAGTAGACTCTCCAATATGATGGCAATGGCATGAGCTGTACATGGCTACACAAGTGTCAAGTTACATATGGATACCAGCATCTAAGTGAAGGACCCTGTTCTACTTACCATAAGCAGCTTTACGACGGCGATGACAGGTACTACCAGACGTAGGGTGATGTTTAGCAATAGAACAAAGGCATAATACACAACACGCATAGCACGACAGTTGTAGTCGCACATGGCTTCAGTGTTGAGAAGTCTAGGAAATGCCATTTTTCCGTCTCACAGATAAAGGAGATGACCACTGAAGAACCCTTGAGTCAAAGTTTCAAAATCCTATTTTAGTTCTCTTTCATGCAAGGGGTGATATTTATACCTGGATGATGTCACGTGACACAATATGCAAATTAGTCACCTGCAGAGCTGAATAATATACCCCAGAGGCATCTTTATATGCAAATGTCATGTGACATCATTAGCATATAAGCAACTGTTGATTCAAAGACACAACTGTTTTGTTTCGATTTTTATTGACAGCTCAATTAGTTTCAAACATGTAATCCACATAGTCGACAATGCACTTCTTCATCTCTACAGCTGTATTCACCAGGCATAACTGGTGGTTATGCTTGCGGAAGGCAATGGAGTTACGATAGTGGTCCCGATACAGTCTGTCCGCATCTTCCTCCGTGAACGACATCCCCAGTCTGTGGCAGAGCTCTTTGTCGTACAGCTTGAACAAGTCATGGTACAGAACCACCATCGTTGCAGTGGAGCTTATCTTCAACTCTATTGCAAACACATTCAATAGTTCTTGGGAGAATTCCACCTCTTCTACAGAGAAAAATGTACTCCATTCACCTATGCTGGTTCCTTTGGCTCCAACAAGGAAGTCCTTCAGTGCATGGAAACAATGATCCTTTATCAGTCTTCCGAGCAAGCCTTCACCGAAAGCCATTTCCAGTTGAGAAAACGAGCACTCCCATTGCAGTAGAACATAAACCATCGTCTGTGTATATCTTCTCGCAGAGTAGACACAATATTCCATTTCTGCCTCATTTCCTCCTATCACCTGATGTGCAGACAGATTCGCCATCAGGTCCTCGACTGTTTTCAAGTCAGACTCGACACAAAGAAGCCAGTTTGTGCCACTAGTGTTATGCCGTACAGTATTCCTGGTGAGAAAGCGTCGAAGGGTGTGAATCCCAGGAAATATGTCTGCCATTGTGCTCGATCCACACAGAGAAATCACCCTCTGAAGTACCCCTGAGCACGAGTCGCAAAATCCAATTCCTGTTTAAGTGAAACCTTTTTCTGTAAACTGTCGGGTATGATCCGCGAATTAGGAAAGTGTTTCCTGAACAATCTTCCCCTGTGATGGATACTTTCAATTCCCATGTTCATTCAAGACAACAAATTATTGCGTTTCCTCGAGTTTTATTTCAGACAATAATGGGTAAGGATCATTTATCATTAGAGTTATCATCAAAACAGCCCTCGTCATAAAAAATGTCATCCAGAGGGTGTGATCTTTCTGTTAACAAAAGCGTCAGAACCAGAAGAAGTAACAGTGAGAACATGCAGTGCAACACCAGTTCGTCCATCTTCATTTCCGGCGATCGATTCAACAAATCATGCAGACGCTTTGGGGAGAATATCTTTCTCAATGCTTCTACTTGCAGCAGGAAGTCATTCAGCTCTTTGAAGCGTTCTTCCCTCACAATTTTTGCCGGCACGCCATCACTGAATACTCTTTCCAATTCAGCGAATGTGCAATCCCATCGGAGTAGAACAAAGGTATTTCTTCTTGCAGAATAGACAAGTGTATCGGATGTAGGCAGATGCACTAGCATGTCCTCCGCTGATTTCTTATCACACTTAAGACAAAGAAGCCAGCTTGTACCATGGGTTTCAGATGTGACAGCAGTCTTGGCAAGGAAGCGTTCAAGGGCATGAGGAAACATTTTCTTCTGAACAAAAATAATGTTAGTCCCCTAAATCCACTAAGCAAGAGCTTCAAAATCCAATTTCAATTCTCAATGAACAATCAGTTGTTATTTTTTACAAAAAGTTGTACTTGTTTATCCAACCAACAGTTATGGAGATCAATACGAAAACAACCATGAATCTTTCTCCCATTTTCCTGCTATGTGGTATTTGTTCAGTCACAACCCTTCTTACAAGTTTGATTCCTTCCGACTCTAATTCAGCTCTTCTCTCTTTGATATCATCCGTGCAGGCAGTCAGAAACCTCTTTTCCCCCATCATCACCATCAACCACTTCAATTGTCCCCCTTCCTCAGAATCATTCCTTGATTGAGAGTGCATCATACTGTTTTGAGTTTTTTGTTCCTCCCTCAAGAAAATTAACCAGCTCCTCAGTTGCACACTGTTAGAAAATGAGTACTGGGAATGAGCATTTCATGGAAACTTCCATTTAAGTTGGAACCAGTCAAACAGTTTTCACACAGAAATTCCCATCCAGATCTTACCTGTGGGAACAATGAGCAAACACATTTTTCATTTCTGTTCTTTTATTTCCTTCTGGTCTCATCTAGAATATTGTCCATGCCCCGAAGGGCCACATATCTCCACCACCACCTCTTATGATCTCCGAATTCCGTAGCATTCCAAGCAGCAAGGCACGAAACTGATTTCTGGTTTCAACCCTCCTGTAATAGAACTGCTCTGGAATGTAATCTGCCACTGCGTGGGTCCATTCGAGATATTCAGCAGATTTCTTGAGAAGGGTATCGTGCACCAAAGCATCACGAGTCAGAACGAAATGCACAAATCCTAATCCGTCTTCTCGCTTGTTGCTCGTGTAATGAAACAAGAAATGCTCGATAAATCCTAAGTAGTCCACGAACTGACACAGTGCTTTTAACATGAGGTTCAATTTTTCTGGTAGGAGAGCAGAGTTTGTCTGTCCTTTTTTCAGGCAGCAAACAAATTCCTCCATGTCGAAAATTCCAACTGGAATCGAATAGTGTATTGTGTCTGCAAACCCAAACCTTTTTCTTTTCATGCATGCCACAAGATCCATTGCATCAGCCGAGTCGTCCAGCAAGACAAAGTCATCTATAATCATGTTGATTTTTTCATCGGTGTCACAAGAACGCCACTCGTCCATAACCCATTCCATTTTCACCATGGCAGAATCACGAGTGTCCAAGCCAAGTGCTGGATCTCCACTGAATTGGATTTTCATGAAGGGAATCCCATTTGGAAGCATTGCAGAAAGATGCTTTTTCATTGAAAGATCGATAAGAATGAAACAGTTTTTTCCTTACGTTTTTATTATTCCACAAATTCACACTAAGACTGATATCATTCATATTCAAATGAGTGTTCCTCCTTGAGAAGAATGCTCAGCGGATCAGCCTCTTTCCGGACTTGTCTAGCCACTGCAAATCTGACATAGGAGCTGGGGTTGGACACCACTTGAGTTGCAAGGTCGAAACATGCGCGTACGAAACGATGAACTGATATCAGACGATGACATTCTTCTGTTGCCAGCTGTTCCCTTTCTGCAACAGGATCTGCCAGTCTTTCGGATTCTAGCCATCTGAGAATCTTGTTGAACTGGTTGAGTAAAAGATAAGCATAGATCACTGTCAACCTGCACTGAACCTTCAGCCAGAATGGGATAATTGATGTCAAACTCTAGGCAGAATCTATTTGCTTTGAACCTTCGCACCCTGGTTCTTGTGATAACTCACAACCAACCCATATAGGATACATTCATACAAAATACAATTCCTACAGTTTTGCTCTTCTTTGCCCACCATGAGCATTCCAAAGAGCAATATAATTTCCAGTAATCATACTCTCAGCCAGACCCATATGCATGCTTCCTATCTTCATCAATTTTTCCTGAGCAAGTCACATGACACACCTAATTTGCATATAAAGATGATTTGACTACAACCCTGCCTCTGAGGTAGATTATTAACATGCTAATTAGTCAGGTGACTTATTTGCATATATGGGTCACATGACATCATGCAGGTATAAATATAGCCCCCTTCAAGAGAGACAGCATTACACTTCAGCTACCATGGATGAAGACAGAGACGGGGAATTGCTTCTCATACTGCAGGATGAGCTAGAGTACAGCACTCCTGTGTCCAGTGAAGAGGATACATATTTTCCATACGAAGATACTCGAATCTTGACCTTCAACAAGACAAGTCAAACGGATACTTATAACTGGATAGAACAGGGAACTGACCCTCTGTCAGTCTGTCTGAAGGAGCTGATAAAACTTCTGGAATGGTCAAACGTTACTTACTTTGTCATTGAACATCTTAATGGAGAGAACCTCGTCCAAATAGTGTTGCATGCTGGGAAAGTGATCCTGACGGACAGCGGCTTTAAACCGGTCTCAGAAACAGAAGAATACAATCACGTCATGGAGAGAATAGAAGGTTGCACTTTCATCGAGAACAGGACCCAGTTCCGATCATTTTTGCAGGGCTTGCTCTCAAATGTCAGCATGGTGTATGCAGGAATTGATTTCATGTGGCCGTTTCATGGTTGGACACAGTAACTGATAAACAAAAGGCCCTCTTCAGGGCCCCATACAATCCAAAAGGTTTTTTAATCTCATCTTGAATTCATATTGGGATTGGGTCATTGTTTTGGGGTAAATTCTTTTTTGGGAGGAAATGGGTGTCACATTCATTCAGCCAGAGACACAGTTTTGATCACAGGTGAATCAATGCGATTTGGTTCCTTCTGATTTTACACATAACTTGTTCAAGTTTGGCCTTTCCCTTCCTGATTTTACCCTTTGTTCCCACTGTTGCATCTTGCTTATATGCTAATGAAGTCACACCATTGTCCTTAATTTGCATATAAAGACCCACCTCCCTTTCCACCCAAGAGGCTGGTTCATCAACCACCACCACCTTTACCACCATCTGGAGACCTTGGCATACAGGTGCAGATGGTCCTTGCTCTTAAGAAAAACTAACAGCTGACAGATTTTCCATATTATCCGAAAAGTTTTTAGATGAACCATGAGTAATAGACCTATACAGTTATCATCATTTATGATGCACTGCACAGTACTATAGTAATACAGTAATTGCATAGTGGCAAGTTTGACATAGGAAAAATGCTAAAGAATTTTCAAATGACAGTATGTGTGTAGAGGTATTGACTTTGGTTTGTTATCGGCCTGTGGAATCCTAGATGGATCCGGCCTACAAAAATTAGTAGTTGTTCTCTGTGTTAGTACAACGACCTAACTATGTTAGTATGATCAGCTCCTCCTCCGTGTATGTCCTATATATCAATTATATTACCATAAATAAGGTGTTGCTACATGCTATAAGTATATAAGTCATGATAAAGAGTGATGTAATATAAGTACTTATATATATATAGGTAAGTATCATATAGTGTGTGAAGTAAATATATTGTGAGAGGTAAAATATGGTATAAATGGACGGTTATATGCAGTACGGCTAAGCATTACGGCACTAAACTGTAGCACGCGTGTATAGTGGCGCCATCTTACAATTTACGTGGAAACAGTATCAGGTGACAGCCAACAAAAATTGGCTCTTGTCAGGGCTCCCATAGTATCTGTTTTTAGACATGTTTATTCTCAACAGACATTTTGAGTTTCGTGTGATTCATCGGATGAGTGTTTATCCTTGAGTAAAACTGCTGATGGATGGACTTCTTTGCCTGTGCGAGCGGGGGTCGGGCACCACTCTATTTGCAAGATTCATATTTGCCAAACGATGTACAATAGTGTGAATAAATTGAACAGACTCGAACAGATTGTGTTGTTTGACTTTTATTTCAGTGTGTCAGGGATGGCCACTTTACCCCTTACTATAAAAACCTGTTTGTCTACTTGGCAGCTGCCAACAGTGATGACCAGCCTTGTCACCTCCTTTACCCCTACCACTAAATGCTAAACGATGTACCAATAGTGTGAATAAATACCTCAAACTCACAAGGGTTGTGTTGCTTGACTTTTATTTCGGTGTGCCGCTTCCAACGGTGATGGCCAGCCTCTGCTCCTTACTATGAAAATGCACCTGTTTGTCTAGTTGGCAGCCCCATCCTCGCTGCCAACAGTGATGACCATCCTTGTGCTTTGTCACCTCCTTTACCCCTACCTACACTAAGAGCTAAATGCACCTGTTTTTCTAGTTGGCAGCCCCATCCTCGCTGCCAACAGTGATGACCAGCCTTGTGCTTTGTCACCTCCTTTACCCCTACCTACACTAAGAGCTAAATGCCTACCTACACTAAGAGCTAAATGCCTACCTACACTAAGAGCTAAATGCCTACCTACACTAAGAGCTAAATGCCTACCTACACTAAAAGCTAAATGCACCTGTTTTTTAAGTTGGCAGCCCCATCCTCGCTGCCAACAGTGATGACCAGCCTTGTGTTTTGTCACCTCCTTTACCCCTACCTACACTAAGAGCTAAATGCCTACCTACACTAAGAGCTAAATGCCTACCTACACTAAGAGCTAAATGCCTACCTACACTAAGAGCTAAATGCCTACCTACACTAAGAGCTAAATGCCTGCCTACACTAAGAGCTAAATGCCTACCTACACTAAGAGCTAAATGCACCTGTTTTTCTAGTTGGCAGCCCCATCCTCGCTGCCAACAGTGATGACCAGCCTTGTGCTTTGTCACCTCCTTTACCCCTGCCTACACTAAGAGCTAAATGCCTACCTACACTAAGAGCTAAATGCACCTGTTTTTCATTACAGTGTTTGTGTGTTCGTGTGTGTGTGTGGTGTATTTTACACTCCCTGAAATAGTTGTACAAACTAACAGAGGATCACAGTACTGTGTCCTTAATTTTCCCCATAGAGCACAGGACAACACAGGACGGCACAACATAGAAACACATAAGAGGGGATAGAGGAATAGAGGAGACAGAATGCCAGTGGCCCCACCCTCGCCACTGGCTGTCACAACCAACCAAGCGCAAAGGCCTGCTATGTTGTGTCCTGCGTACCGGACAGCTGAAAGGGAAAGTGTTGATTAGACATGAAGTGCATCCTGTACTGGATACAAAAATTGTTAGAGATGTATGGATTGCATCCTGTACTGGATACAAGAGAGAGAAACAAATGCAAAAAAAAATTCCAGTGGCCCCACCCTCGCCACTGGCCGTCGCAACCAACCAAGCGCAGAGGCCTGCTATGTTGCGTCCTGCGTACCGGACAGCTGAAAGGGAAAGTGTTGATTAGACATGAAGTGCATCCTGTACTGGATACAAAAATTGTTAAAGATGTATGGATTGCATCCTGTACTGGATACAAGAGAGAGAAAACAAATGCAAAAAAAAATTCCAGTGGCCCCACCCTCGCCACTGGCCGTCGCAACCAACCAAGCGCAGAGGCCTGCTATGTTGCGTCCTGCGTACCGGACAGCTGAAAGGGAAGGTGTTGATTAGACATATTAGATGGAGTGCATCCTGTACTGGATACAAAAGTTGCTAGAGATACATGGAATGCATCCTGTACTGGATACAAGAGAGAGAAAAAAATGCAAAAAAAAATTCCAGTGGCCCCACCCTCGCCACTGGCCGTCGCAACCAACCAAACGCAAAGGCCTGCTATGTTGTGTCCTGCGTACCGGACAGCTGAAAGGGAAAGTGTTGATTAGACATGAAGTGCATCCTGTACTGGATACAAAAATTGTTAGAGATGTATGGATTGCATCCTGTACTGGATACAAGAGAGAAAAAAAGTGCAAAAAAAAATTCCAGTGGCCCCACCCTCGCCACTGGCTGTCACAACCAACCAAGCGCAAAGGCCTGCTATGTTGTGTCCTGCGTACCGGACAGCTGAAAGGGAAAGTGTTGATTAGACATGAAGTGCATCCTGTACTGGATACAAAAGTTGTTAGAGATGTATGGAATGCATCCTGTACTGGATACAAGAGAGAGAAGAAAAAAATGCAAAAAAAATTTCCAGTGGCCCCTCCCTCGCCACTGGCCGTCGCAACCAACCAAGCACAGAGGCCTGCTATGTTGCGTCCTGCGTACCCAACCAGCCAGATGCATTACTCACTGCGGCCAACACAGCTGGAGCTGACAATGGAGTGTGCCGGTAGCAAGGAAAGGAGAGAGACATACAGGGCGACTTAGTATAGCTGTCTCTTCACCCAAACTTTAAAGCCACATTATCCATTCCCAGTTCCACCGGTTCTTTTCCTTGGTTTCCATGCACTGACTAATGTAATTTTGATCAACATAAAATAGCCAGAGCAAATAAGAATCAATGCTAAGACACATGCAAAAGCAGAGAGACATACCGGGCGACTTAGTATAGCTGACTCTTCAGTGCTAGTCCATGTGCGCATCGACTACCCTAGCATGCCCGAGGCACCGCAGATATAGCACTGACTCTTTGAACGTGTCCATGACGCTTACCAGGCGGAGCATGAGTATATCTCAGAGTCAGAATATTGCATACTGGTGCTACATACAATATACATCAGTATATTTTCAGTGTATGCAGGTCTGATCATGGCAGAGTGCTTGTCCACTCTAGATCCTCTCGGCTGCTCAAGAAACAAAGAACGACAAAAGGCAACCCTTTGTGGGGGTTCAAACAAGGCTTTGAAAAAGGAAAAGAAAAAACAAATGCGTACCGGGCCAGGCTACCTTCATCTGCCAGCAGGTCAAGACGTTCACAGTTCCCTGATCCATGGGTCTAATGTCCGCAGGCAACGGGCTACAGTCCATAACGGAGTTCCCTAACCCATGGACCTAATGTATACGGACAACGGGCTACAGTGCGAACGCTCGAGTCTACCTTGGGATGTTTTGCCAAATTTAGACAAAAAGGACCGAAAGTGATGTCAAAAAAAAATTCCAGTGGCCCCACCCTCGCCACTGGCCGTCGCAACCAACCAAGCGCAGAGGCCTGCTATGTTGCGTCCTGCGTACCCAACCAGCCAGATGCATTACTCACCGCGGCCAACACAGCTGGAGCTGACAATGGAGTGTGCCGGTAGCAAGGAAAGGAGAGAGACATACAGGGCGACTTAGTATAGCTGTCTCTTCACCCAAACTTTAAAGCCACATTATCCATTCCCAGTTCCACCGGTTCTTTTCCTTGGTTTCCATGCACTGACTAATGTCATTTTGATCAACATAAAATAGCCAGAGCAAATAAGAATCAATGCTAAGACACATGCAAAAGCAGAGAGACATACCGGGCGACTTAGTATAGCTGACTCTTCAGTGCTAGTCCATGTGCGCATCGACTACCCTAGCATGCCCGAGGCACCGCAGATATAGCACTGACTCTTTGAACGTGTCCATGACGCTTACCAGGCGGAGCATGAGTATATCTCAGAGTCAGAATATTGCATACTGGTGCTACATACAATATACATCAGTATATTTTCAGTGTATGCAGGTCTGATCATGGCAGAGTGCTTGTCCACTCTAGATCCTCTCGGCTGCTCAAGAAACAAAGAACGACAAAAGGCAACCCTTTGTGGGGGTTCAAACAAGGCTTTGAAAAAGGAAAAGAAAAAACAAATGCGTACCGGGCCAGGCTACTTTCATCTGCCAGCAGGTCAAGACATTCACAGTGTGAACGCTCGAGTCTACCTTGGGATGTTTTGCCAAATTTAGACAAAAAGGACCGAAAGTGATGTCAAAAAAAAATTCCAGTGGCCCCACCCTCGCCACTGGCCGTCGCAACCAACCAAGCGCAGAGGCCTGCTATGTTGCGTCCTGCGTACACACCGGACAGCTGAAAGGCAAAGTGTGGATTAGACATGCAATGAAACAAAGTGCACAGGTAAACAATGGGTTAGTAGCACACACACATTCACACAATGGTTCTGACATAGGAGGCCAATCTAATGTCAGACCCATATGGAATGCAAACCTCAGTCAGTGTGCCAAGTTACAAACAAGATGCTCTGTGCCCCGGGAAAACACAGAGCAACTTCAACAAGCAACTCAGTTCTGTCCCGGGAAAACAGAACCAAGTCCAAGTCGATTAAGTTTGGAACTCGTCACAACTGTCTGAAGCTTGACATTCGACTGGAGAGTCTCTCGACCCCCCTGAAGTACCCTCGGTGGTGAGCTGCAAAATCCAATTTTGGTTTGAGCAAATCAGCTTCAAAATTCAATTCCTACTTGCATCAAAAGCTGGTTCACATGGGTTTCAATGGTAAAACTGGCAAGTTAGCCTCAATACATCAGGTTGTAAAAGCAGGAAGAAACAGATATTTCATTGTTTCATCTATTTGGGACTACATCTGGATTTCTACAAGTTGAGAGAAATATACCCAATACATCAAGTTTTGCAATGAAGTGCCATGTAGTGTACTGGAAGATGAGCAATATTGTGAAGTCAGGAAACATTTGATCAGACCTTTGATCACAAGAATGGTCATAGCTGCAAGTTGAAGGAATGATATACCCATTTCATCAAGTTATGCAATGTAGTGCCATGTAGTGCCATGTAGTGTTCTGAAACAGGTGGGTGATTTCATATGTATATCCTGTGACAGCATGCAGATTTTAGAAGTATTCCCTGAGACAACTGTTTGATTATTTCCTATGACAGCTGGTTAGTTAGTGTATGTATTCCCTGATACAATCAGTTGAGAATAGATACATTCCCTCAGATTTACTTCTTGTCACTGACAGCAAACAGCACAGTTCTGGTGGTGGAGGTGGTGGCAGACAGGCTATATACTGTATCTAACACTACCCAGTGGGCCAAGTTATGAACGTGTCAGGAATATGACTTTTCATCACAAGAATGGTCATACCTCTAGATTTATTGGGAGCACATGGAACAGCAACCACTCGAATTAAAGGAATGATCTTCTCTATAATCTGGCCAAAATTGGGCAAGTTAGCCTCAATCCATCAAGTTGTTCAATCAGGAGAAAACAGATAATGTTTCACCTATTTGGGACAACATCTACAGGTTGGGAGAAATATACCCAATGCATCAAGTTCTGCAATGTAGTGCCATGTAGTGTCTTGGAAGATGAGCAACATTGTGAAGTCAGGAAATATCTGATCAGACTTTTTATCACAAGAATGGTCAAACCTCTAGATTAAGTGGGAGCACATGGAACAGCAACCACTCGAATTAAAGGGAATGATCTTCTCTACAATCTGGCCAAAATTGGGCAAGTTAGCCTCAATCCATCAAGTTGTTCAATCAGGAAAAAACTGATATTGCATCAAGTTCTGCAATGTGGTGCCATGTAGTGTCTTGGAAGATAAGCAACATTGTGAAGTCAGGAAATATCTGATCAGACCTTTCATCACAAGAATGGTCAAACCTCTAGATTTAGTGGGAGCACATGGAACAGCAACCACTCGAATTGAAGGGAATGATCTTCACTATACTTCAAATTGGCCCTCATGAACCAACCCTCACTGCAGTACCAGGCAAAGCCCAGTAACAAAAACAGCCCAAGGATTTTCCATAGCCAGTTGGAAGACTGTCAATGACATCTCACAACTAACACAGCTCATGTTTGGTTCAAACCTGAGGAAATATCTGATCAAAGGCAAAGATAACAGCCCAAGGATTTTCAATAGCCAGTTGGAAGACTCTCAATAACATCTCACAACTAACACAGCTCATGTTTGGTTCAAACCTCAGGAAATATCTGATCAAACCTTTCATCACAAAAATGGTCAAACCTCTCGATCTGATGGGAGCTCATGAATGTGCAACCACTCAAATCGAAGGAAAGATCTCCTCGATCAACTGGCCAAATTTGGACAACTTACTGACAGCAAGCAGCACAGTTCTGGTGGTGGAGGTGGTGGCAGACAGGCTATATACTGTATCTAACACTACACAGTGGGCCAAGTAATGGAAGTGTCAGGAATACAGCAAACAGCACAGTTCTGGTGGTGGAGGTGGTGGCAGACGGGCTATATACTGTATCTAACACTACACAGTGGGCAAAGTAATGAAAGTGTCAGGAAAAAGATGAGGTGTTCATTTCACATGTGTGAGAGAGATATACTCAGCACATAAAGTTATGCAATGTAGAGCAATGTAGTGTTCTGGAAGATGAGCAATATTGTGAAGTCAGGAAATATCTGATCAGACTTTTCTTTACAAGAATGGTCATACCTCTAGAAGTAGAAGGAGCTCATGGAACAGCAACCACTCGAATAAAAGGGAATGATCTTCTCTAAAATCTGGCCAAAATTGGGCAAGTTTGCCTCAATCCATCAAGTTGTACAATTAGGAAAAAACTGATATTGTTTCATCTATTTGGGACAACATCTACAGGTTGAGAAAAATATACCCAATTTGAATGGAACAGCAACCACTTGAAGTGAAGGGAGTGATCTTCTCTACAATCTGGCCAAAATTGGGCAACTTAGCCTCAATCTATCAAGATGTACAATCAGGAAAAAACAGATATTGTTTCATCTATTTGGGACAACATCTACAGGTTGAGAGAAATATAACCAATGCATCAAGTCATACCTCTAGATTAAGTGGGAGCACATGGAACAGCAACCACTCGAATTGAAGGGAATGATCTTCACTATACTTCCAATTGGCCCTCATGAGCCAACCCTCACTGCAGTACCAGGCAAAGCCCAGTAACAAAAACAGCCCAAGGATTTTCCATAGCCAGTTGGAAAACTGTCAAAAACACCCCACAACTAACACAGCTCATGTTTGGTTCAAACCTCAGGAAATATCTGATCAAACCTTTCATCACAAGAATGGTCAAACCTCTCGAGCTGATGGGAGCTCATGAATGTGCAACCACGAAGGAAAGATCTCCTCAATCAACTGGCCAAATTTGGACAACTTAATATTGTGAAGTCAGGAAATATCTGATCAGGCCTTTCATCACAAGAATGGTCATACTTCTAGATTTAGTTGGAGCACATGTATGGAACAGCAACCACTCGAAGTGAAGGGTATGATCTTCTCTACAATCTGGCCAAAATTGGGCAAGTTTGCCTCAATCCATCAAGTTGTACAATCAGGAAAAAACAGATATCGTTTCACCTATTTGGGACAACATCTACAGGTTGAGAGAAATATACCCAATTCATCAAGTTATGCAATGTAGTGCCATGTAGTGTACTGGAAGATGAGCAATATTGTGAAGTCAGGAAATATCTGATCAGACCTTTGATCACAAGAATGGTCATAGCTGCAAGTTGAAGGAATGAGATACCCATTTCATCAAGTTATGCAATGTAGTGCCATATAGTGCCATGTAGTGTTCTGAAACAGGTGGGTGATTTCATATGTATATCCTGTGACAGCATGCAGATTTTAGAAGTATTCCCTGAGACAACTGTTTGATTATTTCCTACAACAGCTGGTTAGTTAGTGTATGTATTCCCTGATACAATCAGTTGAGAATAGATACATTCCCTCAGATTTACTTCTTGTCACTGACAGCAAACAGCACAGTTCTGGTGGTGGAGGTGGTGGCAGACAGGCTATATACTGTATCTAACACTACACAGTGGGCCAAGTAATGAACGTGTCAGGAATATGACTTTTCATCACAAGAATGGTCATACCTCTAGATTTATTGGGAGCACATGGAACAGCAACCACTCGAATTAAAGGAATGATCTTCTCTATAATCTGGCCAAAATTGGGCAAGTTAGCCTCAATCCATCAAGTTGTTCAATCAGGAGAAAACAGATAATGTTTCACCTATTTGGGACAACATCTACAGGTTGGGAGAAATATACCCAATGCATCAAGTTCTGCAATGTAGTGCCATGTAGTGTCTTGGAAGATGAGCAACATTGTGAAGTCAGGAAATATCTGATCAGACTTTTTATCACAAGAATGGTCAAACCTCTAGATTAAGTGGGAGCACATGGAACAGCAACCACTCGAATTAAAGGGAATGATCTTCTCTACAATCTGGCCAAAATTGGGCAAGTTAGCCTCAATCCATCAAGTTGTTCAATCAGGAAAAAACTGATATTGCATCAAGTTCTGCAATGTGGTGCCATGTAGTGTCTTGGAAGATAAGCAACATTGTGAAGTCAGGAAATATCTGATCAGACCTTTCATCACAAGAATGGTCAAACCTCTAGATTTAGTGGGAGCACATGGAACAGCAACCACTCGAATTGAAGGGAATGATCTTCACTATACTTCAAATTGGCCCTCATGAACCAACCCTCACTGCAGTACCAGGCAAAGCCCAGTAACAAAAACAGCCCAAGGATTTTCCATAGCCAGTTGGAAGACTGTCAATGACATCTCACAACTAACACAGCTCATGTTTGGTTCAAACCTGAGGAAATATCTGATCAAAGGCAAAGATAACAGCCCAAGGATTTTCAATAGCCAGTTGGAAGACTCTCAATAACATCTCACAACTAACACAGCTCATGTTTGGTTCAAACCTCAGGAAATATCTGATCAAACCTTTCATCACAAAAATGGTCAAACCTCTCGATCTGATGGGAGCTCATGAATGTGCAACCACTCAAATCGAAGGAAAGATCTCCTCGATCAACTGGCCAAATTTGGACAACTTACTGACAGCAAGCAGCACAGTTCTGGTGGTGGAGGTGGTGGCAGACAGGCTATATACTGTATCTAACACTACACAGTGGGCCAAGTAATGGAAGTGTCAGGAATACAGCAAACAGCACAGTTCTGGTGGTGGAGGTGGTGGCAGACGGGCTATATACTGTATCTAACACTACACAGTGGGCAAAGTAATGAAAGTGTCAGGAAAAAGATGAGGTGTTCATTTCACATGTGTGAGAGAGATATACTCAGCACATAAAGTTATGCAATGTAGAGCAATGTAGTGTTCTGGAAGATGAGCAATATTGTGAAGTCAGGAAATATCTGATCAGACTTTTCTTTACAAGAATGGTCATACCTCTAGAAGTAGAAGGAGCTCATGGAACAGCAACCACTCGAATAAAAGGGAATGATCTTCTCTAAAATCTGGCCAAAATTGGGCAAGTTTGCCTCAATCCATCAAGTTGTACAATTAGGAAAAAACTGATATTGTTTCATCTATTTGGGACAACATCTACAGGTTGAGAAAAATATACCCAATTTGAATGGAACAGCAACCACTTGAAGTGAAGGGAGTGATCTTCTCTACAATCTGGCCAAAATTGGGCAACTTAGCCTCAATCTATCAAGATGTACAATCAGGAAAAAACAGATATTGTTTCATCTATTTGGGACAACATCTACAGGTTGAGAGAAATATAACCAATGCATCAAGTCATACCTCTAGATTAAGTGGGAGCACATGGAACAGCAACCACTCGAATTGAAGGGAATGATCTTCACTATACTTCCAATTGGCCCTCATGAGCCAACCCTCACTGCAGTACCAGGCAAAGCCCAGTAACAAAAACAGCCCAAGGATTTTCCATAGCCAGTTGGAAAACTGTCAAAAACACCCCACAACTAACACAGCTCATGTTTGGTTCAAACCTCAGGAAATATCTGATCAAACCTTTCATCACAAGAATGGTCAAACCTCTCGAGCTGATGGGAGCTCATGAATGTGCAACCACGAAGGAAAGATCTCCTCAATCAACTGGCCAAATTTGGACAACTTAATATTGTGAAGTCAGGAAATATCTGATCAGGCCTTTCATCACAAGAATGGTCATACTTCTAGATTTATTTGGAGCACATGTATGGAACAGCAACCACTCGAAGTGAAGGGTATGATCTTCTCTACAATCTGGCCAAAATTGGGCAAGTTTGCCTCAATCCATCAAGTTGTACAATCAGGAAAAAACAGATATCGTTTCACCTATTTGGGACAACATCTACAGGTTGAGAGAAATATACCCAATTCATCAAGTTATGCAATGTAGTGCCATGTAGTGTACTGGAAGATGAGCAATATTGTGAAGTCAGGAAATATCTGATCAGACCTTTGATCACAAGAATGGTCATAGCTGCAAGTTGAAGGAATGAGATACCCATTTCATCAAGTTATGCAATGTAGTGCCATGTAGTGCAATGTAGTGTTCTGAAACAGGTGGGTGATTTCATATGTATATCCTGTGACAGCATGCAGATTTTAGAAGTATTCCCTGAGACAACTCGTGGGTCGATAAGCAAAAGGTCTTATATAGCATTTTTGCTGATTTTCATATTTCATATTGACAAGAATCTCCTTTCAATTCCGCATCATCTCATGTTTTCTGCTAAGCTATACGATAGTTTATTATAATTTTATAGTGTGTGAAAAAAAGTAGTATCTAAAATGCCTTCCATTCTAGTTAAAGCCAATATGACGTATCTTCAGATGGGACCTATTGGTCTTATGTTTACAAGTTAATTAATTTCTTATAATATGTGCCAGTATGTCCTATCTTGTACTAAGATGTTTTGGCACTGTGGCACTATCCGTGATGAGCCAATTTCATTGAGGCAAAAAGGTCCTATCTTGCAATAAGATGTTTTGGTACTATGGCATTAGCTATTAAGAACCAATATCATTGAGGCAAAAGGTCCTATCTTGTTATAAGATGTTTTGGTACTAAGGTATTAGCTATTAAGAAGAAATTTAATAGAGGCAAAAGGTCCTATCTCAAGATAAGTCCTGTGGGCTATGTATTTTCCGGTATATATTTATAGGCCAAGAAGAATTATCTCAAGATAGGTCCCATGGACTAGTCACATTCTGGTATACATTTCTGATCCAAATGGTCATATCTTGAGATAGACCCCAAGGGATGAGCATTGTCTCAATATACATGACTAAGCCAAAAGGTTGTATCTCAGAATTCTTACTTCTATTTTTATTCTTGATGTTGTCATTGACCCTTTGTGGCCGAGCATAAGCTACAGTTGATGCCATGGCTGGCTAGGAATCAATTATAGTTGATGCTATGGCTGACTAAGCATTAACTATGGTCAGCAAAGGCTTAACCCAGGGAATGTTCCTGTAATAATGTACAGCCCCTACAGCTACTCTGTAATATACCAGCAAAATGGCTTGAAAAGCTCTTACTAGGGGTTTATACCTCTTGATATGAGGGACAAGGGATTCCCAGAAGGATGCCCTAGAAAGCCTATGCGAGGAGCTGAAGAAACACAGAGGAGTTGCATGGACCATCTACACCCCCAAATACTCCTAGGTAGCTTGGGTAAGCCTATAGTAGAGGCAAATTACAACCAGAAGCCTAAGGACCCCCAGAATGGTAAAAGTCCATATGAGGGACAAGAAGTTACTAGAAAGGTAAAAGAAGCCCGTGAGCGCGCCCAAGACAGACGGAAAGGAATAAAAGCCTATAATTACGGGCCTAAGATCCAAAGAATGATTAGACAAGTCCATATGAGGTACCAAAATCCACTAGAAAGGTTGAATAAGCTCATATAAGGGGCCCCAGACTCTCAGCCAGGAGCTGCAAGCCTATATATATATGAAGGGCCAAAGAAACACAGAAAGGTTGGACAAGCCCATATGAGGGACCAAGTACCAACAGAATGATTAGACATGAGAGACCAAAGGCCAATAGAAAGGCTGAACAAGTCCTTGTAAGCGACAAGAGTTCCACTTAATGGGGTTAAAGAGCCATCTGTGGGCCCAAATATTTACAGAAAGATTTGACAAGCCTATATGAGAGTCCAAATGCCACTAGGAAGCCTAATCCAACCCAAATAAGAGGCCTCCGACCCACATAAAGGTTATACAAGCCTATATGAGTGACCAAAGACCACCAAAATGGTTTTGAAAGGCCATATGAGGGATAAAGACCCCCAGTATGTTTACCAAAGAAGGACCAAAGATGCCCAGAATGATTAGACAGGCCATATGAGGTACCAGAGGCCACTAGAAAGGTTGATTAAGCCCATATAAGGGAACCCAGACCTACAGAGAGGAGTTACCTGCCTATAGGAAGAGCTAAATGTATACAGAAAGGTAAGACAAGACCATATGAGGTGCCAAAGACCACTAAAAGTGATTTACAAGTCCATATGAGGTACTAAATGCCACTAGAAAGGTTGAATAAGCCCATATAAGGGGCCAGAGACCCTCAGAGAGGAGTTAAAAGCTTATATGAGGTGCCAAAGACCACTAGAAAAGCTAAATAAGCCCATGTAAGAGGCCCGAGGTCCATGTAATGCTTTTTAGGAGCCATTTGTGGGGCCAAATACTGACAAAATGATTTGGTAAGCTAATATGAGGGTCCCAACGCCATTAGAAAGACTAAACAAGCCCATGTAAGGGCTCCAAGATTTACTTAATGGGGTTTAAGATGTATTTGTGGGCCCAAACACTTACAGAATGATTTGACAAGCCTATATCGGGGTTCATATGCCACTAGACAGGCTAAACTAGCCCAAGCAAGAGGGCTAAAACCTACACAAAGAATACAAAAGCCTATATGAGGGACCAAAGGCCACTAGAATGGTTTTGAAAGTCCATATGTGGGACTAAAGACCCCCAGAATGTTTAGACAAGTCCATATGAGGTACCAAAGGCTGTTTAAAAGGTTGAATTAGCCCATATAAGGGACCAGAGAACCTCAGAGAGGAATTACTAGCTTATATGAGGGTTCAAAGATCTACAGAATGGTTAGAAAAGCCCATATGAAGTGCCATAGACCACTAAAAGTGTTTAATTAGCCCATATGAGGGATCAAATACCAACAGAATGATTAAACAAACCAATATGACGGACCAAAGACCACTAAAAAAGATAAACAAGCCCATGTAAAGGGCCCAATGTCCACTTAATGCTTTCTAGGAGCCATTTATGGGGCCAAATACTGACAAAATGATTTGATAAGCCAATATGAGTGTCCAAATGTCAATAGAAAGGCTAAACAAGCCCATGTAAGGGGCCAAAGACCCTCAAAGAGGAGTTACAAGCTGATATGAAGGGCCAACAATCCACAGAAAGGTGAGAAAAGCCCATGTGAGGTGCCAAAGACCACTTTAAGTGTTTAACAAGGCAATATGAGGGACCAAATACTAACAGAATGATTACACAAACCCATATTAGAGACTGAAAGCCATTAGAAAAGCTGAACAAGCCTATGATTGGGGTCCAAGATCTGCTAAATGCCTTTTATGAGCCATTTGTGGGGCCAGATACTGACAGACTGATTTGATAAGCCCATATGAGGTGCCAAATGCCACTAGAAAGACTAAAGAAGCCCATGTAAGGGGCAAAAGACCCACAGAGAGGCCTAATAAGAGGACATAGACCTATATAAGGGTTATACAAGCCTATATGAGGGGCCAAAGATCAACAGAAGGGTTAGAAAACCCAATATGAGGTGCCAAAGACCACTAAAAGTGTTTCACAAGCCCATATGAGGGAAGAAATATCCAAAGAATGATTAGGCAATCACACATGAGAGACCAAAGGATGCTAGAAAGGCTAAACTAGCTTAAATAAGAGACCTAAGACCCACATAAAGATTATACAAGCCTATATGAGGGACCAAAGATGTCCAGAATGTTTAGACAGGTCCATATGAGGTACCAGAGGCCACTAGAAAGGTTGAATAACCCCATATAAGGGACCCCAGACCTACAGAGAGGAGTTACCTGCCTACATGAAGGGCTAAATGTGTACAGAAAGGTAAGACAAGACCATATGAGGTGCCAAAGACCACTAAAAGTGATTTACAAGCCCATATGAGGGACTGAATACCCACAGAATGATAAGACAATCTGATATGAGAGACCGGAGGCCACTAGAAAAGCTAAACAAGCCCATGTAAGAGGCCCAAGATATACTTGATGGATTTTAAGAGCCATTTGTGGGGCCAAATACTGACAGAATGATTTGACAAACCTATATGAGGGATAAAAAATGCCACTAAAAAGGCTAAACTAGCCCAAATAAGAGACCTAAGACCCACATACAGCTTATACACCCCTTTATTAGGGACCAAAGACCCCTAAAAAGGTTTTGAAAGGCCATATGAGAGACCAAAGAGTCCCAGAGTGTTTAAACAACTCCACATGAGGTAGCAAAGGCAACTAAAAAGATTAGAAAAGCCTATATGAGGTGCCAAAGACCACCAAAAGTGTTTTACAAGGCCATATGAGGGACGAAATACCCATGGAATGATTAGGCAAAGGTCATTGAAAAGGCAAAACAAGCCCAAACATGGGGCCTTATACCCAAATAGTGATTGTACTAGCCTATATGAGGGGCCAAAGATGGTTTTGAAAGGCCATACGAAGGATCAAAGACCCCGAAAATGTATAAACAGGCTCCTATGAGGGACTAAAGGACACTAGAAAGGGTAAATAACCCCATTAAAGGGCCTGAAAACCCACATGAAGGTTTTACGTGCCTATTCAAAGACCAAAGATACACAGGTAGGGTAAAAAAAAGATCATACAAGGTGCAGAAGACGATTGAAAGAGGTTTACAAGGCTATTTGAGGGACCAAATACCTCATGAATGGTTACACAAACCCCTATGAAGGACCACTGGCCACTAGAATGATCAGAAAATCCAATATGAGGAACCAAGGACACCCTTAATGATTACACAAGCCCAATAGAGGGAGCAAGGGCCAATAGAAAGATTTAAGAAGCCCATACAAGGGATCCAAGACCCACTTTTTATATATTGGGATAAATACTTACAGAATGGTTAGACAACCCGTTGAGGGATAAAAGATCATTTGAAAATACAGAAATCCCAAAATACATTCAACAAGCCTGAATCAGGGGCCAGAAATCTGCAGAAGGGTTGGTGTATGTCCTATTTGAGGCCAAAGACTCACAATCTCTAGTGGAGTCAATTTGAGAATGATAAATCTCTAGAAGGGTTGCTGTATAAGCAACCAAAGACACCCTTTTGTGGGTCAAGAGACCACCAGAAGGTTCATTATCACCTGTACCTCCCTTTTCAAACCAGGGGCTTCATTTATGGGCTCACCCGGTTATTGTGGAGGTATTTGCCCCCTTCTATGTCCTTATTTGGCTCTTTAGGCACCTAAATGTACCAACTCGATCTATCAGGAGGTGTTTTGACTTCATATTGGCTTGCCTCACCCTTTTTGGGTTGTTTGGACATGAAGGCGCAATGAGCTCTTCTGGGAGATATCACATTGGCTTGTATGGCTGCAACCAACCTTTTCCCAGTCTTTGTCATAGTATGCCATCTCATAGCCCCTCTTGGGGTTGTCAACCAGCTCTGACGGCCATTCAGTACTTGCATGGAGAGGCCCAAATAATTGCCCCTTTTATAAAGGCACCTATCCCCCCTAGGGACCTTTGAACCCTTCTATAATGTTAGTTAACTCTTATAGTGGTCTTGCGTGGTCTAACACAAGTTTACTGAAAGCCTTATATATCCTCACCATACCCATCTTGGGTTAGATGAAACATTGCACAGACCCATAGCAGGATGGAGAAAGGTTTGGGGCCCTTGTAAGAGCTAATCCAAACTTTTTTGGGGTCTTTGATCTCTCAAATGGGCTCAGCCTCTTCTTAGTACGGCTTCACGGATTCTTGTAGTTATGGTCAAGAGAGGACACAACATTCCTCATTCCTACTGTAGTAGCGCTTCAGCCAATCCTTCTGGTTTGAGTCTTTGGATGCTCATTCAACCTTTCTGCCAGCCTAAATCCTTGCCTAAGCCTTCTGCTATCTTCTATGGCTTTATGCTCTTGATGTAGTTACTGCTCCTGGGGATGTTTGGCTTTCTGGGGATTTTTAACTCAACCACCCCTTTTGGTGGTCTTTATCCCCCTGTATAGGCTACGGAACCCTCTAGAGTTTCTGAAACCTTATAAGACCTGTGCAAAACTCACTTGGGACCCTCATACGACATCATAGCCTGTTCAAAATTCTCTTTTTATGGCATTGCTCATTGTGTGTGTTTGCCAAAACGTTTCTGGACATTTGGCGTCTTGAATGGGCTCACTTGGCCCTTTCGATTTTTTACCTCTTTTAGGGTAAAGGCTGTGTCTCACGACCTAGGGCCAATGTTTTTGTCTCTGACCGGGTGCCGTCTCTGACCTTGTGTCAGAGAAAAGTGTTTTTTAATTGTTTACCTATACTCACATATATACGGATTTGTAAAAACGTTACGGCAGTTGCTATGTAATTATAATTAGCCTCCTGCTGTTGGTAGAAGGTAACTAAACTCCCAAAGTGATGTCTGGTCAGAGACGGCACCCGGTCAGAGACAGCACCTGGTCAGAGACGGAACACGGTCAGAGACAAAAACATTGGCCCAAGGTCGTGAGACACAGCCTAAAGTGCCCATGAGTCGGCCACTTGGTCCTGTATTCTACCTGTGAGGTATTTTGGGAACCATGTGCTATAGTATGTTAACCAGTATGGGTCTCCAAAAAATGGTCACAGTCCTAGTCATGATAAAAAAAATTAAGTCCTCACTTTCAAATCCAAGACATCAGGCCTTCTTTGCTTTGAATGAAAAATGTATCCAATCTGTCAGCATCAGTACCATGTCTTAACCACTTTGGTACCTTGAGTCAACCACCTTGGCACAATGGCACACCCCATCCAGCAGGTTACTAGAATGCATAATCATGCGTGAGTTTTTTTAAATTTCATTTTGTTTTTCATGTTAACATAACAATCTAAAATATACACATTTCCTACCAAAGAACATCATACCAGCCATGGACACCTGTAGTCATTGAGCAGAAAGCCCTAATTTGGGAGATTGGCTTGGAATTCACCCACCATTGGTTAAAAAGGGCAGCAAAAGGTGGTGATACATGATAGATAAATCATCTGCTAGAGGGAGGGAGAATTAAATCCCCAATATTGTTAAGTAGCAGTAAGCTGAATCTCCCTCTATTCTGCCAGGGAAAATAGGATAAATACTAATTTAACAGCTTTTTATAGCTGCAACATGGCACTTAGAAGAGGGCAAAGTGGTTGAATCAAGGTACATGGCTGACTCAAGGGCATCTTACCCTATGTGATCCCAAACCCCCTGTGTTGGTATTCTAGATTTTCAGACCCATCAGGTTCATACACCCTCTGTTTGTGCAGTTTAATCCTCATTCATAGGCATGACCCTCTCCCCTCCAAGTTGGGATTATCATCCCCCTATCCTAGCTCTTGGCCCTTTTTAGCAATGTTTAGCCTCAGATTGGAGACTCTCATAAATCATTCTAGTCTACAACTCTTTGTGTATGGTCTGTAACTGCAATGTTCATTCCAGCTCGCACCTGTATATATGCTTTGCCAACCTTTGCAGGGATCCATAGTACTCCCAGGGTCCTCTCACCTCTTATTGGGGTCTTGGTCTTCACTAAAACAGTTCTCTCTGACTAGTTGTACACTGTTGTGATCAAGAATTGGTGTTTGTTTTTGTGAAACAGTTTCCAAATGTAGCAGCTTTATGATATAAATGTTAAAAGATGGAATGTCTAGTGTGTCAGGAATATAGGGAATCTTTTTTCATTGAAAAACATAATATACAGCTTTCTGGCAAGATAACTTGGACATTGTTTTGGAAAAAAGTTTAGAACCAAAAGGTTGTATGGCAAGATAGAGCTGTTTGACAGGATAAATGCCTTGTAATGTATGCCATTTGCCTGTAACCAAAAGGTGCTATGTCCAGATAGAGCCTTTTACCAGGAACAGTGTCAAGAATTTTTTGACACATGTATAAAGCCAAAAGATCCTATATCAATATATAACCTTTTGGCACAAAAGGGACCAAGCATTTCATGCAATGTGCTTGAAAGCAAAAGGCCCTATGTCAAGATAGAGCCTTTTGGCAGGAAAGGTGTTCAGCATTTTGTGCTATGGGTCTAAGGCCAAAAGGTCCTATATTAAGATAAGACCTTTTGTTTGTGAAATAATGAGCTATTGTGTAAGATATTGTATGAACCAAAATGGTGTATTTTGAGATGAGATGTTTTGGCACTAGGAGAATTCTTCATTATGACACATAAATCAGTGCCAAATGGTTCTATATTAAACATTCTGTTATTTGAGACCAACCGCTGTTTATTCTTGGACAGGATTCTTTCAGATCATCTCCTGCCTTACAAAAAACGATACTGAGATAGTTTCGCTTGAAAAGAAGGGCTGATCTTAAAATAAAAAAGTTTTTCTTGATTTACTCAGAATAACTAAAAAGTGAGATAAGACCTTTTGGTTATTAGCCCTCGAACTGTTTGATTATTTCCTACAACAGCTGGTTAGTTAGTGTATGTATTCCCTGATACAATCAGTTGAGAATAGATACATTCCCTCAGATTTACTTCTTGTCACTGACAGCAAACAGCACAGTTCTGGTGGTGGAGGTGGTGGCAGACAGGCTATATACTGTATCTAACACTACACAGTGGGCCAAGTAATGAACGTGTCAGGAATATGACTTTTCATCACAAGAATGGTCATACCTCTAGATTTATTGGGAGCACATGGAACAGCAACCACTCGAATTAAAGGGAATGATCTTCTCTACAATCTGGCCAAAATTGGGCAAGTTAGCCTCAATCCATCAAGTTGTTCAATCAGGAAAAAACTGATATTGCATCAAGTTCTGCAATGTGGTGCCATGTAGTGTCTTGGAAGATAAGCAACATTGTGAAGTCAGGAAATATCTGATCAGACCTTTCATCACAAGAATGGTCAAACCTCTAGATTTAGTGGGAGCACATGGAACAGCAACCACTCGAATTGAAGGGAATGATCTTCACTATACTTCAAATTGGCCCTCATGAACCAACCCTCACTGCAGTACCAGGCAAAGCCCAGTAACAAAAACAGCCCAAGGATTTTCCATAGCCAGTTGGAAGACTGTCAATGATATCTCACAACTAACACAGCTCATGTTTGGTTCAAACCTGAGGAAATATCTGATCAAAGGCAAAGATAACAGCCCAAGGATTTTCAATAGCCAGTTGGAAGACTCTCAATAACATCTCACAACTAACACAGCTCATGTTTGGTTCAAACCTCAGGAAATATCTGATCAAACCTTTCATCACAAAAATGGTCAAACCTCTCGATCTGATGGGAGCTCATGAATGTGCAACCACTCAAATCGAAGGAAAGATCTCCTCGATCAACTGGCCAAATTTGGACAACTTACTGACAGCAAGCAGCACAGTTCTGGTGGTGGAGGTGGTGGCAGACAGGCTATATACTGTATCTAACACTACACAGTGGGCCAAGTAATGGAAGTGTCAGGAATACAGCAAACAGCACAGTTCTGGTGGTGGAGGTGGTGGCAGACGGGCTATATACTGTATCTAACACTACACAGTTGGCCAAGTAATGAAAGTGTCAGGAAAAGATGAGGTGTTCATCTCACATGTGTGAGAGAGATATACTCAGCACATAAAGTTATGCAATGTAGAGCAATGTAGTGTTCTGGAAGATGAGCAATATTGTGAAGTCAGGAAATATCTGATCAGACTTTTCTTTACAAGAATGGTCATACCTCTAGAAGTAGAAGGAGCTCATGGAACAGCAACCACTCGAATAAAAGGGAATGATCTTCTCTAAAATCTGGCCAAAATTGGGCAAGTTTGCCTCAATCCATCAAGTTGTACAATTAGGAAAAAACTGATATTGTTTCATCTATTTGGGACAACATCTACAGGTTGAGAGAAATATACCCAATTTGAATGGAACAGCAACCACTTAAAGTGAAGGGAGTGATCTTCTCTACAATCTGGCCAAAATTGGGCAACTTAGCCTCAATCTATCAAGATGTACAATCAGGAAAAAATAGATATAGTTTCATCTATTTGGGACAACATCTACAGGTTGAGAGAAATATAACCAATGCATCAAGTCATACCTCTAGATTAAGTGGGAGCACATGGAACAGCAACCACTCGAATTGAAGGGAATGATCTTCACTATACTTCCAATTGGCCCTCATGAGCCAACCCTCACTGCAGTACCAGGCAAAGCCCAGTAACAAAAACAGCCCAAGGATTTTCCATAGCCAGTTGGAAAACTGTCAAAAACATCCCACAACTAACACAGCTCATGTTTGGTTCAAACCTCAGGAAATATCTGATCAAACCTTTCATCACAAGAATGGTCAAACCTCTCGAGCTGATGGGAGCTCAAGAATGTTCAACCATGAAGGAAAGATCTCCTAAATCAACTGGCCAAATTTGGACAACTAACAGACAGCAAACAGCACAGTTCTGGTGGTGGAGGTGGTGGCAGACAGGCTATATACTGTATCTAACACTACACAGTGGGCCAAGTAATGAAAGTGTCAGGAATACAGCAAACAGCACAGTTCTGGTGGTGGAGGTGGTGGCAGACGGGCTATGTTCTGGGTTGAGTTGGGCAAGTTAGCCTCAATGCATGAAGTTGTAATTGTTTCATCTATTTGGGACAACATCTGGATCTCTACAACTTGAGAGAAATGTACCCAACACATTAATTTTTGCAATGTAGTGCCATGTAGTGCACTGGAAGATGAGCAATGTTGTGAAGTCAGGAAATATCTGATCAGACCTTTCATCACAAGAATGGTCATACTTCTAGATTTAGTTGGAGCACATGGAACAGCAACCACTCGAAGTGAAGGGACCATCTCTACAATCTGGCCAAAATAGGGCAAGTTAGCCTCAATCCATCAAGTTGTACAATCAGGAAAAACTTATATTGTTTCACCTTTTTGGGACAACATCTACAGGTTGAGAAAAATATACCCAATGCATCAAGTCATACCTCTAGATTTATTGGGAGCACATGGAAGAGCAACCACTCAAATTGATGGGAATGATCTTCATTATACCCCTCAATTGGCCCTCATGAATCAACCCTCACTGCAGTACCAGGCAAAGCCCAGTAACAAAAAAACAGCCCAAGGATTTTCCATAGCCAGTTGGGAGACTGTCAAAAACATCCCACAACTAACACAGCTCATGTTTGGCCTCAGGAAATATCTGATCAAACCTTTCATTACAAGAATGGTCAAACCTCTTGATCTGATGGGAGCTAATGAATGTGGAACCACTCAAATCGAAGGAAAGATCTCCTCGATCAACTGGCCAAATTTGGACAACTTACTGACAGCAAACAGCACAGTTCTGGTGGTGGAGGTGGTGGCAGACAGGCTATATACTGTATCTAACACTACACAAAGGGCCAAGTAATGAAAGTGTCAGGAATACAGTAAACAGCACAGTTCTGGTGGTGGAGGTGGTGGCAGACGGGCTATATACTGTATCTAACACTAGACAGTGGGCAAAGTAATGAAAGTGTCAGGAATAAGATGGGGTGTTCATCTCACATGTGAGAGAGATATACTGAGTACATAAAGTTATGCGATGTAGAGCAATGTAGTGTTCTGGAAGAATGGTCAAGCCTCAATCCATCGAGTTGTACAACCTGGAAAAAACAGATATTGTCTCATCTATTTTGGACAACTCTCTTTCATTCTAACATTGCTCCCAAAAGATACAAGTTTCAGTTTCACATGTTGCTGAGCAGATATGTAATGTCCTGGAAGATGAGCAACATTGTGAAGTCAGGAAATATCAGATCAGACAAAAATGGTCATGCCTCTAGATTTAGTGGGAGCACATGGAACAGCAACCACTCGAAGTGAAGGGAATGATCTTCTCTACAATCTGGCCAAAGTTGGGCAAGTTAGCCTCAATTCATCAAGTTGTACAATCAGGAAAAAACAGATATTGTTTCAACTATTTGGGACAGCATCTAAAGGTTGAGAAAAATATACCCAATGCATCAAGTGATACCTCTAGATTTATTGGGAGCTCATGGAACAGAAACCACTTGAATTGAAGGGAATCATCCTCATTATACTTCCAATTGGCCCTCATAAACCAACCCTGACTGCAGTACCAGGCAAAGCCCACTACCAAGAACAGCCCAAGGATTTTCCATAGCCAGTTGGGAGACTGTCGAAAACATCTCAATGTAGTGCCATGTAGTGTTCTGGAAGGTGAGCAACATTGTGAAGTCGGGAAATATCTGATCAGACTTTTCATCACAAGAATAGTCATACCTCTAGATTTATTGGGAGCACATGGAGCAGCAACCACTCGAAGTGAAGGGAATGATCTTCTCTACAATCTGGCCAAATTTGGACAACTTAGTTTCAGTTTCAGTTTCACATGTTGATCAGACCTTTCATCACAAGAATAGTCATACTTATAGATTTAGTTGGAGCACATGGAATAGCAACCACTCGAAGTGACGGGACCTTCTCTACAATCTGGCCAAAATAGGGCAAGTTAGCCTCAATCCATCAAGTTGTACAATCAGGAAAAAACTTATATTGTTTCACCTTTTTGGGACAACATCTACAGGTTGAGAAAAATATACCCAATGCATCAAGTCATACCTCTAGATTTATTGGGAGCTCATGGAAGAGCAACCACTCAAATTGATGGAAATGATCTTCATTATACTTCCAATTGGCCCTCATGAACCAACCCTCACTGCAGTACCAGGCAAAGCCCAGTAACAAAAAAACAGCCCAAGGATTTTCCACAGCCAGTTGGAAAACTGTCAAAAACATCCCACAACTAACACAGCTCATGTTTGGCCTCAGGAAATATCTGATCAAACCTTTCATCACAAGAATGGTCAAACCTCTCGATCTGATGGGAGCTCAAGAATGTTCAACCATGAAGGAAAGATCTCCTCGATCAACTGGCCAAATTTGGACAACTAACAGACAGCAAACAGCACAGTTCTGGTGGTGGAGGTGGTGGCAGACAGGCTATATACTGTATCTAACACTACACAGTGGGCCAAGTAATGAAAGTGTCAGGAATACAGCAAACAGCACAGTTCTGGTGGTGGAGGTGGTGGCAGACGGGCTATGTTCTGGGTTGAGTTGGGCAAGTTAGCCTCAATGCATGAAGTTGTAATTGTTTCATCTATTTGGGACAACATCTGGATCTCTACAACTTGAGAGAAATGTACCCAACACATTAATTTTTGCAATGTAGTGCCATGTAGTGCACTGGAAGATGAGCAATGTTGTGAAGTCAGGAAATATCTGATCAGACGTTTCATCACAAGAATAGTCATACCTCTAGATTTAGTGGGAGCACATGGAACAGCAACCACTCAAATCTAAGTGAATGATCTTCTCTACAACCTGGCCAAAATAGGGCAAGTTAGCCTCAATTCATCAAGTTGTACAATCAGGAAAAAACTGATATTGTCTCATCTATCTTGGACAACTCTCTTTCATTCTAACATTGCTCCCAAAACATACAAGTTTCAGTTTCACATGTTGCTGAGCAGATATGTAGTGTCCTGGAAGATGAGCAACATTGTGAAGTCAGGAAATATCAGATCAGACAAGAATGGTCATGCCTCTAGATTTATTGGGAGCACATGGAACAGCAACCACTCGAAGTGAAGGGAATGATCTTTTCCACAATCTGGCCAAAATTGGGCAAGTTACAGTTTCACATGTTGCTAAGCAAATATTTAGTGATTAGTGGGGCTACATGGGAATAAAGGAATACAACACAGAGTAAGTTAAATAGAAGATAGATACCTTCAAAATAAATGCAGGTACAAACATGTATGTTTTGTCACAGCTTCTAACTTAGCTAAATTCATACAAGAATGCCACTAGAAAGATTGAATTGTATTGCCACCCACCTGTATCCTTCATGTGGTTCAACACCTTTTGGTAGGCTTTGTACTCCTCGCACATAATCTTCAGATCTTCTAATGACAACAACCCCTTCCTTATACAGTGCCTCTTGGGTAGATTATGAACATATAGGTCAGGTGACTAATTTGCATATAAACTATATCATGGGTCACATGACATCATCCATTGTCTGCATAGAGCCATCCACTGGGGTGGTTGCTAGGCATAGAATGATTTTGTTGACATGTTGCCAAGGAGAAAGATTAATAATAGAGGCATGAAAATGACACCATGAGGAGGCTAGATTATGATTTAATTGGGGTACAAGAACTCAGAGTGTGCATAGAACCATCCAATGGGGTGGTTGCTATGCATAGAATTATTTTGTTGACATGTTGCCAAGGAGAAAGATTAACAATAGAGACATGAAAATGACACCATGAGGAGGCTAGATTATGATTTAGTGGGGGTACAAGAACTCAGAATCTGCATAGAACCATCCACTGGAGTGGTTGCTATGCATAGAATGATTTTGTTGACATGTTGCCAAGGAGAAAGATTAATCATAGATACCTGAAAATGACACCATGATGAGGCCAGACTATGATTTAATGGGGGTACAAGAACTCAGAGTGTGCATAGAACAATCCACTGGGGTGGTTGCTAGGCATAGAACACTTTTGTTGACATGTTGCTAAGGAGAAAGAATAATGCTAGAAACATGAAAATGACAGCATGATGAGGCTAGATTATGATTTAGTGGGGATACAAGAACTCGGAATCTGCATTGAACCATCCACTGGGGTGGTTGCTATGCATAGAATGATTTTGTTGACATGTTGCCAAGGAGAAAGATTTATCATAGATACATGAAAATGACACCATGAGGAGGCTAGACCATGATTTAATGGGGGTACAAGAACTCAGAGTGTGCATAGAACCATCCATTTGGGTAGTTGCTAGGCATAGAACCATATTGTTGACATGTTGCCAAGGAGAAAGATTAATAATAGAGACATGAAAATGACACCATGAGGAGGCTAGATTATGATTTAGTGGGGGTACAAGAACTCAGAATCTGCATAGAGCCATCCACTGGGGTGGTTTCTAGGCATAGAAGGATTTTGTTGACATGTTGCCAAGGAGAAAGATTAATCATAGATACATGAAAATGACACCATGATGAGGCTAGACCATGATTTAGTGGGGGTAAAAGAACTCAGAGTCTGCATAGAACCATCCATTTGGGTGGTTGCTAGGCATAGAACCATATTGTTGACATGTTGCCAAGGAGAAAGATCAATAATAGAGACATGAAAATGACACCATGAGGAGGCTAGATTATGATTTATTAGGGGTACAAGAACTCAGAATCTGCATAGAGCCATCCGTTGGGGTGGTTGCTAGGCATAGAATGATTTTGTTGACATGTTGCCAAGGAGAAATCATTCAGGATAAATACAGGTACAAACATGTATGTTTTGTCACAGCTTCTAACTTAGCTAAATTCATACAAGAATGCCACCAGAAAGATCAAATTGTATTTGCACCCACCTGTATCCTTCATGTGGTTCAACACCTTTTGGTAGGCTTTGCACTCCTCGCACATAGTCTTCAGATCTTCTAATGACAACAACAACCCCTTATACAGTGCCTTTGGGGTAGATTATGAACAAATTAGTCAGGTGACTAATTTGCATATAAACTATATCATGGGTCACATGACATCATCCATTATCTGCATAGAGCCATGCATTGGGGTGGTTGCTAGGCATAGAACGATTTCGTTGACATGTTGCCAAGCTGATCACCATGATTGGCTGATGAGATCATGTGGCTTACTTCCAAGACCCTTATATTGATGAGACAATCATTATGATTGGCTCATGAGGTGATTGGCTCATGAGATCATGTGACTAGTCATGTGACTAGGCATGTGACTGCAAATCCATATAAATACAAGTAAATCTCTCTTCTCATTACATTTGCAAAAATGGATATCACAGAGCAGGCAAAGAGAGCAAGAGCTGTACATGCACTAACAGGACTGGTGACATGGGCCAGGCAAATGAGGACAGAAGTGGGGGATGACACCATTACTGTGACTACTTTCCAAGCTGGGCCAAGCTTTATGGTTGAAGCTTTGGAGGCTACATGTCTTATCAATGATGGGGAGGCTAAGTGTTGGTATGCTCCAGTGTGTATTCCACAACATGTCTCAAACATCAACACACAGTATGTTCCGGACAGTGATGAAGAAGATGAAGAGGATGATGATGATGATTGCCTGCCACCAGTGGACTCTTTCTACCACAAACTATTGCAACAGGTAGATCCAACTCCTGCCACTCCAGTAGAGATGAGAAGCCAATCTCAGAAGCGACCAAGAGAAGAATGCATCATTTGCACGGGTTCATTGACAGAACCAGCAGAGATGCGAGGGAAGAGGGTGAAGACAGCGACCATGAACTTCTCCACTGCCAGGCTTTTAAATCACCCAGACTGTGGCCATGTCTTCCACGCCAGCTGTCTAGAGAGATGGCAAGTTGAGAATGACAGATGTCCATTATGTCGGGCAGAATTGCGTGCAGGCGAGAACCTATCAGCACTCTATGACTAGAGCACTTAAACCCACAAAAATGGTCCTTTTCAGGGCCCCCTACTATCCAAAAAGTTCTACATCTCCTCTGTCTCTGGGGAATATCTTACAACAGGGATCATGTACAAGTACATTTTCTCTTTACTTAGCACCCCTTTCTGGTAGTGAGGGCAAGTTTTGCCTGGTACCCCTGACCGGTGGTGAGTGCAAGCTTTGCCTGGTACCCTTGTCTGGTGGTGAGGGCAAATTTTGCCTCGTATTACCTAATGGGGTTGAGGCCAGTGTTTTCCTGGTTCCCCAATTTGGTAGTGAGGGCAAGTTCTGCCTGGTACAGCATAATGGCTGTGAGGGCAGACATTGTGTGGTACCCCTTCCTGGTCGTGATGGCAAGCTTTGCCTGGTACCCCTTCCTGGTCGTGAGGACAAATTTTGCCTTGTACCCCTGTCTGGTGGTGAGGGCAAGCTTTGCCTGGTACCCCTTTCTGGTGGTGAGGGCAAATTTTGCCTTGTACCCCTGTCTGGTGGTGTGAAGGCAGTACCCCTGTCTGGTGGTTAGAGAAACTTTTGCCTGGTACTACCTAGCGGGGGTGTGGGCAGTCTTTGCCTGGTACCCCTTTGTGATGGTGAGGGCAATCTCTGCCTGGTACCCCTGGCTGGTTGCCAACCATAGAATAGCTTTGTTGACATGTTTCTAAGAGGAAATAGTAAAGACTAAGAAAGTCAATTGGTACTGTAAATAACCAGGGTCTCAATTAACCATGAGTGATTATGATATCTTGTCACAACGGACAGAAATACAGTTAGTACCCTTCCATTCTAACAGGTCCTACAACTTGTCAGATCCTTGTCCTAAGCCTACCTACCCATGTAGGTGACCCATGATCAGGTACATTGTTACAATCCAGAGCCTCAAAGTATTTCTGCTTAGCAACATGTCAACATAATTCATCTGTGCCTAGCAACTAGTCTCCTCCCCTGTGTAGGACTGGTGAATTCACAGGTTGGTTGGCGGAGGAGTTTCAGGCACTCAACAGATAGATAGGCAGGTAGTTCGGGGGGTGGAGGGAGTTGGACAGTTGAACTCACCCTGTCCATGGAACGATCCATTGTGACAGCCAATCAGTGATCCATGTTTGGGGTGCATTCTGGGTACCAAGAGGGGTATATAAGGAGCAACTCACCAGTTCTCCACCCTATAGAGTAATCAACAAAGATGGATATCTTGGCTCAAGCAATGGAGGTGTCAGGAATACAAGTGGATGAACAGCCTCTGAAGAGTAGAGTAAGAGCAGGACTACCAACTGTCAGAGCTATGCTGAACGAAAGGAGGAACCTACCTCCGGGATTCAAGGAAAAAAGGCAGCGCTTCTCAAGAAAAAGAAGTCATCGCATGTTAACCACAATCTGCTCGACATGTGTTACAAGGAAGTGTTCATCACCAATGGAATCCCCTAAGCAGGCAAAGGGCACTGATCCGACAACACTGAACACTGACAAGATGGCCCATGGATCACATGATGTGGGTGTCGACATGCTGTATGATGTACTATTCCCTTATGATAGTGACTTGACAATTTCAGAAATAGAGGAAAGGTTGAACACCATGACACATGAACTTCAGCTTCTCACGGAGAAGCAAGCCCTGTAACAAACTTCTGGAGACAATTTCATACGCTATGGCTGTACATACCCATCACTCACTCTCATTATTTTTAACAATTCATCTTGGTCATATCTCTAATTGTATTGAAACCTCCTTCATGTGTAACTGTTTGAATGAGAGGAAATCATCTGTGTAAATGCATCAGTTTTTTCTGCAAATAAATGAAGAACCTTGCTTGTTGTGACATTGAAAAGATCAGACAAACATTTCGATTCATAGTTTTATTCGTCATGCAATCACTTATCAAACATCAATGATAGACATATAGTTGTCAAAATAAGAGCAGCTGTGATTAATAATCCTTTCTTGATCTTTTCTTCTCTGCATACTGGGAAGTAAGCTTCCATCTGTTCAAAGGACCCGTGTTCCTCCATCCACTTTCCCCACTTGATCATCAGGAAGACATCCATTGTCCCTGCAAAGCTGGTGATATCAACTTGCACACCTTCTTCCTTGTAGATCTTGACCAAATAGGCTCCAACTATGTAGATGACAAGGATACGAGCCCAGCTGCAGGTATTGTCAGTGAATATGTCTTTGGCAGTGGAGAGGAAAGTAGACTCCAGGGACCTTCCAGTCACCATCAATGTTTTCAGGGTGAACGAGAATGTTAATTCATGCTTCTGTATGACATCATCCACAGCTGATCTCAGTCTTTTCCTCAGTCTGCATTGTTCACCCAAGATGTACAACACTATATCCTCTGCAGGAGATGCCATTGCTAGCAGTTAGGTGTCTTGCCCTTGTTTGACTCATCTGCTGGCCAACATGTATTTAAAGGGATCTTTATATGCAAAGCAGATCACATGACCTGATTTGCATATAAGCAGTACCAAATCAGCATTCATGTCTAGGTGAGAGAACTTTCCATCACAGCATTGTCACAAAAATGAGTCAGCGAAATTGTCTTCAATTGAAAAGTATTTATTTTCACTTCATCAAATCAAGCATGCTATGGAACTGCAGTGGGTTGTCCAGCCATTCTCCCCTGGCAAAGCTTGCCACCAGTTGATACATGGGACATCTGGCCGAGTTGAAACGTTGTGGCAGGATGGGATCGATCATGTTCATCAGCTGTTGGGGCAGAGGGAGTTTGTCTACAGCATGTCTAAAGTCCTTCCTAAGCAAGCCTTTTATCAATGTCACACAGCTGCTTTGAAGACTAAATCCCTGACCGAACTTGAACTTTTCCAACACGGCCTTGGCCTCTCTCTGTGCAGTGCGGGACCTCTCCTTCTCATCAAAATGGATGCTGTCGATGCACTGTTGCATTTTAGGAGGATGAAGGTATGACCTGTAGTAACAGCACTGATACATGTAGTAGCAGTCACCTACACTCCAAATCCAGTTTGGGTGGTGTTTCTTTTCTAACTGTTTCATCATCTCCTTGCGTCTTTTACATTCACAGTCCATATGTGGAAACTCCTGCATGTACAAAACCAATATCGGGCCTACTTCTCGACTCATCTGTGAAGGAAACTCCTTCTTGTCAGGCCAGGCATACGGAGTCAAGAAAAAAAATTCCAACAGGGCCTTCTCCCAGGGCCCAAATGACACAACCTCTTTCCCCTTTCTTCCCACCTCGCCATATAAGTGTTGGCATGCCTCTATCCATTCCTCCCTCGCAAGATCATCCCAATACGTTTTCACCAGACAGCTGTTGTAGGGTCTTTCTGCTACAAGTTGCCATTCTCTTCTTGGATTCATCTTGGCACTTTGGTTTTCCAGCAAGAGAAGTTAAGGAAGAAGAGGGTGCAAAATGCAATTCATGGAAAATTTTGTTTATAATCACTTTATTGATTCAATCATGTTCTCTAACCGCAGTGGATCGTCTAGCCATCGTCCACTGGCAAAATCTGCCACCATTTTATATCAGTTCAGGCAAAGGAAGTGTGTCAACAGCATGCGAAAACTCAATGTCAGAATTTTTCAACACGAGGCCTTTTATCACACTCACACAACTGCTTTGAAGAGTGAATCCCTGCCCAAACTTTAGCTTTTCCAACACTGCTTTGGCCTCTCTCTGTGCAGTGCAGGACCTCTCCTTCTCGTCCATGCAAGTGCTCACTAGCAAGTCTTGAATGTCATTAAGACATTGTAGCAACTGACCAGAAATGATCATGTATTCGAATGGATATAACATTGCCCCTGAACTTGTATCTGCTCCTGTTTCGACTTTCCACATTTTCTCAACGATCTCCTGTTGCGTGCGCTGCATATCTGGAAGCTCCTTCAAATACGACATGACTTCTGGGGCGAAGGCTAAACTAAGATCTGAAGGAATTTCACCACAGTCACGCCAAGCATATGGGGCCAAGAAAAAGAACTCCAACAAAGTCTTTTCCCTTGACACCACCTCCGTTCCAATGAAGTCGAGGCACGCCTCTATCCATTTCTCCTTTGTCAAGTCCTTCCAGTGTTTCTTCACCTCGCATGCATCATATGGTTCTGTGTCTCCTGCTGCTTGAAATGCAACTTGCTTTTCCTTTCTTTGACTCATTTTGGGACTTTGGGTTTGTTGCAAGCAAGAGATTGATTTAACGGGAGGGTTCAAAATCGGATATAAATGTCCTATCCTGACCACCCATAGAAAGGCCATAAATGATATTGGTCTTGATCTATCCATGTGCATATGTACATCAGACCATTTAACATCTCTCTGAATGCCTCAGAAGAAACAACTTCTGTGAAATCAAATAAATCTGCATTGTGATCTTTGCTGTCGCGAAGGAGAGCATGAAACTGTGGTGATTCTGCAACTGTTCTGTGCTGTCCAGTTTTCTCTAGGATCCTGTCACCATAAACAACTATCTGAATGAAGCAATAGTCTTTCCCATCACTCTGTGATGTCGTCCATGGATGACAGATGAAATAGTCTGTGCCGCATGGTAGTATGTGTATGAAGTCTAATATGCAAGTCAATAGTTTGTTCAAGCTTTCGGGCAAGGTCACAGCATCACACAATTGCCATTCTTCCACATCGTGAGTGCGCAACATGACATCAACCACCTCCCCCAGCATACTCCACCTCGATTGGAATGCGTACATCATATGTATTTGTGTAGAAGAAGGAATCATCCCTTGAAATCACCTGCCATTTGTCCTCAGTTCTATCATGCAGGATCTGTAACAGATGATAAAATTCCCTTTCCACAGTTTCTAGTTCATAGTCTTCAGTTGCCATGTCTGTCATATTTGATTCATTGTTTCACTAACATCGGCAAACTGCCTATCTAAAAATTCAGATTTGCTGTCCCCCCTCATTGAGAGAGAAGATGGACTGTGCACAGCTACAAACGCAAATAAGGGTCAATTGACTATGATGGTAAAAAGAACTCAAATGAGAGAAAGCAGAGTAATATAACATGGTGAAAGTAGAATTCGTATTTCACAGATGACACACAAGCATACGTCAGGTCTTTGAGAACCCCCTTGTAATAGGGGGAGAATGGCGAATGTGTACAAGCAACAGTTGACAAAATCTCTGAGGGTATGGATGAACGAAATAGTCATCACTCTGCAATCTTGCATCCTTCGTCTAGAGAAACTGGTTCATTCGAGTGATCTCGAGAAGATCCAGGAGCTAGAAAAGAAGATAAACGAACAGGAAAAAGAAATCACCATTCTTCAAGAACGGCTCGAACATGAGAAATAAAACATAACAAACCATATTGCCTATCATTCCATGATCATATCTGAATTCAATTTCAATGGATGCATCTTGCTTCATACTTATGAGTGCCCTGCTATGAGATTGAGAGAAATGGATCTTCTGCAAGAACACATTGTCCAAGCCAAGAAGAAAGAGGTACAGCGAAAAACCAAACAAGACAATGTGTGTATCTACTGGAGGGAAAAGTCAGGAGGGATGCATTGCCCATGTGAGGCATGCAAGAAAGAAAAGTGAACACCAATAAAGAGCCAAAATCAAAGTTATCCGTGTCCTCATTAATTGGGCTTTCTAGCTGTACATTAGAATTCTATTTCTCTAAGAAATAACCAAACTTCTTTTAAAAAAAAAAAAAATTCTTTATTCTGGGGAATACCAATAATCACATATCGAATCGTCATATGACTGATCAGGATTATTGTCTGCTTGTACCTCCATCCATTCTCTCACCATTCTGTTGGTCTCCTTATACCTGATCATTCTCTCATCAATTTCCTGATAGAATGTTTTTTTTTGTTTACATACTGCCACGAAAAGCATGCGATATCTTTTCCGTTGTACCACCCAGTCCGGAGCAATTTCAAACACTTTGTCATCTAGTTGCTTCTTGTACATGGGTGTAAACGAATACCTTCTTATGTTCTTGGAGAAGTTCGGATCTTTCAGATATCTGTCCATCCACTCTGCACTGGTGACTGGCCAATATTCATTGGTCTCATCTTCAGTGACATGGGTCTTTTTGTGCTTGACAAATTTTGGCTTGACATTGCCATATATTTCCATAAAATCATCCTTCACCATGCGTGTTATCCATGGATCTGAATAAACCCTGAGATACACAACTCCATTTTCCTCAAAGTCATCATCAGTCAACTCTGGCTGATCCATTGGTTTCATTTCATTTTCCGTGCACAATGTGTTATCATCCAGTGTGGTTTCTGCTGAACAATCCATAGTTACTGCATCTGCACCCATGGATTCCTTCTGTGTATCGTGTATCATTTCAGCGTTTCCTTCTGGTGGATGCCCACCCACTACTGGCTCGGATGGCACTGCACATTCCTCTTTCGTATCCAGTACCATCCCATCATCTTTGTACAACATTGCTTCATTCTTCACAACTTGTTCTCTTTCCAACTTTTTCTTTTCCTTGCGATTTTCTCGATATATCTTCTTCTTTTCATACAGTTGTTTTCTAGTTACAGGATCAGCGACCAACCTCCTGTATCGTTCCCTCTGAAATGTGTTGACCTTCTCACGATATTCAGGATCTTTGAACTTCTTCTGTAAGTACCTTTTTTGTGCTGTAGACATTATATTAAAACATCATTCCACCATTGGGTTAATACTTTCTTTGTCCAGTTATGATTCCTGAAATTTTCTTAAGATCAGACCATCAATTGATCTTCCTGGTCTTTTGATATCAGACAATCCAGTCATCCTTTGGAACATTTTATATCACACTATCAATTGATCTTCGAGCTTTCAATCAAACGATCAATTGATATTCGTGACTTTTTTTATATCAGGCCATCAATCCATCTTTTTGGATCTTTTGGATCAGACCAACGATTCAACTTTCCGAGCTTTAGATATCCGAACATCTTCTCGAGTATTCGATATCAGACGATGAATTGATATTCGTGACTTTTTTTATATAAGGCCATCAATCCATCTTTTTGGATCTTTAAGATCAGACCAACAATTGAACTTCACGAGCTTTTGATATCAGACCATCTTCTCGAGCTTTCGATATCAGACGATCAATTGATATTCGTGACTTTTTTTATATCAGGCCATCGATCCATCTTTTTGGATCTTTTAGATCAGACTGTCAATTGAACTTCCCAAGCTTTAGATATCAGACCATCTTCTCGAGCTTTCGATATCAGACAATCAATTGATATTCGTGACTTTTTTTATATTAGGCCATCGATCCATTCTTTTGGATCTTTTAGATCAGACCATCAATTGAACTTCCCGAGCTTTAGATATCAGACCATCTTCTCGAGCTTTCGATATCAGACGATCAATTGATATTCGTGACTTTTTTTATATTAGGCCATCGATCCATCTTTTTGGAATTTTTATATCAGACCATCAATTGAACTTCCAGAGCTTTAGATATCAGACCATCTTCTCGAGCTTTCGATATCAGACGATCAATTGATATTCGTGACTTTTTGTTATATCAGGCCATCAATCCATCTTTTTGGATCTTTTAGATCAGACCACCAATTGAACTTCCTGAGCTTTAGATATCAGACCATCTTCTCGAGCTTTCGATATCAGACAATCAATTGATATTTGTGACTTTTTTTATATCAGGCAATCAATCCATCTTTTTGGATCTTTTAGATCAGACCACCAATTCAACTTTCCGAGCTTTAGATATCAGACCATCTTCTCGAGCTTTCGATATCAGACAATCAATTGATATTTGTGACTTTTTTTATATCAGGCAATCAATCCATCTTTTTGGATCTTTTAGATCAGACCACCAATTGAACTTCCCGAGCTTTAGATATCAGACCATCTTCTCGAGCTTTCGATATCAGACGATCAATTGATATTCGTGACTTTTTTTATATTACGCCATCGATCCATCTTTTTGGATCTTTTAGATCAGACTGTCAATTGAACTTCCCAAGCTTTAGATATCAGACCATCTTATCGAGCTTTCGATATCAGACGATGAATTGATATTCTTGACTTTTTTTATATCAGGCCATCAATCCATCTTTTTGGATCTTTTAGATCAGACCACCAATTGAACTTCCCGAGCTTTAGATATCAGACCATCTTCTCGAGCTTTCGATATCAGACGATGAATTGATATTCGTGACTTTTTTTATATTAGGCCATCGATCCATTCTTTTGGATCTTTTAGATCAGACTGTCAATTGAACTTTCCGAGCTTTAGATATCAGACCATCTTCTCGAGCTTTCGATATCAGACGATCAATTGATATTCTTGACTTTTTTTATACCAGGCCATCGATCCATCTTTTTGGAATTTTTAGATCAGACCATCAATTAAACTTCCAGAGCTTTAGATATCAGACCATCTTCTCGAGCTTTCGATATCAGACGATCAATTGATATTCGTGACTTTTTTTCTATCAGGCCATCAATCCATCTTTTTGGATCTTTTAGATCAGACCACCAATTCAACTTTCCGAGCTTTAGATATCAAACCATCTTCTCGAGCTTTGGATATCAGACAATCAATTGATATTTGTGACTTTTTTTATATCAGGCAATCAATCCATCTTTTTGGATCTTTTAGATCAGACCACCAATTGAACTTCCCGAGCTTTAGATATCAGACCATCTTCTCGAGCTTTCGATATCAGACGATCAATTGATATTCGTGACTTTTTTTATATTAGGCCATCGATCCATTCTTTTGGATCTTTTAGATCAGACCATCAATTGAACTTCCCGAGCTTTAGATATCAGACCATCTTCTCGAGCTTTCGATATCAGACGATCAATTGATATTCGTGACTTTTTTTATATTAGGCCATCCATCCATCTTTTTGGAATTTTTAGATCAGACTGTCAATTGAACTTCCAGAGCTTTAGATATCAGACCATCTTCTCGAGCTTTCGATATCAGACGATCAATTGATATTCGTGACTTTTTGTTATATCAGGCCATCAATCCATCTTTTTGGATCTTTTAGATCAGACCACCAATTGAACTTCCCGAGCTTTAGATATCAGACCATCTTCTCGAGCTTTCGATATCAGACGATCAATTGATATTCGTGACTTTTTATATATCAGGCCATCAATCCATCTTTTTGGATCTTTTAGATCAGACCACCAATTCAACTTTCCGAGCTTTAGATATCAGACCATCTTCTCGAGCTTTCGATATCAGACAATCAATTGATATTTGTGATTTATTTTATATTAGGCCATCAATCCATCTTTTTGGATCTTTAAGATCAGACCAACAATTGAACTTCACGAGCTTTAGATATCAGACCATCTTCTCGAGCTTTCGATATCAGACGATCAATTGATATTCGTGACTTTTTTTATATCAGGCCATCGATCCATCTTTTTGGATCTTTTAGATCAGACTGTCAATTGAACTTCCCAAGCTTTAGATATCAGACCATCTTCTCGAGCTTTCGATATCAGACAATCAATTGATATTCGTGACTTTTTTTATATTAGGCCATCGATCCATTCTTTTGGATCTTTTAGATCAGACCATCAATTGAACTTCCCGAGCTTTAGATATCAGACCATCTTCTCGAGCTTTCGATATCAGACGATCAATTGATATTCGTGACTTTTTTTATATTAGGCCATCGATCCATCTTTTTGGAATTTTTAGATCAGACCATCAATTGAACTTCCAGAGCTTTAGATATCAGACCATCTTCTCGAGCTTTCGATATCAGACGATCAATTGATATTCGTGACTTTTTGTTATATCAGGCCATCAATCCATCTTTTTGGATCTTTTAGATCAGACCACCAATTGAACTTCCTGAGCTTTAGATATCAGACCATCTTCTCAAGCTTTCGATATCAGACGATCAATTGATATTCGTGACTTTTTTTATATCAGGCCATCAATCCATCTTTTTGGATCTTTTAGATCAGACCACCAATTCAACTTTCCGAGCTTTAGATATCAGACCATCTTCTCGAGCTTTTGATATCAGACAATCAATTGATATTTGTGACTTTTTTTATATCAGGCAATCAATCCATCTTTTTGGATCTTTTAGATCAGACCACCAATTGAACTTCCCAAGCTTTAGATATCAGACCATCTTATCGAGCTTTCGATATCAGACGATGAATTGATATTCTTGACTTTTTTTATATCAGGCCATCAATCCATCTTTTTGGATCTTTTAGATCAGACCACCAATTGAACTTCCCGAGCTTTAGATATCAGACCATCTTCTCGAGCTTTCGATATCAGACGATGAATTGATATTCGTGACTTTTTTTATATTAGGCCATCGATCCATTCTTTTGGATCTTTTAGATCAGACTGTCAATTGAACTTCCCGAGCTTTAGATATCAGACCATCTTCTCGAGCTTTCGATATCAGACGATCAATTGATATTCGTGACTTTTTTTATATCAGGCCATCAATCCATCTTTTTGGATCTTTTAGATCAGACCACCAATTCAACTTTCCGAGCTTTAGATATCAGACCATCTTCTCGAGCTTTCGATATCAGACAATCAATTGAAATTTGTGACTTTTTTTATATCAGGCCATCAATCCATCTTTTCGGATCTTTTAGATCAGACCACCAATTGAACTTCCCGAGCTTTAGATATCAGACCATCTTCTCGAGCTTTCGATATCAGACGATGAATTGATATTCTTGACTTTTTTTATATCAGGCCATCGATCCATCTTTTTGGATCTTTTAGATCAGACCATCAATTGAACTTCCCGAGCTTTAGATATCAGACCATCTTCTCGAGCTTTCGATATCAGACGATCAATTGATATTCGTGACTTTTTTTATATTAGGCCATCGATCCATCCTTTTGGATCTTTTAGATCAGACCATCAATTGAACTTCCCGAGCTTTAGATATCAGACCATCTTCTCGAGCTTTCGATATCAGACGATGAATTGATATTCGTGACTTTTTTTATATCAGGCCATCGATCCATCTTTTTGGATCTTTTAGATCAGACCATCAATTGAACTTCCCGAGCTTTAGATATCAGACCATCTTCTCGAGCTTTCGATATCAGACGATCAATTGATATTCGTGACTTTTTTTATACCAGACCATCGATCCATCTTTTTGGAATTTTTAGATCAGACCATCAATTGAACTTCCAGAGCTTTAGATATCAGACCATCTTCTCGAGCTTTCGATATCAGACGATCAATTGATATTCGTGACTTTTTTTTATATCAGGCCATCAATCCATCTTTTTGGATCTTTTAGATCAGACCACCAATTGAACTTCCCGAGCTTTAGATATCAGACCATCTTCTCGAGCTTTCGATATCAGACGATCAATTGATATTCGTGTCTTTTTTTATATCAGGCCATCAATCCATCTTTTTGGATCTTTTAGATCAGACCACCAATTGAACTTCCCGAGCTTTAGATATCAGACCATCTTCTCGAGCTTTCGATATCAGACGATCAATTGATATTCGTGACTTTTTTTATATCAGGCCATCAATCCATCTTTTTGGATCTTTTAGATCAGACCACCAATTGAACTTCCCGAGCTTTAGATATCAGACCATCTTCTCGAGCTTTCGATATCAGACGATCAATTGATATTCGTGACTTTTTTTATATTAGGCCATCGATCCATCCTTTTGGATCTTTTAGATCAGACCGTCAATTGAACTTCCCGAGCATTAGATATCAGACCATCTTCTCGAGCTTTCGATATCAGACGATCAATTGATATTCGTGACTTTTTTTTATATCAGGCCATCAATCCATCTTTTTGGATGTTTTAGATCAGACCATCAATTGAACTTCCAGAGCTTTAGATATCAGACCATCTTCTCGAGCTTTCGATATCAGACGATCAATTGATATTCGTGACTTTTTTTTATATCAGGCCATCAATCCATCTTTTTGGATCTTTTAGATCAGACCACCAATTGAACTTCCCGAGCTTTAGATATCAGACCATCTTCTCGAGCTTTCGATATCAGACGATCAATTGATATTCGTGACTTTTTTTATATCAGGCCATCAATCCATCTTTTTGGATCTTTTAGATCAGACCATCAATTGAACTTCCAGAGCTTTAGATATCAGACCATCTTCTCGAGCTTTCGATATCAGACGATCAATTGATATTCGTGACTTTTTTTTATATCAGGCCATCAATCCATCTTTTTGGATCTTTTAGATCAGACCACCAATTGAACTTCCCGAGCTTTAGATATCAGACCATCTTCTCGAGCTTTCGATATCAGACGATCAATTGATATTCGTGACTTTTTGTTATATCAGGCCATCAATCCATCTTTTTGGATCTTTTAGATCAGACCACCAGTTGAACTTCCCGAGCTTTAGATATCAGACCATCTTCTCGAGCTTTCGATATCAGACGATCAATTGATATTCGTGACTTTTTTTATATTAGGCCATCGATCCATCCTTTTGGATCTTTTAGATCAGACCATCAATTGAACTTCCTGAGCTTTAGATATCAGACCATCTTCTCGAGCTTTCGATATGAGACGATGAATTGATATTCGTGACTTTTTTTATATCAGGCCATCAATCCATCTTTTTGGATCTTTTAGATCAGACCATCAATTGAACTTCCCGAGCTTTAGATATCAGACCATCTTCTCGAGCTTTCGATATCAGACGATCAATTGATATTCGTGACTTTTTTTTATATCAGGCCATCAATCCATCTTTTTGGATCTTTTAGATCAGACCACCAATTGAACTTCCCGAGCTTTAGATATCAGACCATCTTCTCGAGCTTTCGATATCAGACGATCAATTGATATTCGTGACTTTTTTTATATCAGGCCATCAATCCATCTTTTTGGATCTTTTAGATCAGACCATCAATTGAACTTCCAGAGCTTTAGATATCAGACCATCTTCTCGAGCTTTCGATATCAGACGATCAATTGATATTCGTGACTTTTTTTTATATCAGGCCATCAATCCATCTTTTTGGATCTTTTAGATCAGACCACCAATTGAACTTCCCGAGCTTTAGATATCAGACCATCTTCTCGAGCTTTCGATATCAGACGATCAATTGATATTCGTGACTTTTTTTATATCAGGCCATTAATCCATCTTTTTGGATCTTTTAGATCAGACCATCAATTGAACTTCCCGAGCTTTAGATATCAGACCATCTTCTCGAGCTTTCGATATCAGACGATCAATTGATATTCGTGACTTTTTTTATATTAGGCCATCGATCCATCCTTTTGGATCTTTTAGATCAGACCGTCAATTGAACTTCCCGAGCATTAGATATCAGACCATCTTCTCGAGCTTTCGATAGCAGATGATCAATTGATATTCGTGACTTTTTTTATATCAGGCCATCAATCCATCTTTTTGGATCTTTTAGATCAGACCATCAATTGAACTTCCAGAGCTTTAGATATCAGACCATCTTCTCGAGCTTTCGATATCAGACGATCAATTGATATTCGTGACTTTTTTTTATATCAGGCCATCAATCCATCTTTTTGGATCTTTTAGATCAGACCACCAATTGAACTTCCCGAGCTTTAGATATCAGACCATCTTCTCGAGCTTTCGATATCAGACGATCAATTGATATTCGTGACTTTTTTTATATCAGGCCATCAATCCATCTTTTTGGATCTTTTAGATCAGACCACCAATTGAACTTCCTGAGCTTTAGATATCAGACCATCTTCTCGAGCTTTCGATATCAGACGATCAATTGATATTTGTGACTTTTTTTATATTAGGCCATCGATCCATCCTTTTGGATCTTTTAGATCAGACCGTCAATTGAACTTCCCGAGCATTAGATATCAGACCATCTTCTCGAGCTTTCGATAGCAGATGATCAACTGATATTCGTGACTTTTTTTTATACCAGACCATTGATCCATCTTTTTGGAATTTTTAGTTCAGACCATCAATTAAACTTCCAGAGCTTTAGATATCAGACCATCTTTTCGAGCTTTCGATATCAGACGATCAATTGATATTCGTGACTTTTTTACAGTTACAATTTGAGTTTGAGTGCATTTTCCTTCTGTTGTTTCACCCATCTCACAATGTAATCATCCACTGCAGGGACTCTTCCTATATATGAAGTATATAAATCCGGGTTCTATCTTTACAGGAGTGCTTGTATATATAATGCTCCATGTTTTTTCATAGCAGAGTATGAAATTCTGTTGCTCAATCTTTCTTTGCATGAGTATTTGGAGATTTCAGGGATTAAATGAGCACATCCTCTAATGACTACAAGCATGACATTGAATATGCAGAACTAGTTTTTTTTAAAGTGTTAACTGGCAAGTATACTGCTTTCCATTTTTGATTGCTTTGGGCAATATATATATATTAAATCAGCACACATTTGACAAACAGTTTCATGGAATTACTCTTTATTTCCTAGATACACTGAAGTAATAGTCTCAGTTTGGGTTGAAATATTGCATTACTCTTTTCATGAGACATTGGTTGATATCTGGCATAATATCTTCCATCACCCTTTTCATCAGACATTGGTTGATATCTGACATAACATCTTCCATCATTGTTTTCATGAGAGGTTTCATGAGATCTAACATGAGATGTGCAAAATCCTCCAATTCATTCTGTGTTGATGAACCATGTATCATTTTGCCTTCCGTTGATGTGCTATAATCTGATGTGACTTGTACCATGTGTCCTATTCCAGATTTCTCTTTGATATCCAGAAACATCCCATCATTTCTGTCAGTCATTGCTCCATTCCTCACACCTTGCTGTCTTTCCAACTTTTTCTTTTCCTTGCGTTTTTCGTAGTATATCTTCTTCTTTTCAGACAGTTGTTTTCTAGTTACAGGATCGGCGACCAACCTACTGTATCGTTCCCTCTGAAATGTGTTGACTTTCTCACGATATGCAGGATCTTTGAACTTCTTCTGCAAGTACCTTTTTTGTGCTGTAGACATGCTTGATTTTCTTGTCTTGCATCTCACCCACATGTTAATACATGTGGGAGTAAAATTGAATCTACACTATTGATATTTTGAGTCCTCATTTAGAATATTGTTTCAGTTGTCAGTTTTTATCCTTTTCGAGGGAGAAGCGAATCCCCTCGATGACCATGCTGTTTCCATCTGAGATGTGGACCATCACCCAGTTCATCTTGTCTTCCACCTTGGTTTGTTTTAGTGGAAAGTGTTTGACCTTTGGATGAGGGTGAGCATTATGCAGTGATATTCTGGCTTGCCTTCTCAGTTCATTCTTGCCGTTCTTCGAAACGAACACTCTACATGCATAGCGATTCCTCACACCACACATGAAGAGTGTTCTCCTCAGTTTCCTGAATGCTTCTGGCTTTCTCCTCATCCCACAATCCGACACTTTTAGGTGTGGTGGTCCATGTGCAGATCTCGGAACAATGCTCCCACAGATGTTCAGAACAGTCTGAATGTATACCTTCGCGTGATCAGAGTTATTTGCTGTGTCACAAACCAGACCTTCCAGAACACAAGAGGGGAATTTCACTTCGCAATATCTCTTTCCAAGTGGAACTACGGATGCTTCGGTTGGCAGCCAGGGTTTCAGAGCTTTCAGTCTGCTCTTCGGAATCTTGCAATATGTATGCAAATCCTTGGCTCTACTTGAAATGCAGAAATCAGACAATGCCAACAAGACGTGTTTGCCTCTTGCACAAGCAGCAACTCTGATAGCCGAAGGTTTGTTACAGATGGCTTTCCACTGGAAATCTATCAACACATTGAAGTCACACCCAACGAGAGTGACAGAATCAGCCTTATATGTTGTGGTAGGCACTGTATCACAAGAATTTATCACTACAGGAACAAAGGCAGTGCCGTTCCAACATTCAAATTGATTTGTGGTACTGTTTGCCAGTGACTTTGCACTGACCCATCTATCATGGCATTTAGAATATAAGCAATAACTATCAGGAACAACAAACATTTTTCAATTCATTTTTTTTTCAACTTTAATACAACAACACAAATATATACAATATATCAGACAGCAGTGAGGACCATCGGTGAGCATGGATTGACATTTGCAAGTGGAAACAAATCATCGTACAGCAGACCACTGAAATCTATGTTTGAAAAGTCTATCTCAGGAAGAGTGAAGTCTGTCTCTTCACCTAGATTGTCTATGATCTGATCAAACTTCTTCTCCATGTCGTTCTTTTGGCTCAGTTTCCTTTCCAGCTCTGACATTCTTTGACCCATCTTTTCCTCCAGGCTGTCGAATTTGTCAGTCAAGTCCTTGTTAAGGTTCTGTAGATGGTCAATGTTCGATTGAAGCACTTCCAGTTGTTTCTCAGTCTCTGCTTTCTCCTGTAGCAGGTCGTCCCGCTCCTTGGTGACTGCCTTCAACTGATCCTGAAGCAGTGACACTTTTGCTTTTTCCTTCATCAACCTATCGATGTGTGACTGTTTCTCCTTGATCTGTCTGTTTTTATTGTCCAGTTCCTGTTTGAGGACCTTTGATTGAACATAGAACTTGTTGTACAGAGCTCCAGCCACTTCTGTTCCCATCTTGGGGAGAACGTTATCCAGGTCACACCACACATACCTTCCCATGGGGACAAGCTTCAGGAGATGTGGAATGCCATCAGTGTCCTCTATGGTGGCTTCTGCTTGTGAGATCAAGTTGTAAACCAAACCAGATACCATGGTCGGTCCGAATCTGAGGAAGTTGTTTTCCCTCTTTTCCCAGTCAGGTTTCATCCAGAAGTTGATTGCTGTGTACATGCTCGTTTCAATGTTTACATGTCGAGCAGGTTGCTTCTTGTTATTGATACGTTCAGACTGCTCCACAATGACAGTGCTCTTCTGCAGCTCGATGTTTCCATCAGTGTCCCTAGTTTGAACACCGATTCTCTTGCTGGACTGGCTGTTGGGGAAATGAACAGTGAGGACAGCATCGCCTTTCTTGTTCAGCTGTAGCTGGAAAGTGTCGCTGAGGTGAGCAGTCCTGAGTCGAACCTCCTGAACTTTTTCTTTCTTCACGTTGACCGTTATCACCTTGTTGCATGTGAAACTTAGCTTCAGTCTCGTGCAGACCATGGGTATGATGTGCTCCTTATCACCAAAGAAGACGTGCATTGGAACGACATTTTCTGTGTCTGGTGTGATTTCCTCCACCTCCAGTCCTGCTGCTTGCAGCTCTGTTCTCATGCTTTCAGCTGTTCTGTTGGACGAAAATGTCACAGGCACAAATATCGTTGTAGATATTGCCTTTGTCCTCTGGTTTTTCCTCTTCACATCCTGGCGTACGTGCAATCTCAAGTTCGATCCATTTGTGAACTCACACACATGTTCGTATCTGGGAAGATGATTCTTCGATGGTACTCCAGTTGGAAGCTGAGCCCCTTTCTTACTCCGTGTGGTGTTGTAGGAGATCTGCCTCGTACAGGCAGGATCCAACATGGTCCTCGACGGGCTCTCTTTCGTGAGAAAGCAGGACTTGTTGATGACCGGTTTTCCACATGCTTTGCAGGAGACATGCTCAAGCCAATGTGGATCGTTTGCTTCTATGCCAGGCTGCCACATGTCGTTGTGTGACGCATAGCACGAGGAACAAGCCACGTTCACAGAGTAGAGCATGACGTTGGACCTTGTGAAGTGCATCTTCACAGTGACAGTATCCTTGTCGCTCAGTTGATACAAAGACTTGCCTTCATCCAGAGGAGTTGGATCCAGTTCCACACATCCAAAGCTATACAGCAGTTCCAAGTACTGCAGGTGAATTCTACTCATGATTTCAGTGCATGTGGTCAAGAAGAGAGGGACCAAGGGCTTGCCCAGCTGTTTAGTCTCCTCGAAGAAGTCTACGACGTGGGTGTTCCCTTGTGAAGAAATCACTCTGTGTGTGTCGATGGCTGCAAGAACTGGGAAGTCATTGCTCCGTTTAGACACTGCATTCTCTTCCAGTGTCTCGTTGCTGGCGTGAAACACCTTCAAGATGACATCATTGCATGCTTCAGCATAGGATAGAGCACCATTCAAATGTTCTGCTATAGCCTCTGGTAATCCCAAGACAACAGCACTTACTCCAGAGGTCAGCTGTGGGAATGAAGTGTCTTGCTCTACCTTACTGGTGTTGCATAAGGTTTGGTCCGCTTGAAAGCTATCTGTGAGGGTGGAAACCTCATTTTTGTCTGACAGCCAGCTCTGTGGATAGAGCAAGAACTGTGCCAGAACAAGAGAGGGACATGCCTTCATCTCAGAGACCAACTGGGCTGGGCTAAAGTGTGGTAGGATCCGAGCCCACAAGCCATGTTTGAAGATCAGATGTGTCAAGTTTGTGAATCTGATGAACCTGGTATGGAAAAGAAAATCTCCATCCATGTCATTTCTGAAAATGTAATTTGGATCAGTCTTATCCACTGTGACGATAATCCTGTTCTTCTTCAGTGCTGTAGCTGCTCTTTTGTTCAGCTTCCTCCTCTTGATTACATCCTCAATGGGCTCAACTGTGATTGGCCCTGATGTCTGTAAGATTGGCTGCAACTGTACTTCACAATCCTGAACAATCTCAGATGTTGCTGCTACCAGCTTTCTCTGTTTTGTTTTGGCAGTTTGCTGCTCTTCCATCTTCCTCTTGCCGCTCACCACTTTAAATCTAGGTTTGGTTATGCCTTCCATGATGTAGCTGAGCCAACTGATTGGTCTTCTCCCATCTCCTGCCTTTTATGCCCTGGGCTAAATGCAAATTTCCATGCTAATTTGCATATAAACTGGCTACAGTGACCCTGCCCCAGGACCCTAATTTGCATATAAACTTGTTGTTTTCCCATCAGTGCACATGCACTCACCAGGTACATGTGAACTGAACTGTCACATCCAGTATTTGCATATAAATAGCTGATTGGGTACAACAATGAGTTCCTTACATGCAAATTAACACCTGGTCATGCTTCATATGGAGACTTGTTGACAAGACTGGTCATGCATTTGCAACACCAAAGCATCACATAGCTTTCAGATAGCTTCAGGTTGTACATAGGAAGAGGGATGATGCTGCAGAAGGAGAACTTAATTGGCTAATTTGCATATAAACTGGCTACAGTGACCCTGTCCCAGGACCCTAATTTGCATATAAACTTGTTGTTTTCCCATCAGTGCACATGCACTCACCAGGTACATGTGAACTGAACTGTCACATCCAGTATTTGCATATAAATAGCTGATTGGGTACAACAATGAGTTCCTTACATGCAAATTAACACCTGGTCATGCTTCATATGGAGACTTGTTGACAAGACTGGTCATGCATTTGCAACACCAAAGCAATGGCTTGGGTGTATGTTTCAGATAGCTTCAGGTTGTACATAGGAAGAGGGATGATGCTTCAGAAGGAGAACTTCATTGGCAAGTTGATGGTGATATCCCAAAAGAATGTAAATGAAACTCACATACAAACAAAATGATGTCTGGTTCACTGAGTGGTGATTTCCCAAAACCAAGATTGAATTTAGTATATGAGGCAAAAACAAAAAGCAGGAAGAGAATTAGGATTCTTTAATGAGATATGGCTTTATCACCTTCAGAGGATATTGTACTATATGTCATGGGCAAACGATGCAAGTTGAACAAAGGACTGAGATCAGCTGTGGATTATGTCATACAAAAGCATGAAATGACTTTGCTGCAGGCTGTGAAAACATTGCTGGTAACTGGAAGGTCCCTGGAGGCTACTTTCCTCTCCACTGCCAGAGAAATGTTCACTGACAATACCTGCAGCTGGGCTCGTATCCTCATTCTGTATACATTTGGAGCCTGTTTGGCTAAGATGTACAAGGAAGAATGTGTACACGTTGATATCACCAGGTTTGCAGGGACAATGGATGTCTTCCTCATGATAAAGTGGGGAAAGTGGATGGAGGAACATGGATCTTTTGAACAGATGGAAGTATGCTTTCCAGCACCCAAAGAAGATAGAGTCATAAAGGGATTACTGTTCACAGCTGTTATTGCACTGACAGGTGTATGGGTAGTTTCAATTATCAATTATGCATGATGAATAAAAACTGTGAATTGAAATGTGTCTGACCTCACTAAGAATGTGACAATAATCGAAGTTGAGTTAGTTTTTCATTTGTTGTGGCATTTGACATATACAACGCTGGGCTAGGTTCATACATTTTCTATGGACCTCAATGTTGCAGTGATTGCACTTGACTAGCCGGTGCTTAGTAGAAAGTTTGCTTGTATGAAGATTTTCTTGGCACATAGCACATTTAAGGGTTGATTTCACCTCCTGTCTATCTGTCTGTTGTATCATCACCTCTTCAGGGACTACTTCATGCATGTCCAACACGGCCCCGAGAATGTGCAGTTGTCCACCCCTCCTCTTCATTAGGTTCCCTTGTATGTGGCCATTGCTGGAGAGTGAGGCTTCCATTGCCTCTAGCCAGCGCCTAGTTCCTTGTAACACCAGCTTAGTCAGATCCCTTTTGCATTGGTTCATGATGTGAAGTTGAGCCAGTGTTCTGTAGTATATACAATGTGTTAATATGCAAATTTGTCAACTCATTTGCATATATACTACTTCGAACTCAATCATTGGATGATTCCATCACATGACTAAATGTTAATTTGCATATAAGATAACAATATATAGATGGATTTGGGGGACCGATATTCATTCCGGGAGCAGAGCTGATACCATGAAAATCTGGAGGAGAAAGTCTGCTGCCATCTAGATGTGATGATGTGACTCTTGGAAGTGAAGAGGTAAAAAAGATGGAAAGAAAGCTACAAGAGACATTTGAAGAATTCGGTATAGGTAAACGGAATGTTGCAGTTGCATTATGTAAAAATGCATTTACAGATCAACTAGCCACAGGTGGAAATCTTGTTGAGGGTGATCTGCGGGAGGCAGCAGGAAGTGAGATGTCATATCCTGCATCCTGCATGGGTGCTCCATCTGTTCAGAGGAGAACAGCTGAGCCAAGTAAAGTGGACATCCTGCAACAAGCAATACTGGACTCGGGTATAGTGGGGGAAGAAGACGACGAGCGGCCACTCAAAGCGGAGGTGGGACGAGTGGTCCCAAAAGGACCTCAGACTGTACGTGACCTTCTTGCACTGCATGGAAAACCTTTGCCCAAGGAGCCTAGGCTAAGAGTGAGTAAACGGACGAGAACTAAAAGACTTCAATCAGTAGCGAGAGCAAAACCCAGAATTGATCCACCTGATTACAGGACTGAGCAAGTGGCTCATGACAACTACGATATATCAGCACCTAGCACCTCTTCATCTGGAAAGAAAAAAGAAATGGAGCATTTTCTTGATTCAGACAAGATGCAGGGAAAAAAGAGGTCTAGACAATCGGATGAGGAAGACTATGTACCTGAAACAGCAACACACCATCCAGCAACAACCAACATGAAGGATGGAGAGAATGATGAGACCATAGATTCGGATGATTTTTTCACATCTGACAACATGCAGGCAACAAAGAGGTCTAGACAATTGGATGAAGAAGAGTATGCATCTGAAACACCAACACGCCATCCAGCAACAACTAACATGAAGCATGGAGAGAATGATGAGATCATAGATGGAAAGGATTCAAAGCATTTTTCCACATCTGACAAGATGAAGAAGAGGTCTAGGCAATCGGATGAAGAAGTGTATGCACCTGAAACACCAACACACCATCCAGCAACAACCAACATGAGTGATGGAGAGAATGTTGGGTTCATGGATGGAAAGGATTCTGAGCATTATTCCACACCTGACAAGATTCAGGCAGCAAAGAGGTCTAGACAATCGGATGAAGAAGCGTATGCACCTGACACACCAACACACCATCCAGCAACAACCAACATGAAGAATGGGGAGAATGACGACATCATCCATGGAGTATTATTTCCAAGTGGGATAGAAGACTATGGTTTTGACAGAGACAATTTGCCTACTTGTCTGATGACAACACCCAAAAAAGGTGGTGTACTCTCTCCATCCAGTTTATTGACCCACGAAGAGAATGAGATGAACACTCCTAATCCCAAGAATCACAACGTGAAAGCTTCTCCAGCTGACAAAAGAAAATCTGAGAGAGTTAAGAGGAAATTAAAGCTAGGAAATGAAGATTTGGGAACCCGAAAACAAAGACAAGACAGCCAGAATGATCTCTTGAACACTGTCAATCCAAGTGTTCTAGAGGATTTGCAAAGAGCTGCAGAAGGGCCATTAGATGTTGATCAATGCTCTGATTTGCAAAGAGCTGCAGAAGGGCCATTAGATGTTGAGCAAAGCTCTGATTTGCAAAAAGCTGCAGAAGGACGTTTAGATGTCAATCAAAGCTCTGTAGATAGTGCTTTCATCTTAGCTAAGTACTTTGATTCTATTCCTACAATAGTTGCTAACACAGGTGAGACGTCTGATAGAGAACAAAACAATCTTGTGCAACAAGTGGCAGCAGCTATCGAAGAAACCAATGCTGTACGTACCCATTTCGAAGGAAGGGAAAAGGAGCTGAATTCCAAAATAGATGCTACAAGTGAAGCGTTATCAGCTAAAATAGATGAGGTCAGACAACATTCAGACCAAATGGAACGGAACAACATGCTTCTGAGGGAAAATGCAGTGAAGATGCAGACTAGATCAGAAGACCATGTCAAGAAGATAATGAATCTGGAGGAAACATTGAAGAATGCAACAAGTGAAGTTCAAGTACTGACTGATGAAAAGCACAGATTACAACAGCAAGCAGAACAACTCAGAACAGAGTATGGTCTTTTCATAGACCAAAAGACTAGTGTAGAGAGCCAGATTACGCAACAGGATGACTACATCACTGGTTTACAGCAGCAGGTTCAGATGCTGAGCACAAACGAGCAACAGTGGAACTCACTAAAAGGACAGTATGAAAGCAAAATGGCTGAACTGTGCCAACAGAACCAAAGTGACAAGGAGATGATCGAAGGACTGAAGAAAAAAATGACTGACATGGAGAGGAATGGACGTGATCAGAATGAAAAGGGGTTGTTGGGGTTAACTCCATGAACTGATTCTTCTTCTTTCTCGCTGGGGGTAGAATATCTGGCAAGTAGTAGGCTGCAAGATACTCCAAGATATCTTCCTCGTCGTCGTATATCACAATCGCATCTGCACTTGAAAGGCCTGTGGGAGCTGTAGGCATGACAGCCCGGCACAAGAAGACAAATGCATCATCTGCCTGGAACATTTCTACTTTGGGAGGAAGAGTGCAGATAGGCAACGATCGGGTGTCCACAAAACGACTGGTGGTAAAGTCATCATGCCAACACACCTTCCATAAGAACTGTATAGACAAGTGGAAAAGAAGCCAGGCCAGAGGCAACAATATCTGTCCCATATGCAGAGAAACGTTGGGTGAACTCAATGTAATGAGAATAAATTAAGAGAAATATGACAAATGTGTTGTCATTGTGTTATATGCAAATTAGCCATGTGCTGTATACAAGGTGTTTATATGCAAATCAGTCACTGCTTTACATGCACCATTGGACAATTTCTGATCACATGACTAATCTGCATGTCCAGCTTACTATTAACACAAGGAGTTGGGGACAGATATTCATTTAGAGCTGACACCATGAACAGTGATGACCAAGCAAATGCCCTGCGTGCTCTGAATCGTTTAGAGTCATGGGTTGCATACACAAAGAGACAAGTGTCTGGAGGACAACTGAACCGTACTACACAGTCTATAGGAGTTGACTTCATGCGTATGGTGGAAGCACATACAAATCAATTGTTGCAGCACATAGAAAATGACAGGGTGCATTCTCCGGCAAGTCCAGACCCAATCATTGATGAGGAGGTGTGTGACACAGATGACGATGATGATCTTCCTTCTCTCCCATCTGGTCTCTCACATGCAGATCCTCCTCCCCCATTTGTACTTTCACATGCAGATGCTATAATCATATCTGATGATGAAGAGGATGTATTGCCAAGATGTGAAATCTGTTACTTGGAGCTTTATCATCAGGCCACCGCGACAATGGTTCCATGTGGGCACACCTTTCACAATGATTGCAATGAGATGTGGCTCACCAGACATGACTACTGCGCATTATGTCGTACGCCAGTTGATAGCATTGATTATGATTGAACTGTTTCAGGACACATATAGGTAATAAAGATGAAAAGAAAACATACATGTTTGTTCACTCTTGTTATTTATCTGTAAATAGTACATGGCACTAGATGGGTTTCTCATGTGTGCTATGGTAGTTGAGGAAATCTTCCCAATCACACACACACATCTGAGAACAGAACACATCTCCATCGATACATGTGAAAGCACAGTTGCGGCAAGTGTTCTTCTGACAGTTGACACAACAAAACATGTATTTGCCTGATACTTGCTTGGTTGGACATATCCCACAGTCATATAGTATCTCTTTGCCACAATGAGTGTGTTCAGGTACTGATTCACTTTGCCTGTCTAGTTCTTTTGCTATTGGCCCGCATTCTACTTCACCAAGATAATCTAATATGCCTTGAAAAGACAAAACTTCGTCATCTTCGGAAGGGGCCACATGTACATTCTTTTCAACAGTAGCCATTTCTGATTTGTACTTATCACTTATCTCAGATTCTGATGCAGCTAGATATTCTATGATGTCCTGAAGGTCATCAGTTACTTGTAAATCATTCTTGATAGAAGCCATCTTGTTCTATGATGATCAGATACAATTGGGCATTAATACATCATCACATCAGAATCTAATTTTCATTGAGGATGGTTATTACCATACAGGCCTGAAGGAGGTCATGAAGAAAGATCACGAGCAGATGACAGAACCACAAGGGCAGATACGAGGCATCACAAACATGACTGACCAGGAGCAGATGACCGAGTTGCAGAGGCAAATGTCGTTGGTTTCTCATCGCCTGACAACAATGAATGATTCTCTGCAGAAAGATAACAGAGCTCAAAAGAAAATCATTGTTGATCTCCAAGAGGAAAACTTTCTATTAAGAGAACAGCTGAAGGATTTCCACTGTTCACACATGGAACATTTGGCAGACCAGAAAAGCAGAGCGCTACAGTCTTACAAGCACACGTATGAAGTAGCTCATGGGATCAGCAGAGGTGGTAGCACTGAATGTGACTGCACTGAATCAAATGACCATGAGGAAGGAACTGATGAGGTTGATAACAGAGCAGAAGAAGGTGTATAGGTTGTTTTTGTTCCAACTTACTTTGAAATAAACCATTCCCACACAAACTCGAGACCCTTGTTGTATTGAAACACACAAAGCAATCTTCATTAAATTAGTTTTTATTGATATCCTGTATACATCATATGAAGACTTTTCACCGAATGAGTCTTTTGTATGTCATCTTCTCTTCTTCCACGTGAAGAGACTTCATGAAAAATGATCGTCGTCGCTCCTCTTTTCTTTCTCTCATTTCACTCCAATCAACATTCCCATCTACAGATTCGTCTGGTAGTTGTAGTTGTGCTGTGAGGGATGGATCAAATTCAGACAGTGTACTACAGGTCGGACATAATTTTCTCTCAGAAGAAACCAGACAAGTGTCTGAGTGCCTGTCTTTCACTGGCATGTTTTGTCCCAGTGAAGAACACTTAGAGCACACCAATGTTTTGCTGTCTGCCATTTCAAAACATGACCTCCTTCCTTGACATAGTGTTGTGTGCAAACGATCCGAATGACCTATGCTTAATATGGTATGGTTTCTCGGATTGAAAATGGATAACATGACGCACATAGTTGAGTCGTCCCTGTAGCACCTGTGCTCTAATCGTTTGGAATCCAAGAAATATCCAAAAGAAGAGGGTCTCTTGGTTAATCCCCAATGGGTCAGGAGTTCCATGCAGTGTGCACACACCACCATGCTGCATTTCTTCATGAACTGTCCCATTTTCATAGCTTGATAGACACACTTCACAGATTCAATGGGAAACATCTGATATCGCACATGGAGTGCACACATTCTCATATACATGAGAACAACAAACTTGATGTACTTCTTCATCTGGAGATCCAAGCGTTGTACAAAAGATCTCAAGGCCTTCGGTTGATTACATTGTATAAGACCCTGAAGAACACTGTCTGATTGGTCCCCTGTCACATAATGTAAAGCCAGCAAAGGGAATGTGTGTGACACTTTACGAGACAGAATTAAATGTAGTCTGTTCATGTCTTCGTATTCTTCATGGGATGTTGGATCGATATCCACACTTTGCAGACACCCCAAAATCACCATGTTCTGAAGATCAATGGGCATGATGGTCGGTATGGGAAGAAGGTGTGCCACTTTCATGTTTCCTACTCTAGAATGCAGTTCATTTATTGTTTGCATGGGAGACTCAAGATCCTCCAGCATCTGGACGAGAAATTCATTGCCAGGCATGCATAATGTATCGTATACCATGTGTAGCGTTGCAAGGTTCTTGTTTCCATTCTTTCTTTTCATGTAAGGTTGGATGAGCTTTCCATAGGCTTCCTTGAAGCTGATATGGACGTCCATGGATTCTTTCAGATTCCTTTTATTCCCTAGGAAATCTTTGAGCCATTTATTGAATCTAGAAGTGCAGTCATTTTCCTCAGCCAAAGGCACGAGCAATGGATTGATGACGTGGAGTACACTTAAAATCACATGCTTGCGTATGATGGCTTCAAAAGAAAAAGTATCGAACGAAGGTAATACACAACAGTCCCAAGAGCACTCCATATGGCCACGAGGAATCAGTTTTCACATTTGCATCTGCACATGAAATTCCCAAATGTTCGTCCGTAAAATTCAAATCCTTTTTCCCACTTAGCAGCAATGTTGTCTCCCGCCAATCAGCCCTTGGTTCCGATAGAAGTGTCAGTTCTGTTATGGTCAATTTCATGTATTTCGCTGCTGTTTCCACTATGTCTTTGACAAATACCTTTCCGGGTATGCATATGCTGTTTCTGCTCCCACTGAAGATCAATCTCATTGTTATCGAGATATAGTTGTCAACACTGTCACACACTATATACTTGTCTGTCTTGATGTTCATGTCTACAGCATACTTGCTCAATGAGTCCAGGACAATCTTTTCTATTCGGTTTGTTGCTGCAGTTTTAGTCACACCACTTGTTTCATGAGAGAGAGACATCACTTGGTATATCTCATCCGTCTCTAATTTCAATGTGCCAAACAGGACAACTACAATGTCCTCACAGCACTGACTCATTCTTGTCATTCCCCACCACACTATGATTTGATCTCCCACTGTTTCAATGAACTGGTTGAACTTCAGTAAATTTAACATGCTCAAACTGCTGTGTGTGACTTCCTTGTCAGATGCAAAACATACTACCACTAGGTCCCCGTTTTGCAGCTGGTTTGTGGAAACCACTTTCTTCCCGAATCTCTGGCATATATCTCCTATTATAACGTCCATGTCACAATAGTCCATTTCCTTGTGTCCATAAATAAGAACATTGTTATAAGTGCCACACCAACTACATTTGCTTCAACTAGAGCATAAAATGAGAGAGCAGTCTTCTGCCTGAAAAAAGATCCAAGTTGGACTGCCTTCACTTCGGTATATTTCCTGATGTCATGCCATCTCATTTCTTCCCAGTAGGAGCTGCCATTGAAAGCTGTTTGAACATGCGGCAGTGCATAATTTCACAGCACTGGGCTTTACATGAACAAGGCAATATAAGAATGGATCACTCAATGGTTGAATCGGATCAGGAGCTAGCATTTCTAGAGAGAGGTCTTTCAAAACATTCACGGCCAGACCTCCATGCTCCTTTATCAATCTGCAAGGCCGTCTATAGCACACCCCATTTGGTGATATCTCAGCACAAGAGAAAAATATTGGTGGAACAGTACAACTGAGATGCAAACTTTCAGTCAGATGATTTGTGTAACTCCCAATATGAAAATGTCCAGACCCTACCCTGTATGATATCACTTTGCCGTCGCTCATAACTTCTGATGAACGAGGGCATGTTTCAAAGGATGGCAAGCCACACTCTCCCACACATGCATCATGTTGTGGAGGGAAAAGGTTGTCGGTGTGGTAGTCAAAAGATTCAGTATCTTCGGCATGGACTTGAATTTGGAGTCGTTTCTGTTGCAGAAAAAAAGTTTCTTCGTAATGCTGTATCCCATGCCCATGAGGCAAACTGATGCCTAGACCTTTTGAATTCTGGAAAAGGAGATGAGAGCTACTGTCAGAGACAAGGGTTCCATTTGCCTGATAACACTGCAATATTGAATGTCCCATTTCGTTCCACTGTAAATGTTTGGAAGAACAACTGATCTGTCCTATCACCTTTTCTATCTGACCACCGAAGGACACTGGTATCTCTGGACGGTGATGTCTATAAGGCTCTGAAAAAGTCGGCCTATGCATGTGTGATCTGAGATGGAAGTCCACAGACAAACAGAGCCTTCCATGTGAGGGAAATACACTGGCATTCACAGGTACTAATTCTGTGTCCAGTGCTTGAGCTGCACCACACATTGTGAGCAACAGTTTGAACATCAATATTAGCATCATCACTGTGTAACAGAAGCATTCAAACGCGGCAATGATTCTATTGTGGCTCTTGCTGCTTTTTATCAATTTCGGAGTTTCTCATGCAGCTATACAAACAAGTTTCGCAAATTACGGTACAGCAGAGGAATTGGCCATCATAGCCGCAAGTGATAGAGCAAAGCCATATTTTTTGAGACCAGACGGCTATGAACCTAATTGTACAGACTATGCTTGCATTGAAACCCTGATGCACACCTCTGGCTTCCTATGTGGATCAAACGTTGTCTCGTTTGTACATGAGCATGTTCAACTTCATCCCGGGATGAAGCTCCTACCTAGCTGTGTTGAGCGACAGACCATCTCCAGAATTTCTGGTCCGACTGAGGATATGGTACTAGCAGATGTATTATCCAGTGGTCTGGCAGCTTTAGATGCAGGGTACATGCCTTGCACACTCATTGTTCTAGACCCAAATGATGTGTCCATTCATAATATTGACATTGATAACAGCGGTTGTATACTGCAAGCAAGTGAACGGTTTTCTACCCTCCCATCATATCTCTCTGCAGCTATAGTCCTCCTCTCCAGCTCCTCTGTGATAAAGAACATCAGGGTCCATGATGTGCAATCAGTGAAAGCAGCCGATTCCATGCTTATCTACATAGGAATGAATTCTGAAGCAGAAGGGACACTCACAAATGTTTCATTGACCATGCTTCACAACAACAGTATATTCCTTGACATGCTGTCTGGAGATGTAGTGTTAGACAACAGTGTGAACGTCAGGTCCTTCCTACCGGATGGCAGCCGAATTCCTCTGACTTTGCACACTGACAGATTCATGGGACCCATGGCTTCTGTAAAACTTCTATCGAAAGCAAACCCTGATGAAACACGATATATAGCATATAAGATGTTGTTTATTGTTTCCTCTGTCATCGTGGCTGCCCTCTTGGTATACATAGTCACAAGTCTCATCCATGTGTCAGATACTCCAGGATCATCAGTGTGATGCCTTCAGCATGAAGTGGTTGTGAATGAAAGCATGAATTACACATACTGATTTCCTGATTGCATGGACTAAAGCTTTCAAGATATCACTTATCACAGGTTTGAGCAAACTGATGATCACGTACATCCAGACACCCTCAGTATAGATGAATCTTGAGAACGTTTGCCCTCCCACTACTCCAGCACACAAGTCCGTCTGAAAATTGAGAGAGCATTTCTGATGAAGCCAATCAGATCCTGCTGCCTGGGTACCAAAGGAGGGATAAACAAGTCTAAAGGGATATGATATGAAAATCCTGGTGAGAGTAATTGATTCATACCATACCACCTCGTTGCATAACGGATTCCCAAACATCTTTGCAATAAAGTACCTTATAAGTACACCCAGGTGTTTGAATTCATCACATGTTCCATTAGTCAGGCTAGCAACTGCTTTGAGCTTAGCATATTCTGTGTGGGAAAAAAAATGAATCACTTTGTCAAGAAGGCTAGCAACTTGCCCAGCCACATTTTGAATGGCAAAACATATACCAAAAGTCAGGACTGACATCACATACAGGCCAATAAAAGTGTACCAGAATGCTGGATTCATCAATGTGAACAGTGGTCGAACAACATATACAAATGGGTTCATTTCTTATTTATTTATTTCACTAAAACTCTTCAGCAATACAACCATGATTTAGTCTGTGAGTGGTATTTGATACAAGTTCTGCCTTACACAATGATTGGGGCTGTGTCATGAACTTATCAAATATGGACAAGGGGCTGTCATCTTTGTTGGCAATATCATCGTTGCAGTTTGGGGTAGTAGCATCCATGTACCTCTGAAGGAAATCCATATATTCAGTTGGGTACTTCTCATTTGCCAGTTGCTCCATGTTCACATCCGAGTTACATTTAGAAAGACATGATGTTTCATTCAATGGACCGAAATCTCGCAATATACGATCTGCACTCCACAGAGCTTTCTGCTCTTTTACATTGATTATCTCATCTGTCTGTAAGCAGGAACTGTTGTCACTCAGTCCAATCAACAACCTGCAAGCAACATCATGTATGTTACAAAGGATGACATCCTTTTCTGTTCTATTGTATATGATTGTGTTACAGGAAGGACATTTAATGTCTTCTGCGTTGACATCTATTGCCCTCAATTGAATCCAGCGCCTAATGCAGTCCTTGTGGAATAGGTGCATGCCACTACTATGTTCTGTACTAAAATTTGAGCTTGCCTGTTGAATTCTCTTTGATACAAAGTCGGTATATAGATCGCATTTCTTTATGTCTTCGGGAGGCAACCCTTGCTCTTCTAGGAACTGTCTTTCTGCATCTCTATATGGACAATTGAATCCTTCGATAGGCCTGTTGGAAAACTGTTCCTGACATATGGGACAATGGATCTTCCTGAAGTTATTCACTTGGGAGTCATTGATGTTCTCCTCACCCTTCCATTTGCATGCCATGATGTTGTAATACTTGTTCACTTCTTGTATCAGTCTTATATTTTTACACTCGAAATCAGCAGTGTCGATGCAGTTGGAATCTAATACTGTCAGTTTGAGCTCTGTTTCTGGCACATCCCGAATAGCACGAACCATGACATGAGCATCAGTAGATTTCTCTCCATAGACCATCACTGCAGTAGGTTCGATGAATTTCACCGGAGACATAGACCTGTCACCATGCCTTGCCAATCTCACTTTGAACAAAAACTTTAACCTTCCGCTGGCATTTTTGTTGATGTAATGAATCAGTTTACAGAACAACACCCAACATTTCCTTTTCAGGAGAGGTGGATCTCTGTGGTAAACATCATACACATCGTTCAGAAGCAGGTGGAAAACATTTTTGACAAGTTCGTAACCACTGTCTGTGAAAAAATACATGGCATTGGCTGTGTTGGCGAATAGTTGTGCTGCAGCAAGAATGAATGTCTGTCTCCTGAAATCCATCCTATCAAGGACTCCTAACAGATATATGCTGAGCTCTCTATAGTCAGCCAAGCTTACTTGCATACTGATAGGCTGAACCAGCTGCAGCTGACATCCATTTTTTGACTTCGATGTGACAGGCAAAGTTGGCGTAGTTTGCATCAAGTCCATCAGAGAGCACTGTGGTTTTTTCCCATCACAGCTCTTGATCTTTTTGTAAATTTCCATGTCAGTGTGTTGTGACATGTCGTCAGGTGCCTTGCGTTTCCTCAATGATGGTGTATCAAACCCATTGTCTTCCATGGCTTTCCTGTATATGTTGACATTGTGCTCAGCAGCCGTTTCATCGTGTGACGTCAACGAGGAGATCACTGCAAGTGCAATGGTCGAACTGCAGCCCTCTGCAGAGCTATCTGCCGGGATACTTTGCACAAAAGATCCGGGTCTGACTGCACCAAAGTTAAGATTACCAGCTCTCTGTAATTCTCTGTTCAGATCGTCTGTGAACACATTAGCTACTCTCCTTGCAGTGGCCTGGGAATTTTGTATTCGCTCGTTCATGTCATTCATTTCTGTCAGAACAGATGCTTGCAACTTCAAAGCAGAAAGCCATCCATGTACATAGTTTACCATGTCCTCAGCTTGAAGCATGCCCTTCTTCAGGAAGGTCAGATGTTCCTTACACAGGACAACCATGTGACAGTTTTTACTCTGTTCCTCCTCACTACCGTCATAGGCTTCCATGCACTTCTCAAAGTTAGTTGTCAACCTCTGGAGCTCAGTGATGATTTGCCAGTTCTTGAAATGGATCGGCATAAAGTCAGCCAACATCTTGCCCAGATCGTGGCGTTGTCTAAGTCGGTCTCTGTCGAATACGTTTAATGCCTCATGTTTTTCTAACCATACATACTCATTTTGCACCTGTGTTTCTTCTCCCCTTTTGTTGGTGAATTCTCGCACTATGTTCATTTCGTTTGAGCTCAGACTGTGAAATTCATGTGCATGGTTGGTCTGCTCCCACATAGAACGAAAGCGCCATGGACACATTTCATTTGCTTTCTCGGGATTCCTGAAGCCACATTGATAAGGAAACCCAATGATGGAGCGCTTTGCAAAGTGACAGTCTCTGAGATCAGATCCGAAATGCCTGAAAAAATCATCTAAATTTCTCCAGAAATACTTGGCAATGTTGCATTCCTTGAAATCGAGAGCAACCGCAGGAAGTGCATGTGAACAATCTTTTGGATCACTGTTATATGCAAAAATCCACGGTACGTCACCTTTGATGCATGTGTTTTCATCATTCTTCCGTGATACACAAAGCAACATCCTGCTCAATTTTTCTATGGAAGTGTTGGAACTTTCGCCTGGCAGGTACTTTTCTTTCAGAAACATCATGACACCACTCAAAGACCGCCTCCCTCTGCCAGCTTCTATGTGCTTGTTTATAGTATGGCAGAAGTCTTTCGGTAGAGAAAAGAATGAGTTTGGAACACTGCCCTTTTCTATAGTGTAGGGATAGTCAAATAGTTTGGCTGCCGTTCTGAGCCTTACCAATGCGTTGGCCTCGAGCCAGTTATCATATCCATTCAGACACACCTGCCCATACTGTCTAAGTTCAGCGAGAAGCAGATGAATCTTCCTCTCGCAGGAAGCTGGTGATATAACATACAGTCCTGCTCTCAAGTCATTTGCTTTTTCATCTTCAGCGATCTGTAAGTATCTATTCCAATTCAAAGGGTCCTTTGTCTGAAACAGAGGATCTGGTAGGTGCTCATTTTTCAGAGGGGAGGGCATGTCTTTTTCTGTAAATATATTGAACATGAGCATGTCTTTGGTACACTGGCGTAAGACACCTGTTATCATTTGCAACAAACTCTTCTTGGCATTCCAAGTTTTACTGTCCGGCTCTATGTGTGATATCACCGAGAACGTCAAGTATGGCAGCAGGTGGAGGGCAAGACCTTTGGTTTTTATGTCTACCATGAGTGACTGTGTCACCTCATCTTCATGTACAACGAGTCCATCTCTTTCCATCTTACCCGCAGCTTGTACTGCTTGAACACAAAGTTCAGAAAGCTCTTTCATGTTCTTAGCAACACAAAATGAACCACCACATCCATCTTTTTTTATTCCTATCGGTCCATTTGGTATGGAGATATATATTTCAGAGAAAGTGCTCTTGACTCTGCTGTCATTCCTATAGAACTTTTCTCTCTTAGCTCTAGTCTCACTAAGACTCATGGTGACAATTAATTTTTCTGATATATTTTATTTCATCATCAATACATTTCAGTTGACACTGGATGCAGTATCATTTAAGTCAATCTTATACTTTTCCTTTTTGGTTTCCCATTTTGAGCCATGCATATGCACATTGTGTATGGCTTTGATGTGATACAGGAACATCACTATAGCAGCAAGCATGATAACAGACTCAACGGCGGACCAGGAAAATAATTTACATATCGCATGTTGATCTGCATTCACCATGCAACGTCCAGCAAGTGAGGAAGTCAGCCCAAACATCAAGAAGACTACAAAGGGTAGGATGTGTTCAGCTATTTGGATCCATCCTTTTGGTTCGGATAGCAATCGAAGCATTTTCATTTTCGACTCTCGCTGGCATGTTCTGTAAGATACCCATATGAGCATGACCAGAACGACTGACATTTTCAAGAAGAAGCAAATTTGAAGAGGCAGTAGCACTTCAGACCAGTTGGGGACACTGTTAAGATTTCCCTTTGCATCATGGAAAGCTCTCACAAGCAGGATGATCTGTGTTCCCTCTAGTAAATTGTCCACAGCCTTGAAAATATTATTTGTTAAGTTGGCTGAAAATATTCTGCTCATTCTGAACTTCCACCAGTCCATGGACTGGCTCAATTCTGTGGAAATGGATTCTAATTCGGTCATCATATTTCTAGGCTTCAGATGGTTCATTTCTATTGAATTGTCTTCATCTAAGCACCATTTCTTTTGCAGGGGGGCCGTGTGTCTGTAGTGGTTATATATGGCCAGGATGTGATGGATCATGTGACCTGCCATGGCCGTGCAAATTATTCCCTCTACTGCAGATAGATTCATGTTCTTGCAAAATGTAGTGTTTTCTGCCCTTTCCCCCCAGTTTAAATGGCAACCTCCAATGGATATGGCACACAAGAGAAACATGATATACGTAATCACAGGAACTACATGCTCGAAAACTGGAAGGCAACTGTGGAGTTCTTCATATATAACGAATATGGTGTGTTTCCTTTCCTTCTGCAGAACATTTTCCATTACCATCACAAGGGCAGCCAGTTGAACCAGCAACTTGACAGAGAGTTGGATGTATGTAGGGAGCATGATGACGAAGGTGTTCACATCATCGAAATTGCCATTAGTTTTTCGGATGAATTCAATTATCAGAAGGACTTGCATCACGTTAAGCACAAGTGAAATGATGCTGTTCACATGGAGAACAAAGTTCGGAGGGAAGATTCTTCCCATCCTGAACTGCCAATACTTCCAAGTGGAAGTTAGATCACGGTCTATGGCATCACACTGCTTGATGACTACATCACCTGTATGTTCAATGGCATTTCCTACACTTCCAATAAACTTTTTTGCTCCTCGAAATTTGTTCAGTCCTTCTGATTCTTGGATGCTGGAATAGCCCCTGTAAGACTTAGGTATGTACGCCTTCATCACTCTTGTTGTTTATGCTGTGGCTTTCATTAATGAATATAGAACGAAATGAAAGATGACGTCATGAATATCTGGAAGTCTTATGAAATAGGGGATGACACCATTGAGTTTACAAGTCCCTATCTGTCCAAAGGAGATAGAGTATCTGTTTTGTCAGTTTCCCCAGAGAGTTTTCAAAAATGGAAGGACATCCTCAGTGGGATTGAAACCTCCCCTGTGAAGCCTATTCATGACATGGTCGTCGGAGCTACCACAATAGACAAAGGATTACCCAGGCCATTATATGAAATAGAATCGAGAGGCAAGAAATGGTTTGTACAAGGGAATAGAATAGCAGGAATTACACGCATGCTAGCTAAACACCTTTCTGAGCGATGGTATCGCTCAAGAAGATTTAGAACTAGGCACAAACGATACTGTCACAACTGTCTGAGAGTGGGCATTGCTGTCGACAAAGAACTGAAGGATTTTGCTTTGGGTGCAACTTCATTTGATGATCTTGCTCAGGAAGATTCAAAGAATATCATACATCATTTACATGAGATGGACATCACACTCGTGTCATCTGCTGTGTTAGTCAGTAATTGGAACCAGACGACTGGTCAGGAGTCAGTGTCAGGAACAGAGATTGATCTGGTCGGGTTTGATCATGAAAACAGAAGATTGGTTTTGATAGAAATAAAGATCACGTCTTCAAGTTTTCAAGATCTCTACACACAATACAAGAGGTGCAAGAAAGACAAGATCACTGGTTTCATGAAATGTTTATTAGGCAGATACATTGCTCAAGTTGTTTGTACAATGAAGATGTATGAGAAAACTTATGGTTCGAGAGGAAGTCATGGACTCTTGGTCATATGTGAACATCGAAACAATACACCCTATTCCCTGGAATTGAGGAGTGAGGACTATGATGATGATATATTCTGTGGTTGGATGCCTGGATTTTGAAATAAACATGAAATGAATTCACTTGTGTTTTTCTGTTGTAAACCTTCCCTTAACTCCGGTTAGCAGAGGACGGCTCTCAGTGTTGTTGATTCCATATGCATCTACCATCACCGATATGCCTGCGTCCGTTCTCCTGGAATTCAGCCGTAAAGCTTCGGAGAATCGTGTTTCACTATTGCTATTCTCTTTCAATGGTGATTTGCTTTGCCAACTGTCATTTACATCTGATATAGCTTCTGACCTATCAGATGATCTACCATGAGATGCTCTCGCATCTATATATTGCCTCTCAAGGAACCCGATATTTGATCTTCCGCTGAAAGACGAATAGATCGGTGTAGCATTTATCCTATCCACCACTTTCCCTGCCATCTCCTTTCGTTCTACTGTTGCTCGTTTGTGGATGTTGTCAATTCCATGGGAAACAGTTTCTGTGTCGTACAGAGGAACTTTGTGTCGTGGGAACATTTCCCCATATATGAGGTGTGCCTCACTGTAGTTTCTTGTGGCATAAGGGTTTTCAGTATACCATCCTCCGGGTAGCTTGCCTACGATGTCGATTTCAGTCAGATCAAAACCAGCTGAATTGTAGTTCTCCCGCAGGTGGCGACCATTCAACGGAATGATATGATGTTGATCTAGCAGTGGATGGCATCCAGGCAATGCTTCCACCACAAAAGCTGTGTTCTTCCACCAGTGGGATGGCAGTGTGAACTTGCCATCCCTTGCAATGTGTTGAGTGACATCTAACAGAGTAGAAGTCATACCAGAGTTCAGATTCTTGGACACAGCATTGTGTATGACACGTCCTGAACTGAGTGGATCAACAATGAAGCAATTGCCATTCACCCTTGTAGTTATGTCGATTCCATTGTTTGCTGTGGCATTTGTCACAGTGCTCATGTTGCCAACAGCATACATCATGTTGTCTTTCCCACCTGCATAAAGACCTACCATTCCAAATGTCATGTTGCATTGTCGTATGACACGGTATTTTCTGTTCAATAGACACTTGTGTCCTATTTCCTCTTCTATGGAAGGTGTGTATCGTATCATGTTCAGGTAAGCAGCAATGACTCGGATGAGAAAAGGTTCATCTGAAGTTTTTCTGAGATGCTCGAATCTATGACTCACAAAGTGATCGAAAAAGTTCTTATGTCTCGAATAGGTCTCATCACGGATGACGTCGACATCGAATTTGAACAGTGGATCGTATGCAGTCACTTCAAATAGTTTGTGATCCTTCTTTGCATTCTCATTATCATAACAGTGCAGAGCTTCGGATAACTGCAAATTACTTGGAAATCCCTGTCTGAAGTAAGGCTGTCGAAATGTCTCCTCACTTTGGGTGTAGAGATTTTTACGACACTGGTTGGCCAACCTGAAGTTGAGAAATTCTGCAGGGTTACTGTCCTTGTGTTGTACCGTGTGTATGTGCCTGAACACCAATGGCACTATGCACAGAGAGTAGAATCTGTATGCTGCTTTTGTCTCCCTACTGCAGCTTTCCCCATGATTGACAGCATCATCCAGGTCTTTAATGACATCATACACCGGAATACTAGATGGACAGTCTGTCAGAATACCATCTGGTGTGTCCACTCGAGGGAAAAGTCCAGTCAATCTACTGGCTACACGGAACATGGCTGACCTGGCTGTGACAATCTTTGATAGACAATCATGAGAGCTACTCTTTTCTTTGGCTTGATGCATTGCACGTGATGCTATAGTGGCAAGTGCATCAAAATACCTTCGGATACCAGCAAACTTACTATACCCCTGACATTCAATGAGGTCTCTCAATAAAAAGTCCACTAAGTCATCTTCGAGTGAAGTACTTGCAAGGCGTATTGTATTCTCAAACTGTGCCTCTATCCTTTCCATCATTATGAAGTCTGTGCCTTTCCAGCTTTGTTCTCCACTCTTTATGAGGTACACTTCTAGTTCATTTAGGTCATCTTCATGCAAGTTCACCTTATTTGCCAACCAGTCTTTGGCTGCTTCCACATCACCCATAGGGGGGTGCCAGTTATCAAAAGAAGGTCTGTTTCCAAAAATTCCTGCACTACGGAAATTACTCCGTTGGTTCTGCATTGGGCAATATCTGACTTTGGGACTTGGAAAATAGTATGTGTAGGGGCTGTTCAGAGGTAGCTTCTTCCCTATCAGGTTCAGGAGGCCAACAGAGTTTGTTTTCCTCTCGAGGAATTCTAAAAGTCCAGGCACACCCCTCAACATCTCATCGTATTTGTATCGGTCGTACGTTTCAGGGAGCAGACCACCACCGGATCGGAGGCATTCATCCATTGTAAATGTGCCATCTCTTCCCTTCTGAAGGTCAGTCACTCGAATGGACGATCTCACTACAGGCTTGAAATCAGACACTTTGACATTGTTCAGACCAGAGAGATAGCCCAGTTCGTTGAACGTCCAAAAACTTTCCCCATGCTCGAACATGTTGTATGTGCTATTCGATTCTCTGTTCAGATGTGGAACTTGCAGTATTGGCAAAGTCACTCCATTCACATTCACGGCTGAAGTGGTCAGAGACAGCTGCTTGCTCACTCCATGGTAAGGCACTATGTTTCCAGGGACAAATGTGCCTTTATCATCTGAGAAGGATATCGTATACAGGACATCAGAATGGGGTGTCTTATATCCATGAAAATCTGCTATGAAATCGGCTATTTCAGGGGTAGTGACAACACAGTTAGGTCTTTGACCTGATTTGCTTTCCAACATCAAGGATGTATATGCGTCTTGTAGTGCACCCTGTGGACTGATAGCATTCAGTGTCCAACTACAAAACTCCCTTGATTCTCGCTGTATTTCAGAATAAACAAAGTCCTTGATCGTCTCTGTCATGTCACAGAGCCTCGAGATGTTAGGATAATCATTCCTCAGTCTTGCCATTGTCAGTGTAGGACAGTTAGATAGAGCGTGTGTTATCTGATCCTGCATTGTTTGGTTTATGCTCTTCTCCACCTGTTCCTTTCTATACATGTATTCTGCCAATCTAGCTTCTAGTGTGCAGAGCAAGTTTGCCTCAGGTTCAATAGCTATTTTCATTCCAAACATATCAACACTGAATGAAACATCCCAACTGTCTGCTGGAAGACAGGAAGCAGTAGACCGGGCAGTGATTGGCCCTGCAGTGAAAGTAGGATAGTTTATAAACTTGCAGGTAAATTTCTGTTTCCCCTCGAAAAGAACTATAGGGGCAACAACACAGAAGTTATTCTCTGTGCTTGTGAAACCAGTCCTTGAATTTATTCCTCCCATGAATAAATGGAGCCCTAGGTAAGCATCACATATTGGTCCCACGTCCTGTCCTCTTATGCTGTTGCCTAAGCTGTGAAATATTTCATCTTTACTCTCCTGCCCATACAGGTAGCTTTGAAGTATTGGATGCAGGGGTCTGTCAGAACTAAATGAAGAAATTCCATTACGTACATGGTCATGGGAAAGGTTCAATGGATCTCTGAATCTGTTTGAGTTCATGGTTTTACATATGAGTATATCTCAGCATGGGTAATAATATGTTTTTTTCTCTGTTTTATTTTCATGTCAATATACATCTCATCATATCCCCACATTGTGCATGTCCTTTCAAATGTGGTTGTGCACATTCGAAGTCGAGGCATTGTGCAAGAATGATCGGCGGCCTCAGGGAAGTAGCAAAATCAATAGCCGCCTTTGCAATTTGAAGAGTAGCCAGGAAGCCTTTTTCTGTTGTGATCAAGGGACTGTCATCAAAGTCTGTAATTGTCTCATTGCAACACCTCATGAATTCGGACTTCAATATTGCATCGTCCTTTTCACATGCATTGAGCACTTTACCCATGAGATTGAACAATGCAGGCAACTGTTCATATTTCACAGAGGAGTTCCATCCTCCACTGTTCATGTTTGCTATTTCCAGGTGGCATCTGTAGGCATCCACATCATGATGAAACCTGGAATATCGCATGAGCTCCCAGTTTTCACGAACAGGGTATGTTGCAAACTTAGAAAGGGAAGGTCGAGCATTTCGAACTTGTTGCCATACCTCAGCCTGATGTCTTACATCTTTTTCTGTTGGAAATCTGACTGCAACATAGTCAAAACGATTTATTGGCTCACTTCCCGTATGTAATATGTTGGCTGGTTGACCTGGAGTGAAACTGATATCCCAGCCATAGCCAGATGCAGTGTGTGCCACACCAACCCCCTTTTCCACCTGATTCACCCCAACATTGTATCTCTTGATTTCACTCAACAGGAAGGTATCCAGTTTGTCACCCAATGACTTGGGATTGAAGTTGACCCTATATCCAGAGGCATCTGGCATCACTTCCAACTTTTCGTAGTGACACGATTCCTCCTCCTTTACAGTGCTTTGAAGCAGGACGACCTGCCCAGCTTCAGCAACATTATCTTTAGGATCTATACATGGATATAATGAAATGAGAGATGAGGATTCACCAGCATTGTTGTTGTGAAGATAAGTACTAGATATTTCAACTCTCTGAGATGGACCATAAAAAGGAACAGACATTTCTTTTCAATTTTGTACTTTATTGGATGAACACACGCTAGTATTATAGATCGAACAAGGGAGGTTTCCTGACAATACCATTCAATGATGCATCTACTGTTTGTGATGTTTCTTCCTTAGGTGCTGTGCTCTTTTCTGTTTTCACTTCACTGCCTTGGTTTTTCATGTAGTGGAGCAAGTCTCTTATGTTCTGGTTTAGTTCGACAAAGTTTTTCTCCTTTTCTTCTTTCTTTTTTTCCCTCTGCACTAAATACTCCTCCTGTAGCTGGTTGTACTTCCTCCTTTCATCTTCCTGCTTTTTTGTACGCTCCGAGGCGAACTTCAAGAAGTCATCTTGCCATTTCATAGGAATCTTAGATTCAAGAGATGATTCATCCAACTTCCTTTTCTTGCTTGTTGGCTCACCCGTAGACTGATTACTGCCATCAACAGTTTGTTGGGCACTGAGCGTGCTTGTGTCAAGACCTCTTTCATTCATGTATGCTACAAAACTCATGTCGTCTACACACTGAGTAGATCCATTGTTAATAGTCACACTTTGCCTTTTGATATTATCATATTGAGACTTTGCGAGTTCCATTGCTCTTTTGTTGAGCTTCTGATTCCTGTTGTCTAACGCTAAGGCTTCCTTTCTCTGCATTTCATGGCGCAATATATCAAATGCTGCATCTACAGTTTCCATCAGTTCTGATCTCTTCACCTTACCCTCCAGTTCTGGGAACTGTGCATCAAACCTTCTTAGTACTTCATCAGCCATTTTCTTTGATTCAGTGTCGTTCGAATAGCACTCATGACACAAAGTCATTAGTTCTCTTAGTGCTTCAACATCAGTTTTTCCACCATGTATTATGCCTCTTTTCCTTAACATCTCGAGATCACTCCTTCTCTTCTGGGCTATTTCACTGCCGCTCTGATTTTCTAACGACAACCTGGTGCTTATCATGTCAGTCATCCACTTTGCCATGAGATCTAGGGCTTCCTGAGATGCTTCATATTGTTTGCACACGGTATCGAGCGAGGTCTGAGTCTCAGTCAACGTCTCCTTTATGGCCTGAAACTCCTTCTCTGGTAGGCCAGCCATAGATTCTTGGAATCCATTCTCTGCTGTTTCTTCTTCAGCCATGATTTGGTCATATAGAAGAGAACTTGCTTCGATACGTTTATACTCAGGAAACCCAAAGTTTGATGCCTTTTCTGCAACACGCACACCTCTCAGGAACATACCGACACAACCATTTCTGGCACCACAATAGCAGAGCGATATTTCAACAGCCACTGACATATCTCTTTTTAATGTTGAAAGGCTAGCAGATGTTTCTGACAGCATCATCAGATTGACTGACGACTTCAAGAAGGACTGATTGTCTATGTGTGCAAGAAATGCAACTGCAAACTCATGCCCATTGATTTCATTGAAGTCGTGATCATGCCATGCAGCTACTACCTTGCCAAGTGACATTGCATTCTTGTTGTGGTTATATTTCACTGGCACACCAGTCAACTTGATATTACATGCATCATTCAGATGTATATCATATGGACTGTCACTGTTCATGGTTGACTTTGGGTCACAAAGCAAATAGCCCATCCAATAGACTTCATCCTTTTGTATGATATTCTCAAGAAAGCTTGCCGTGGGTTGGTGTATATTCTCATGAGAGCAAACGAGGCAAAGAAGTTCAGACATTGTCATCATTTTCATTATTCGTTCGTCAATGGACAAGAAAGAAACTTATCAAGATTTTTTCGTAACCAGATTTTCTGTATGGAATCCATTATATTTTTCACAAATGGTCTGAGTTGGTGAATTTCTTCCTTTCCCTTTGAATCACTCCATTGCAGAACCAAGCTCGACTCACAAAGATCGAGATCAACTTTCACACTCTGACAGCGAAACAGCATGATATGCGAGGCAAACCAAGGAACATGTTTGATGTCTGAGAAGGTAAACGTAGCACAGTTGTCTCCTGTTCCTGTATGAACATGCTCTATGCCACCTCTGTGGTATAAATCACGGACAAGGGCATCAACAATGTAACTGTCCACACCTGTCTCTTTTATTGTCTGCATTACATCGACTGGATATTCCGAAGTCATGCCAGTCTTACTGTTACAAAGTGAACAATCTCTTTCACATACTGCTCTCTTCTCCTCCACCATCAAACAAAAGGGGCCCAAGAACTTGTGTAGAATATATAAGTTCACGAGGCTCACTTCTGATGTGCTGATGAAGATCGAGTCCAATTTAATTCTCTTAGATGTCTCATGCATGTCATCGTCCCCGTCATGTGCACGCTTTCTCTTCATGTTTCTTGTTTGCGTTTCTCATTCGTCAGTAATGCTAATGCTACCGGGAAAACCTTTGGAGAGGCCCGTATGATGGAGGGATATCTACGTGCATAAGCAAACCAAATGGCAACCCATTGTAGTCTTTCATCTAACCGTTCATAGAAATAAGTGTTTCCATATCTTGTTGCAACAGAATGCCATGTGAAAGTCCAAGAGCAAGTACCATGGTGAACTTCAACATGATCAGACTTGGGAGGCTTCTTCACCCAATGCAGTCCACACAGCGAGCGAAAATGTACAACGACTTTCCATTCTTTTTCGTTACTGACATCGACAGGTTTGTAAAGCGTATCAATCAATGGACTTTTCTTCTTCAGTCTCGAGAGAAAAGAACCAAATTGACAGATACATTGAGTTATAGTTGGATGGACGGGTAACATAGCGATATTCATCAGTATATATTCGTGTAGTACACATGTATCGAGAAGATGCTGATGCAATGACAATATTGCATCTGTCAAGGATTTCATCTGAAGCTGGCACTCATACACTGCTTTCACATCTTTGTATAATTCATTCACACTCAAATAATTTGTCTTCACGAAGAGGTCCAGGGTACCTTCCTCATCGTAGAACAAAGTCTTGTATCCTTGTTTGTCAAATAAATCTGTGATTTCCACATCCAATGCGTGTCTAGTTTTCAAAACAAGAAATCCCAACCGTACAGAGGATGCGGTATGGGACAACACATTTGGTCTTCTCGATAGTACATCCAACACATCTGACTTGGATCTGAGTTTGTGAGTTAACATGGAAATCCAAGCATTTGCTTTTATTGTATATTGTGTTTCAAACATTCTTCGCTCTTTGTGCTACATTATGATGTGGTCCCTGCACTGCTACTTCTTTCTGAAAATTCAATTCTCATTTCCACTGACACAGTGCTCTGTATGTATTGTACCACGGACATACAATGAAGCATCAGGGTGTTCATTCGGAGGGACATCTTCATAACCAAGTATCCAGTTGAATGGTGGAGTGAGCATATGGCGCACTCTCATTGAACCTTCCATCTCTCCAACCTCAGATGTTGCACCACCAACCAGACTATATGTGTCGTCCCGTATGTCTCGATATAGGCGTTGGAACCAGTAGACACTGGAGTTGTGAGCAAAGAGAAACTCTCCTGCGCATTCCAAATCTTCAGTGTTTCTTGCAGATTTAGAACAAGGTCTCAGATTGAGGAACCGTTTCTTCCCATCGCTTCTGTATATAGGTAACCCATGGAAGTCCACCACATCAAAGCACATAGGATTCTTTACATCATTCAAACATGGGACCATTCTGTCTCCATTTGGTAGTAGATGCTGTTTTGGTGGTACAGATGCACTCACACTGAGAAGGAACACATTTATTGCTGTTAATGCCACAGATGAAAAGATGAGGAACATCAAGGACCCACCACCGTGATCTCCGACGAAGACCTCAGTGTGCTGAATGGTATCATTCTCTGCAACTGTAGATGGTTTTCCACTAGGAACTGTGGAGGAAGGAATGGTGTTTTTTCGGTAAAATTTCTCAGACTTGGGATCGAGAGGTACCTCCTCCAATTGCATTCCCGGACATTTGTCGGAGTTAGAAGACATTTCAGTGGGCTCATTACTCTTTTTGTCTGCCATTCCTGTACGAAGTATGTATGAGAATCTGTGAACAGATAATAACTATCGGCATTAGTATGTTGCATGTTACCTTGGTCAAAAACCAGCTTCAGGAAAATTCCAAAGTTAAGTAACCAGATGAAATACAGCAGTGACACAGATGATCTTGGCATTTCATATTGATGCACATGACATGCATGTCAATATATGAAAAGTTGATATGCAAACAAATATATTTGATGTGCTATTCAAACTAGAGGACCAGATATTCTTGTTCAATTACTGGTATCACATAGACCATGCACATTCGGAAGATGTCTTCCTGTCCACAGAAAGCTTACAAGACATAGAACGTGAATTGTACAAGCAGCTTCTACAGCTCAGTCCAGAGGAAAACTACTTGTCTGCCTCCCTGTTGATGCGCGGCATCTGCAATTGTTTGGCCCTGATGAAGAGAAGAGAGGGATGTACATCTGAATTGAACACCATACATGATATGAACAATAACATCGAAAATGAGATATTGCGAGAATGGACTGAAGCTAATTCTGTTGAAATTCTTCTTAAACTGAAAAAAAATATATCATTCTTGATCCAGTATGGAAGACATCAGGTATTACACTCAGGATGCCTCAAGCATGACAATAGTTGTCATCGATGTAAGTACAAGGCAGCATCTGATCTCATTCGAGACGTCAACGAAGGCAACCATTCAAGGCAGCCATGTCATCACTACATGATGCCTATTCTCATAGATACGACATCTACGGTGAACGAGAAAGTACAAGAACCAAGTATGTCAGAGATTTATACCCCATCTATGGATATTTCTATAGGGTTCGAGAAGAAAAAAGTGGCAGTGCAGAACTCAAGAGATGTACTATGTCAACTGCTAAAGAAGGAACATGAGATTCAACAAGAGATCAATGAAATACATACACCATACGCTTTGTCATTGGGCTGTTATGCTGATACGTCTATCATACTGCTGTATCTTCTAAGGAGGATGAAAACAGTGTTGTACTTTTCCCCTGCAGAAGGATCAGTCTCTCCATCTTCTTACATGGCTGGTAGAGTGACATATGACAGTAGCATGAGCAAGTTGAAAAGTGCTCTGAGTTCAGTGGTTGCTACGAAGCAGGACATAAGATCTTCACTAGAAAGCTTTGACTATCTCATTGTTGATCCATGCACATGCTTTGGGCAAGAAAGTAAATTCCTGAGATGTAGCATCATAGCAAAGCATTTCCATTTAGCTCATGATGTAAGTCCAGACACTATATTTGAGTCAAGACAGGCCATGCAAGTGAAATCATTGTTTGATTCGGACTGGAGCACATCGACAGATCGACTTGCCTACTGTGTCATACTCACATCCATATTTAACACCTGGCTCAACGTACAAGAAGTTTCGTCCATACATCAACTCAAATGGGAAAGAGCAGAACGTTCACCCATAGACTTAATCGGAACAAATATATATGCTTTGTATGATAACGAACAATTAGGGTTGAACATATCCAGTGATCTAAGATTGCATGGCACATATGACAGTGTCCTGTCCATGCTGTTGGCATATTTGTTACACCTGCATGATTCTGGTATATGCTACAATTCATATGGCATTCAAGATGTTTTATTTGGTCATTAAGATTGCATTTTACAGAGATGCATTAAGCTTTCTGGGAACATAAGTTGATATCTCACCACATAGAATGAGCTATACTCCATCATTCACGAAGAGAAAAAGAGACGAGGCAGAAGATGAAATCCACAGATCAATGATCTCTCCCTTGGAATTGTCATACTACACTACAGGATGGATACGGACTATTTCCTTGTTTGCAGAATCTAAGAGCGATCTGAACAACAGCAAAACAAAACAGGTACTAACAACAAATCTGGTCATAGGAAATCCACACAAGCAAACATGATTCTCATTGTCTTAGTCGTTTCATTCCTGTACCTTCTCGGTGGTGCAAGTGCATCTGAAGAACAAACTATCATCACGAGAATTAAAGTGATAGAAGACCTAAACCTGGTGTGTCTGGAATTGACTATCAGGGGTATCCCCATCAAGGAGGATTTCTTCCGTACTAGTTTTAGGTTGAATCTGAAATATTTTGACAGCAGAAGGGATCTCAGAAGGGCAGTCACGATGGAAATGAATTCAGCTAATGGGACTTGCAATGCAATGGTAAAGTACAATGCAAGCACAGATGCTCACATAACTCACGTTTGTGAAGGATTGCAAAGTCCCTTCATCGCTTACTATGGGCTGAGTGGACAACTGAATATGAAAAATAGGAATAACAGATATAATTTATTCCTGAAGCGTGGGCTTTCGCTTATTTCCCAGACTGAAATGATACACCGAAGACAGCACACAAGCTATCCTGATACCTGTCAGTCTCTGAAATGTAGGTCTTGTTCCAGGTCATGTACGGCCTTGCACCATGATGTGAACGAGGCCATTTGCAACGAGAGAGTTGTAAAATTGCATCACGACCAAACAATGATCGAGCCTTTATCAGTCATTGACTTTTCAACTTCAAAAGCATCTTGCATTCACTTCAAAACAAACCTGATGAGATCGTGTGTACTACACCCAAAGGCTTTGATCGAAAATGTGTGGTACCGTGGTGATGATTTCTGCATGGTGACATTAGATGATGCAGGCACAGGATATTGGTGTCTAGATGTGGATGCACAGAAATTGAAGGATACACCTGTGATCAAAGTCACTGAGTGCTGACTGTGAAAGTGGGTCACAGGTCAAGACAACAAGATATATTGATCTGAGATCCTTGGAGTTCTCCACAGAAAACAGGGTTCTAAGTAACCATTCGTCGAAAGTGTACTGTTCGAATTTAATACACAACAGAAATAAGAGGACAAGTGACACAAAGAATTCTGCAATCTTTAGTTTATGATCCAGATAATATCCAACTATTTCTTAGAATCAAAGAGCATCAGCAACGAAAAATTTACTAACAATAAATCTACCCATAGGAAATCCAAAGAAGCAAACATGATGCTCGTTGTGTTGATCATTGCATTGTTGCACCTTCTAAGGGGCGCCAGTGCATCTAAAGAACAAACTATAGTCACAGATGTTAAAGTGATAGAAGACCTAAACCTGGTGTGTCTGGAATTAACTGTCAGGGGTATTCCAATCAAGGAGGATTTCTTCCATACTGGTTATAGGTTGAGTCTGAAATATTTTGACAGCAGAAGGGATCTCAGAAAGGCAGTCACGATGGAAATGATTTCGGCTAACGGGACTTGCAACGCAATGGTAAGGTACAATGCAAGGGTGAATGCTCATGTCATCTATGTGTGTGAAAAGTTACATACTCCCTTCATGGCCTACAATGGGCTAAGTGGACAACTGAATATGAAAAACCTGAATAATAAGTACTATTTAGTGCTGAAGCATGGGGTGTCACTTATTTCAGATTGGAAGACAGAATTAACACAGAGAAGACAACACACAAGCTATCCTGATACCTGTCAGTCTCTTAAATGTGGGTCTTGTTCCAGGTCGTGTACTGGCTTGCATCATGATGTAGACGAGGCCATTTGCAACAACAGGCTTGTGGAACTGCATCAAGGTCAAAAAATAATCGAGCCTTTATCAGTCATCGACTTTTCAACATCGAAAGTATCTTGCATTCACTTCAAAACAACCCTGATGAGTTCATGTGTTCTATATGCAAAGGCTTTGATCGAAAATGTGTGGTACCATGGCGATCTTTTTTGCAAGGTGACCCTGGATGATGCAGGCACAGGGTATTGGTGTCTAGATGTGGATGCACAGAAATTGAAGGATACACCTGTGATCAAAGTCACTGTGAGAGCTTACTGTGAAAGTGGGTCACAGGTCAAGACAACAAAATATATGGATCTGAGATCCCTGGAGTTTTCATTAGAAAACAGAGTTCTACGTAACCATTCGTCGAAAGTCCACTGTTCAAATTTAATAAACAACAGCAAAGAGAGGAAAATGGAAGCAAAAAAATCAACACTCTATGTGGAACCTGTTACTGTCCTCTTAGCATTGGGAACATGTTTATTTTCATCATATATGATAGGCATGACTGTGTATCTCGTACAAAATTTCATGTTATGAAACAACAAGGAGTACTGTCCTTTTCTCTCAATAAAGACGATTCATCCGGGTAATTCCCTTGTTCAGATTGTTCTTCTTCCTCCAATGCTAAATTGATCAACAATTTCTCTTGTACAACTGCTTCAGAAGTGATAGCTGGTAGTCGATGTAGTTCATATGTCAACGGAGCATTCTCAACTTTCCTGTCCACCAAAGACTGTATTCTCTTGAATGTAGATATAGCATGCCGAGGAGAGTGTTCATACATACTAAATTTCTGGACGCGTGTCATAGTGAAAGAACAGGGTAGAATTCGCTTCATCGGAAGGATCTGCCTTAGACCATATATCACAGTTTCTGTACAACATGGCAGCAGCTGTGCGAGACCAGTTTTTACGTCCTCTTGGTTCTCATTGGGATTTGCTACCAGGATATTCACTAACATAACTAGTCTGTTGAAATCACTTTTCTCATTCGAATCTGATAGCCTATAGAAAATAAACTTTTCCATTTGACCTGGTAGCGTCAGCTTCTTCAATTGAGACACTAGATCATCAATTCCAGATTTCAGGGATTTCACATTGTCATGGTGACTAAGGAGTGGTTGCTTGTTCACAGCCAAGTCAATCATTTCCAGTATAAAATGTTCTGTCATCTGCATCCACTGTTCTGTCACTAGCAATGTTACAAAAGCTTGTAGGAGCACACAACCAAAATCAGGTAAAATAAGCAAGTCTTCCATGTGTGCAGCATGACTACGCACATGCACTGGCCATACCAGAGCTGGAACAGAGATGACATCCCTATCTCTTCCTGTGATACCTCTAAAAGCCACGTTCAGTGAAAATGCCAATTGCTCCAGCTCGTCCTGCTTCAATTTAGTCCTGTGTTGGTTCAGACTTGAGAACATTGCTTGTATTGCTCTCATAAATAGTTCAAAGAAGGGATTGCTACTTTCATAGGTTGTTCTATCAAAGCACCAGCGGAAATGCAGTTTGGAGAGATGGAAATATTCATGCCATCTGGCATGCCTCACTATTTTGTACAGAAACTGAGCGAGTGCAACGTGTTTCGCTGGATCCTCAAGCATTTTGAACAACAGATCATACTCGTTGCATTCACTTAGGCACACAGATGCCTTACAGAAACCATGGTGCTCTGATAGGTCACTCTGAGGTAGACCAAGATCCAGAACAGCACAGTCTGTGAAAATCAAAGACATTTTGTTTTACTTTCAGTGGATTTCTTTGGGTAATGGTTTCCATGGTTGTTCCGTCTTTGGGAACATTGCTCTAAATAAAGTTATTCAAACACTATCTGAACGGTATGAAGCATTCAAATACCTGGGGCATTCCAGTTGTAACATGCAATGATGTTTCTCCCAAATTGATGCAGGGAAGTATATCCAACCAGTTTGCCATTTTACACTCTTAGATGTCTCCCCTTCACAAGCAGTACCTAGCCTAGACAGTCTACATGGCAAAGAATCTGCTGAGTCATGATGTAGCAATGGTCGGAAAATCTCTGGTTCATTCATGCAGACATGGTTCCAACTCGAACAGAGTAAATCTGTGTAACTCAACTGGAAAGGGGGGGCATGTTCCTTGTTTCGTTCTCCTACCAGACAACAGATGACATTCTCAGACTTGAAATCTTGCCATATGAGAAAACATACATCTGACATAGATGGAAATGACTCAGCCAGGCAACCCACATCAAATACTTCTGAGGAAAGTTGTAGCAATTCCAATGACTCTCTCTTTAACATGCCGAAGGAAATTGTACCATCTCCTGACACTGCTAGGCACAGCCAGCACCTATATAGGAAACATAGCAATTTTCTTTTTGTCCTGGACTGAAGAAAGAAATTCTTATGATCTAAGGGAGTTCTACTGCCTGTGTACAAAGCATTGTATACGAGAAGACATGCAACCAGTTTGTTTAAGGCACAGCCAGTCTTGTTGCGAGGCACAGACATTGTGTGGGAAATGGTGGGTCCTGAACATTCACCAGCAGAGATATTTGCAGTCACTAGGTCTAACAGAAGATCCCATCTGGCATACATGGAAAGTGGAAGTTCTATTCGGTTGACTATATTAAGAGAAACATTCCAGTCTGCTTCCCATGTGGTACAGAATGATTGAGTGCTAGAAAGAAATCCATGATATTCAAAGCTCTTCTTGTTGATTCTTTCAGTCAGGGCAAAAGCTGAAATTGGAGACATGGGAATATGGGTACCCATGTTCAATGGTAATGTATCAGTACAGTACATTTTTGCCCAATATCCAAAATTCAAATAGAGATTATTGTTCATTCTATGTATGGGTGTCTGGATTTCGTTTGTTCCAACTCTACATCCCATTTTGTCTATTTCTATTGTTGCCTGCCCTCCGTAGATTGGTTTCAATTGAATGACATCCGCATGTTTGGATCCAGTTACCAAAGCATGTCTGCATAGTTTTATTGTTTTATGCTTCACAGTTCCATAGAAGAGAATCTCATTCGAGTGATTAGCTATGGAGAATAAGATATACCCATTATGATCTACAAAGCAATCTGGTAATTGTGCAATGACATAAAATTCATTCTTCCTCTCTGCACAGTCAATCAAGTCAAATGAAAAGGTTTTCCCATCAGCTATTCCCTCTGTATTTTCCACTCTGAGCAGAAATCGTAAATTGCTGTGTATTTCTCTGTGTCCACATAGGGTGACCTTCAAACCTAGCCCATATAGATAATCTCGTCTGGAATAAACTGACATGACACTAGATGGAATATTTCACATTTGCAACTGTTTATTGGCTTAATAGAACAACAGATGTTTCATTTTCTCTCAACATCTCCAGAAATGTTTGCAGTTCATCGTATATATCCTTCCACACATTCATAGCTCTTGTGTGATGCTTTGTCTGATACACTGTATGGCAGAACCATTGCAGTGCATCTTCCAGTTGCATATGAGCAACGCATGCATTGTATCCAGCTACAGAATCAACCAGTTGCTGTATCACCCATCCACTAGTTTGACTTCCATCCACTCGCAAGGGTATTTCTATGAGACTATCAACATCTCCAGTCATCAAATTAACTATTTCAAGTGTATGTGGCATCACGATCAGTTGCTTACTTCTCACTCCAACATCACTGACTTCACATGCTTAGAAGACATCAAATTGAATTTACATATGCCAGTCAGGAATATTTATTGCACATGTCCCTCTGTTTGAATGCAATGTCCATTAACCAACTAAACTCTGATTTGACACAGTCATGTATCCCATGCCAATATCACTTCACAGTTCAAACGCCGAATTTAACTCCCGCACGTATGCAGACATCATACAGCACGATATTCAAGCAGAGATCCAAGAGGGAAGAAGAAATGAAGATGAAGTGACTCTGAATGAAGATGTGAAAGATTTCAATTTTGGCATGTATGATGATGGGAAAAAATATAGAGCTTTGATCGTGGAAACAAAAACAAATGAATACTTTGTTGTAGGTGAACTGCAGGAGGAAGAAATATGGAAGAAACCACAGAAGGAAAACTGTCCCATGGAAAGTGTTTCGCGTTGGACCCAGAGTAAAGTTTTCTCGGGGAGTCTACTTCAAATTGACTCTTTTGGCGACTGTTCCATGTCCATTTATGAAACAGTTAGAAAATATTGCATGGTAGCAGGTTTTGAAAGTATTGTATCATGCAATGTCTATGAGAAAATGAGAGCACATGATAAGATCAGACAAAACTTTAAAGTTCCAGAACACCTGGAAAATATCATGGCATTTGTTGCAACTTCTGCTATGTATATCAGAATTCTGAATTATTATGTTGAGATCATTCGTGACTTATCCGTCAAAAAAGATACAGGATATCAACAGGATGCCGTGTATCTGTCTTGCGCACTGATCAAGATATTAGAAGATGCATTTTATCAATCTAAATGTGTCCGAGAACCACTTAAAAAGACGGATTCTTTAAAGGAAATAGAATGGTCCACAGGGAAGGATGAAGTGACACTGGCTATACGAATCTGTGAGGAAGTGAAAGCTTTGCAGATGATGAACAGAATTGAAAAGGATGAGTCTAGTTCACTACATGCCATTTGCTTGCATTGGGTTGCACACCGTTTTGACAAGGATAATGATCTCAATCCTTTTGAAAAACCAAGCTTCTTCGCTGAACTTCATCGAATAGGGAAACATTTCCTGGAAACTGGCAATATCAAAGAAGTCTTTCTTGATGAGGACTTGTCAGTGATTGATATTCCATATTCTATTGTAGTACACAAAAAGAATGAGAAGACTTCATCCAACTTGTTTCACAACATGATGGAAAGTGTTTCCAGGGAGGAACTGTTTGTCCTACTCGAAGTGTTGTTGATGGATTTCTCTCTAAGAAGTTGTGCAATTCGTACACTGTCTGCTCTGATTTTCCTTCATGAAATAAAGGGTCTTCCCTTCTCAGCACTACGGGGCTTGAACTATTCTCATTTCATGATAAGGACCCACTCCCTGAGAATATGTGATGCAAATCCAGATGGTTTTCTACCAGGTGACAACCTGTCACTTGATGGATATAAGGAACCAACAAAGTGTTGGCTAGAGAAAACTTGGCCAGAAACTGCACCCTCCCTTGATCCGCAAGATGCACAATCAGTGGTCACTGCAGTGACTCTGTGTCCAGAACTGGCTAAATTGCGACTATCCAGTCACTATGATAAAGCTCGAGAGATTTTTAGAAAAGATCATGAGAAAGAGTTGGCTCTCAGTGACGCCAGTTTCATCACAGAAAACATCTTATCAAAAACACTGACAGAGTTGCGAACTTACTCTGATGCATGCAAGAAGAAAACGTGTCGTAGTCTCATTGCAGCCTATGCCTACGAAGCAGTGGGAGGGCCATTCACTGCAATCAAAGATTGCTATGTGTCAAGCATGCGAAATTCCAGAGCAGTTGACAGTCTCTTACAGAACGGACTGCCCTTTCCACCACATGACCTATCTTCTATGATCGATGACTACCATAATGCCATCAACTGCGAATGGGAGTCTCCAGACAATGTTAAGCCCTTCATTAAGGAGAAAAAATGGACATATGCAGCTGCTGCATCACTTCTCATGAAGGAAATATGTTTTGTATACAAAGGAATTGGCAGCTTTCCAAGAGACAGAGATGAAGCTAAACAGCCGCAGCAGTGCATGTTTAACTGGTTACATGAAAAATGTCCCATGGTTCCCCCAGAAAATGTACAGCTTTTATCAAAGAACACACCACACTCAGAGGAAGCTACAATAGATTACCATTTGTACAGGCACAACCCTGTTCCAGTACACAATACTTTTCAGACGAGAAGTTTCCCCCCAGTAGAATCGTTAGATGAAATACGGAAGACATCATTTGCTTCACTGTCTCCGTACTACTGAATTGAATTCTATACCCATTGCTGGGTCTTGGTGGCAGGTGAGCTTGAAATTGTGAAAGTAACAATGCTGAATCTACAATATCTTCATAGATCCAAAAAGTCAAAGTTGAGTGGGACATATGGAAACATTTCTATCTTCAAGACCAGACAGAATGCCATAGTTTCCAAGTATGCCAACAAAAGTACTGGAGACACATACTACAACGAGCTCTGCCTCGGGAAGGAAACTGCAGTGTTATGGCATTTGAAGCAACAGAGAAAGAAGTTCGGACCAGCAAGATTTCCACTTCTTTACTCCACTGACCATCAACATAGTTTGTTCTCGGACCCACAAGTGGATATCACAACAGGTATTCACCAAGAGTACACTGGTCCGTCATTGCTGGCATGTCATGAACTGGGATTTCTGGTGGATCCAAGAAAAGTACTATCAGACCTTATGAAAGCATGCAGCTATTTGAAAAATGCTGGAGTGTTACACTTGGACATCAAACCGAACAATGCCACCCTGGATCTTGACAAAGGACTTGTAAAACTGATTGATTTTGGCTGTTCTCAGATGACAGAAGCTGCATGCACTGCAAACAGTGGTATACAACCTACCGACAAGTACTTATCAACCGGAGAGCGTGTGTGCATAATAGACAGTACCGACCGGAGCAACTTCGACTTCTCACACGCATTCGACATACAAGGTCAGGTTCCCATTGTACTGGACAGTTTTCCTTTCCAACCAGCCAAAGCACACAAACTGCAACAGACTGTGTTCAATGTTGGCTACAGAGATCCCACACTACTTTGTGCAGAGGCACTATCTGTTCCAAGATGACTGGATCATGATGCCAGGCTTGATGTATTTGCATCTGCCATGACAGTGCTTCATGGAATGAATGGCAAACCGGCCATTTTGTGTGACAAAAACGAATGTGCAGTGCAAAATGTACAAGCCATGTTGGCATTTCTGTCAATGGTGAGAGGTTCACTCAGTCGTGGCGAAGCAGAAGTGCTGCGATCTACTTTGATGGATGCCTCCAATAGGTCATTGAGGGGAATTACCGGAAACTCCAAGAACTATGCTCTCCTGCAGCACTTCGTTCAATACTCACAGAACCTGTCACTTGGAAACAAAACATTGTTGAGATATGTCTTTGGTGTTTCTTTCACTGAGGCATTGATTGGAATCACTCACCCAGTTCAAGTACTACGAGATACTACTGAAGAATGCCTGGCGAAGTTAGCGGAACCAGAGCAGCTAGCAAGGCCTGTCTTTTCTTCATCGTTTTGCATGAGGGAAAGGATTTCATTTGCATCAGGGAAATGGACACAGGAATCATGCATATTTCGAGGCCTACTATTCGATCATGTAATAGTTTCAGTTGTGGTGGAGGGCAAGAAGATGTTGTGGAACAGCATTCTTCCTGTGTTCCACAGGTTGTCCCGAAAAGAGAAGTTGGCCGTTGCTTTCAGAGCTGCTCAAATTCTACACAATCGATGCTGCATTTGTGACAGGAAGAACCATGATGTCCTGTGGTACTTGGCATTAGACAGAGAAAATCGATTAGATGTGAAAGTGAATGGAATTGAGGACTACTTGAAGGAAATATTGGCGAAGTAGCCGATGTGAGTGAAAATGCCTTGGACATATCAGTTGAACTATTTCTTCAACGAGGTTCTATGGAATGAAATTATTTCCAGAGATGAAAAGCCAAGCTTACCAGATGAAGTAAATATAGATTCAACACATAGTGCAAATCAACATGACAACAGTGCTTCAATGAACTTGCAGATGACCATATCAGAATATGGTTTTGAGAATGTGAATTCAGGTAGACACACATCAACAGATTCAGAAGAAACAAACAGCATGCATGATGTCATGTCAGGAGGAACATTACAGATGAGAGAAGATTCACAAGTGGATACATCAGACCAACCCAGCAGAACACCAGGGGAAACTGTAACCGTGACAAGCTATGGTATACCAGATAGACAGAATGAAGCATCTGATCTTGGGTCTGACTTAAGACACACAAACATGTCAACAAATCCAGACAAAACAAACAGCACGCATGATGTCATGTCAGGAGGACGATTACAGATGAGAGAAGATTCACAAGGTGATACATCAGACCAACACAGCAGAACACCAGGGGAAACTGTAACCGTGACAAGCTATGGAATACCAGGTATACCGTATGATGCATCTGATGTTGGGTCTGACTTAGGACACACAAACATGTCAACAAATCCAGAAGAAACAAACAGCATGCATGATGTTATGTCAGGAGGAAGATTACAGATGACAGAAGATTCACAAGGTGATACATCAGACCAACCCAGCAGAACACCAGGGGAAACTGTAACTGTGACAAGCTATGGTATACTAGGTAGACCGTATGATGCATCTGATGTTGAGTCTGATTTCTCTGTTGTGACTGATATGCAAGATGCTCAAAATCCCTACACCCAAGAAGAGGGGCCCACATATAACATTGACATGAGGCTTCTTCCAGGCAGGCCACCACTGGAAAGGCAATATTCAAATGTTAGCAATTGCTCTGACTACGAGGTGCTGCACTGAGGGTTCTTATTTGTCGATTGACTATTTATGTATTTCTTCATGTATAATAAAGAAATGAAGACAAATATATGGAAGTCCTTCTTTTTTGGGATGCATCTACTGTTTGGTATTGTATCTTCGAGTAGTTTTCTCGTGGGATTAACATTTCTACATCTTTGTGAACCTGGGTTTCCTGTCAGTTGGTGGCTGGTAGTACACGGTGCACTCTGTTGTGTATATTGTATTGTTGTGCTGATGGCATGTGTCACTATACCAGTGAGACAAAAACAATACGATGAAGAGTATGCAGTTCTCAGAATGAAAATAGATGATAGGTTAAACACATTGAGCTCATCACCCATGCATGACACAAGAGAAAGCCTATTAGATGACGATGATGATACAATGGACATTCATATGAAAAAAAGACACTCAAAGACTGATGTTGCGAGTGCAGCTTTTGGAATGCTTTACATCGTGTCATTGGCAGTAGGGACATTTTTGGTTGTAGCTGTTGACTCATATTGCACAAGCGTGAAAATATTTAGCATTTGTTATATTGTTTTCAGTGCAATATTTATTGGAATAGCAGCTATCCGTGTGTGTGCATGAATGCTATATTGCAAGCACTGTCTGGAGAAATACAGTTGTAGCATATATACATGGTTTCATTTAATTTTACTGTGATACTGCTGTTATCATCTGAAAGAAACAACCAGTCTATCAGGCCTGCACAGTCGATGGCTAGCCCAAAACTATGTGAAGTCAAATTCCCGGAAAATGATTAGGAAGTTTCACTGTCAGAGCAGATGATTCCATTTTCACTCTGAATCCATGAGTGTCCTGACTTGTATACAACATACATGTTGTATCATGAGCCATACCAAATTCTAATACTACTTGCTCAATCTTATTTCTCACTTTTGAGCTGTACACCATCGAATAGCTTTGAATCAGATGGGGACTGCCTGTCCTTTTGAAGATTTTGTATTCCGATCCAGACCATTTAGTTTGATCAAGAAAGTCTGGGGTGAATGTACATTCGCTTGAGTTTCCACTTCGGATGTCGCCAGAGCATTCAGTCTTCATGTAGCAGTTGGATTTCACAGACAGATTCATCTGGAGTACCATTGTCCAAAGTCCAAAGGATGCCACCATACCTGCACATGCCCGAAAAAAGGATATCTGCCTCATTTATGTTGTGTTATTGACTGCATGGTAGTAATATATTGGTAAGATGGCAAGGTACACAAGAATAGATCATAACTATCTCTCCCAGTTGAGGTCTATTCAGTTCTGGGCATGGGCAGTACTCGGATTTCCCACTCATAACATTCAAGTCATCGTAGTCAACTGTATGTGCTCTATGATAGGTGCAGTTAGTTTTGTCATATTCAAGTTCTACTTCCTCGAGAGGTATCATCTGTATGGTTGTAGGGATAACTACATGACAGGATTCCCAGCCATCTGTCCAATTCATCGAAGACCGACTGGTGCAGACCTTGACTCTGTACTCTGCCTGTTGGTCGGATTGTTTTTTGTTGTGCTAAATCGTCTGATGACCATATACAACATGCACCACCATTGGAGATGTTCCTTAGCACAGGAAATCAAGCAGAATGTACAACAGCGGATGAGCAAACATAAATATCCTACTTCCCAATCCACAAAAGTCAGCCAAATTATTTGCCAGTTAGAAAGAGTACCTTTTCAGTGCAGAAGTAGTGGCTGTCCGTACCATGAATGTACATCTATTTCACGAATAAATATGAGACGGTTTTGGAGGTATGTTTCATCTCAGATCTTCTCTGAACTCTTCCTCTGTTGGCATTTCAGAAAGTGGAAGTCTGTGATTGTGATTGCCTTCCTGTTGACTGCCACCGTCCTCCTCCCAATAGCACTATTCTTTGGACAGGAAGACAGTCTGAAATTAGCGATGTGAATTTGTCTGTTGGTTTTCTACTCCATGCCCATATGCAGTCTGTTCATGATGTTGCTGTGCATCCCTTTACTGATGAACCATATCAATACAGTTTCAAGCATGACTCTTCTGATATTTGTATGCTGGTGCACTTTATTTCTGACATGTTTCATCATATGTAGGAAAACAGAGTTCAAAGATGAGATGTCTTTGGTCAGAACCAGATACAAATACATGCTGTCTTCTACCTCCTCACATCAGCAGCCAGTGGAGAATGATGTCTTCATATGTATGGCTTTGCATGGCTATGGTAAGTTTTGACAGACAAATAATTTCCATCATATTTTTCATAAACCATACGTTTATTATTGATTTAATATATGTGCTCCTGTATTTTGTTTCAGATGGACTCATCAAAAGAAATCAAAGCTTTACAAGACTGCTCCATGATTTTACAAGCAGAGCCAGTTCATATAGCAAACAATTCCACATCTGATCACAATACATGGGTTGACTGCTGCGCAAACTGTAGCTTGGCATTCTATAGATGCATGAAGTGCACTTGTGACTTCACACAATTTTGTTGTTGTTTGTTTTGTATGGTCTTAGTTTTGGTTTTATTGTTTGTCGTATTGGCACTATTCAAATGTGATAGCAAAGGTTTCAGTGCCTGCATGGAAAACATATTTTCTTGATTTCAATTTCACAGTTGACACATATGTTTTGTTTTGCACACTGCATCGAGCATACACTAGGAGTCATGCAGTTTCACGACAATAGCCTGAAACCTATGGTGAAAAGGCAAAGGCAGGAGAAAAAAGTAGCAAGCACATGTCTCAAGTCAAGTAAGAAGGAACCGACTCGACAGAAAAAGGCCCTGTCTTCGGAGAATGCCAAATGTAGCACCGGAGCATTACAAATTGATGGTTCTTTGTTTGGTGACTTTGAGCAGTCCTTGTCCCGACCAGTGAGAGACAATGAGCTGCATGAGGCTGCTTCAGAATATGTGAGAAGCATTGTCATAGAGGATATGAAAAAACTTCCAGAAAACAGGGCAAGTTGGTATGAAAGTGTGAGACGTTTACTTCTCCAGTCAGAACCAAATGAGATTCTGTCACTTCCTGACAGAATCACAAGCATGTCTATGATTGAGGGTTTTGAAGTTAGGCCAGTGACATATGAGAGACCACACATCTGGTTGTGTCTACAGTGGCTCATTGATGGAGCAGAAAACCCATTCTTGTCTAGAGAATGTGCATCAAACCCTTGCATGGGAAAGTACATTTGTCATGCTGGAAGTGGGGAGAAGAAAGAATGTTTCAAGCTCCCTGAAATGGTACCCCTGAGGACTATCAATGCGTACAGGGAACACATTGCCATGGGATATTCAGCACACGAGTGGAAAGATTTCTTGGTTCAGAAGCGGAAATCTCACTTCAAATGTATTCTTCAATATCCGATTGGCATCGATTTGTGGGCAGCACCATCATGTGTATTGTGCCGCATGCAAAGAATGACTTCATTTGCACTCAATCCCCTGAACACCAGAAAGAGTGTACCACTAGGAGAATACCAACAGTTTTTCATGTATCAGTTTCAGGGAATGTTACCTCAATTTATGTTTCAGAGCCACGAGTTGAACATAGAAATTGAAGTAGAGGAGAGTCATGTACTTCTCCCTCCAATGGCTGTTCCTTTCACCAGCAACATAATACAATCAGTGAGGGCTGTAAATGACTGGACAGGCATTGACCTAAATGCATTGTATGAAGACAATAAATGATTTAAAAAAACACTGCAATCTGGCTTTAGTGTCAATTTTATTTATCACAGGTACACAGTATTTTTCTTTTGTATACCACATAGAATATCTTTCAACATTCCACCATTCAACTGGAATTTGTCTTGCTTGCCTTTCAATACGATGTTCATATCGCGAGTCCTCAAGTCACAGCTTCTACATGCAGAAGGGGTAACAAATACCGTGTTTCCCTCAGTGAATGTGGTGGGAACGAATACCACATTTCTCACCGAGGCTAGCATGATGAGAAGCACACATATGTCTTTTAACTCTTTCCAACTCTCGTAAGAGTCTCTACCTCTGCCAAGAGAAGTCGATATAATCACCACTGAGAGCTGAAATGGTACAGTAGTTGAGTAGTTGAGACCTATCTCTATGGCTTCAGTAATTATACCATGAGAGGCCCTTGTTAGTTCTTGAAGCAATGGTCTCCTATCTCTATCCTCAACAATTTGCTTTGTTTCGGGACAGAACCGGGTTCCATACGAACATAGCTCCTTGATTTGGTGAAGTAGGACATCACGTGTTCCAGGTTTGGGGTCTTGGAATATCCTCAGTAGAATGTCGATAGAAGGCTTGCCTTTTGGGGGCAGGTAGTCAGAGAGACGTGGAAGTAATATCTCATACGTCAACTCTGGCTGGCTCAAAACTATCCTCTTCCGTCCACTGAGATGAATTTTGTCTAGCTGAGGTACCGAGTTTTGTGTGTTTTTCCCTGACGTGACATCCTCTTTTTCTGCAAGGAAATAAAAAGAACAATGAATGTGGCATATTTTATTTGTTGATGAACTATTGGCATAAAGATATCAGTTGACCTACCTTGCACAATCAAATCAGAGGCAGTCCCAATGACTTCAACAATGGCATCATTAAACATCTGCATGTCATACTGGAGGCATTTCTTCTGTTTCAGTTCCCACCGCAACATATGTTTGAGCGATTCATATTCACTGTTTCCAGGCATTGAGTCTGCTATCGCAAACAAAAGCCATGGGTCAAAGCCCTGGAAAGCAAGTTTCATATTACTCTTCCACAATTCTATTACTTCTCCAGTCAAGGAACTCATCGGAGTTATGTAAACAAAATATACTCACCCTTGTTAGTACTTCCATTGCCACCATCTGTTGCACCACCCATACTGTCAGTGTCCTCTTCTTGGTCATCAGATTCATCATCGGAAGATGTAAGGTACATGTTACCGGTTGCAGAATTGACGCACCTCAATTGCTCCTGAAGACAATTCTTTTCATCTTGTAGCTGATGTTTAGTCCTTCTAATGGAAAGCAATTCATTGTTTTTCTTTGTCAGCTTCTGCTCCATATCGAATATATCTCCCTCAAGCTCGTTTATCATTTTCCTCTGGTGAGACAGGTCCATCTCTGCCTTTTTCAGTTCCATTTTCATATTGTCATTCTGACGATTCATCTCAGATGTATTCTTTTTTTGGTTTTTATGAAAGGTACTAATTTTATGTTCTAATTCAATTGCCACATTCTGACATGCTCTTTGATTCTGCTTGGAGAGCTGCAAATCAGATTCAGCTTTTGCCAGCTTGTCGCAGACTAAAGCATAACTCTCTTCTCTTTCTGCCAATGTTTGTCTCAGGCCTGTCAGCTGATTCTCTGACTCTAGTGCACGGGCACGCAAGGTATTCATCTGGATCTTGTCGTCCGATCGAGAGCCATTAGAGTCCATGTAGCATTGAATGCTTTTCTTGACATTGTTGCAATATGTATCTAAAGCTGTATTGCGATCACATAAAGACATGTCAGACTTTTCCATGATACAAGTGAAATGCCGAGAGAGCATCCTCAACACCAGCACTGCTGCTGTTCTAGCATCTGCATTTTTCAGCTTTTCTTCGTCTACTTGCTGGGATTTCTTGTTTTCATGCAGCATGTCGGTATCTGGTGCGAGAAAATGGCCAAACCTGTTGTGAAGAGCGTCAGTCAGCTCTTTCATATTGGGAGTGGATTGTAAGTGATCAATCCTCCTCAGTGCCTCTGTCAGTTTCAGTTGGAGCGCATCTATTTCGGATTCCAACTCGGATACCTTTCTCTGTTCCAATTCATCAGTTGAACCTTTCACACTTGCTCTGCTCTGAAGTTGTGCTATTTCTCTCTTTTGCCTCTCAAGTTCTCTAAGTAACTGTTTTATCTCATTCGTTCTCTCAATCACATCATGAGATAACCTGGCTGTCTCTATAGAGAAATCTTCTGCATTCTGTGTCAATGTTCGGATTTGTTCTCTGTCTTTCTGTTGCAATGTCACATGCTTATTTTTCAATTGTGCCAGTTCTTCTATTTCTGCTTCTTTTATTTTCAACTGCTCTGCCAGTTCTTCTATTTCTGTATCTAGTCTGCTTTCATTTTCTTTCATCTTGGTATATTACATGTTCAGTTCTCGTGTCTCCGCCAACAACCTCTCATTTTCCTTGTCTCTTTCAGACAACAAACAATCTTTGTCATTTGTACATTGGACCATGGAAGCCATTTTTTCCTTCAACTTAGAAATATCTTTATCTCTTTCCCTTATTGCTCCAGACAGTTCTGTAAGCCTTTGTTCAGATTCCCCTTTGTCTCTGTTCAGATGACTCTGTTGCTGAAGGTTGTGCTTTGTATCCTCCACTCCATAGCTCATTGAATCTGCTGGTTTATTTAGCTTGAGGATATGCTCTCTCTTCTCTGAAGCTTGTTCTGTTGCTTTGGACAACAGATTCTCCAGATTTAACTTTTCCCGTTCGATTTGGGACAATTGACTTATGACCTTTTCATTCTGATCACGTCCATTCCTCTCCATGTCAGTCATTTTTTTCTTCAGTCCTTCGATCATCTCCTTGTCACTTTGGTTCTGTTGGCACAGTTCAGCCATTTTGCTTTCATACTGTCCTTTTAGTGAGTTCCACTGTTGCTCGTTTGTGCTCAGCATCTGAACCTGCTGCTGTAAACCAGTGATGTAGTCATCCTGTTGCTTAATCTGGCTCTCTACACTAGTCTTTTGGTCTATGAAAAGACCATACTCTGTTCTGAGTTGTTCTGCTTGCTGTTGTAATCTGTGCTTTTCATCAGTCAGTACTTGAACTTCACTTGTTGCATTCTTCAATGTTTCCTCCAGATTCATTATCTTCTTGACATGGTCTCACCTGTGTTAGCAACTATTGTAGGAATAGAATCAAAGTACTTAGCTAAGATGAAAGCACTATCTACAGAGCTTTGATTGACATCTAAACGTCCTTCTGCAGCTTTTTGCAAATCAGAGCTTTGCTCAACATCTAATGGCCCTTCTGCAGCTCTTTGCAAATCAGAGCATTGATCAACATCTAATGGCCCTTCTGCAGCTCTTTGCAAATCCTCTAGAACACTTGGATTGACAGTGTTCAAGAGATCATTCTGGCTGTCTTGTCTTTGTTTTCGGGTTCCCAAATCTTCATTTCCTAGCTTTAATTTCCTCTTAACTCTCTCAGATTTTCTTTTGTCAGCTGGAGAAGCTTTCACGTTGTGATTCTTGGGATTAGGAGTGTTCATCTCATTCTCTTCGTGGGTCAATAAACTGGATGGAGAGAGTACACCACCTTTTTTGGGTGTTGTCATCAGGCAAGTAGGCAAATTGTCTCTGTCAAAACCATAGTCTTCTATCCCACTTGGAAATAATACTCCATGGATGATGTCGTCATTCTCCCCATTCTTCATGTTGGTTGTTGCTGGATGGTGTGTTGGTGTGTCAGGTGCATACGCTTCTTCATCCGATTGTCTAGACCTCTTTGCTGCCTGAATCTTGTCAGGTGTGGAATAATGCTCAGAATCTTTTCCATCCATGATCCCATCATTCTGTCCATCATTCATGTTGGTTGTTGCTGGATGGTGTGTTGGTGTTTCAGGTGCATACACTTCTTCATCCGATTGCCTAGACCTCTTCTTCATCTTGTCAGATGTGGAAAAATGCTTTGAATCCTTTCCATCTATGATCTCATCATTCTCTCCATGCTTCATGTTAGTTGTTGCTGGATGGCGTGTTGGTGTTTCAGATGCATACTCTTCTTCATCCAATTGTCTAGACCTCTTTGTTGCCTGCATGTTGTCAGATGTGAAAAAATCATCCGAATCTATGGTCTCATCATTCTCTCCATCCTTCATGTTGGTTGTTGCTGGATGGTGTGTTGCTGTTTCAGGTACATAGTCTTCCTCATCCGATTGTCTAGACCTCTTTTTTCCCTGCATCTTGTCTGAATCCAGAAAATGCTCCATTTCTTTTTTCTTTCCAGATGAAGAGGTGCTAGGTGCTGATATATCGTAGTTGTCATGAGCCACTTGCTCAGTCCTGTAATCAGGTGGATCAATTCTGGGTTTTGCACTCACTTCTGATTGAAGTCTTTTAGTTCTCGTCCGTTTACTCACTCTTAGCCTAGGCTCCTTCGGCAAAGGTTTTCCATGCAGTGCAAGAAGGTCACGTACCGTCTGAGGTCCTTTTGGGACCACTCGTCCCACCTCCGCTTTGAGTGGCCGCTCGTCATCTTCTTCCCCCACTATACCCGAGTCCAGTATTGCTTGTTGCAGGATGTCCACTTTACTTGGCTCAGCTGTTCTCCTCTGAACAGATGGAGCACCCATGCAGGATGCAGGATATGACATCTCACTTCCTGCTGCCTCCCGCAGATCACCCTCATCAAGATTTCCACCTGTGGCTAGTTGATCGATAAATGCATTTTTACATAATGCAACTGCAACATTCCGTTTACCCATACCGAATCCTTCAAATGTCTCTTGTAGCTTTCTTTCCATCTTTTTTACCTCGTCACTTCCAAGAGTCACATCATCACATCTAGATGGCAGCAGACTTTCTCCTCCAGATCTGATTTCATCCAATATTTCCATTTGTGGTGCAGACAACAGGGTATGGACAGAAAACGTGTTTTCCTGTTTCCACACTCCACAGGCAAGATATGCAAGGAAAATGAAATGGCACTCTGGCATTGAATAGTCGAACCTAGTTTCTTGCTGGATCCCATCGAACTGGAATTCTGACTGTGATGCAGAGGATAGGAATCCTGCATCTTCGTGATAGTTGGCATCAAGAGGATATACAAGGAAGGCTGAATTAATAGTCCTTTCACACTTTTGCGTGCCGAGACCTTTCAGATAATGCACTGTTGACTTCATCAGTGTAGTCCAGTTGACATTGAAGGGGAGCTTGGCAACATTAGATTTCAAGTGCTCATAGCTCTTCCCGTAGATGCCACAATCGTTCACAGCAAAGAACAACTGGGACCAATCTTGTGCTGACATGTCAAACACTTTTCTGTCCTTTATCATATTGTTCATTGCCTCTTTTAAAGTATGACGCATCTCTGATGAATGGAACAAAGGACTCGAACTGAAATAGTACAAGGTAGTAGCTCTTAGTGATCCAAAGAATTTATTTTCTGGCCATCTCTCACTCATTTTCGACAACCAGCGAATGAAATCAGTCAGAAGAAAAGTAAGAACCTGATCCATACATTCAGTTGTTTCCCTGTGTTCATCCAATATGTGGTCATTCAATGGTTCTTGGGCGATGGGAATGATTTTATGACACAGTGAGCTGTTCTCATAGGAAACAGACATGCAACCAAGTACTTCCCCTTCTTTGGCGTGCCATATAGGATAGGCAAACAGACTGGCTCCAGCTGCCAAGGCCAGGGGAATAGATTTTTTAATTCCGGCCAAATGTAGAGTGTTGACATTGAGAAGAGAAGCCCCTGCAAACAGGGAAAGCATGAGAAGCTCTCCCTGCATGAAATTTCTCTCCATTACCTCATTTTGGTTGCTTTTTAATTTCATCCACAGTGACAGGTTTCGTTGATATAGTTTCATGAATCCAGCAGATGGCTCACTTACTTTCAGGTGGCTTTCCACTAGTCTTTCTGTTTCATGTGTCATTACTATCATGACATCATTGCGTTCATGATCCTCATGACATATAGAAGATATGAGACGGAGTATTTTAATCACATCTTTCTTATCAGTTATCGATTTGAGTTCTCTCTTGATATTCACTCTTCCTAGGTTGACAGACCTTCGGGAACTGTCCAACGTGTGACAAAAGCTTCCTGGGGTGCTACTTTCTTGCATTTTATGATATTACAACATGAAACATTAATGAACTCAACTGCATGATTTTGTTTTCAAGATTTATTAGATATGTTACACTTCACTGTTCTCTTATTCAAGAGATATTGAACAATTTTCAGACATCCTGCAAACTTCTTTAATTCTATTCCGAAATGCTTGCAGAATTTCACTCTGCTTGGGAGTGGAGAGAGCCACCTGGCATATCTCAATAAAAAGAGAGATTTTCCTTCATCATAGATTCCATGTGTGATCTTCTGCAACAAGTAATATGTCACTGACTGTCCACAGCCGTGTAGCAATCGCAAATCCTTCTTTTTGTCACAGTTGCTAAACAATGTCAGGGTCAGCATTTTTACATCTCTTTCAAGCAACAGTTGTTCCATGACACAGCTTCCTGGTGGAATCTTCACCTGCCGTCTCTCCTCGTTCCTGTTATGCAGTAATCGCTTTTCTCTGTTACATATGTTGGATATTACCTGCAGCATATCATTCTCAAAATGTCTATTCAATTGCTCTCCTCTTACTTCTAGCCTGGAGGTCTTGGCATTTTCAATACCGTACGAGTGTGGAATGACTTGCTCGATCAGTGCTTCTCTCTCATATGGTGAATCAGCAAAAACACATCTGTTTTCATAGTTCATTTTGCACGATCCTGGTTGACAGCAATGAACAGAGAGATGCTTTGGACATATGAAGTACCTGTCGAGAAGCACCTCATGTGTGCAGTCTTCTATCCAGCATTTCCGGAGATCTTCATTCTCTATACGCACAAAAGGCAAATGGACGATGAACCTACGTTTACAATAGGCTATTCTGGCCTCCAGTATCCTTTTGTTGCATTGTATGCGACTCAGTCTTTCCTTCTCTATTCTCAATATCTCTATGTCCTCTTCCATTGAATATCAAAAATATGTATCTTTTTTTTTTACTGCACTGCCACTGTGTCCCATGAAATTGAATTTCAGCCTATTCATATTTGAAACTGTTCATAATTTCAGAGTAACCGGGGCTACGATCCAACATTCTGTGTGCTGGAGGAGTGTGGATACATGAAACAGACTGCAGTTGCCAGTGCTATGACATATGCAACCAATCATGGAGTTTCACTGCTTTTACTTTGTAGCACAGTGGAGTCAGACCATTGGCTATCAAAATTCAAAGATATCCGTGAGGGAGACAAACCTGGAATTTGTCTCATTCAGGTCAAGTATCTGTGTGACAGCTGTGCATCTAAGGGTGAAACAGGCATCTGTGTGCATGGTAAACTGAAAATTCCAGAGCACATTGACACATCTGGAGAGGTGGATCAGGATCCAGTGCGCCAAGCAATGGACTTTGTTTCTCCTGGATCATATCAATTGGAAGTATGTGGCTCGAATTTCCATACTTCTAGAGTGGAGGCTCTTGGCTTCGATGCAAGATCAATAGAGAAGTTGCACCAGAACATGATTGAAATAAACTGCACGGAAATTGATACTATATACCTAGCTCTAGATCCAGTTCAAGCTGGAAGTGGCATATCAGGCATTGGTCTGGCTGTTGTAGGCCGTCAGGAAGATTCATACATTGTAAGTATAGTGCTTCTTGCATGTTTACTTTGAACCAAGTGTTCAAACGCATTGAATGGCATAGGCGTTCTCTGCTTTTCACTTGGGCCATCCTCAGTTTTCATAGTTATCACCATGACTGGAACACTGGTCATACGAGCACTGCTGATAGTGCTTCTTATATCTGATAAAATATTTGAAGCATTCCTTTCCACAGAAACAAGAGCATGAGGTGAATTTATCCCTGTACACATGGACATTACTTTCTCTTGTATGTAATCAATCATCCAATGGAAATCCTCTGACGTATTCACTTTGTATGTATGGGCATCAAAGAAGCAAATGTTCACAGCCTGATACATTTGCAGCACATCCATCAAGAGCTCATTGTTTGCATTGTCTTGTCTGAGTACACCAACAAGTTCTTTTGCTTCCTTCAATGGTCCCTCCAAAGCACAGATGTCTACTGTGTGTTCCAGTCTATCCTTGTCCTCATTTGTATCATAACCTGTAGCATACTTGATATATTCTTTTCGGACATGTGCATCCCCAAACAGCATAATGTTACAGGCTACGTTATTCCTGCCCAATAGCCTATATATGGTCTTAGGGATGAGAGGAGCATGTTTGGCTCTCTCATATAATATCTGTGTTTCAATAGCAAGCTTTCTCTCATAGAACTGCATGAATCGTTCATACAAAAAATTACTGTCTGCATGGGTCAGATGGAAGGACTTCACGAGCAATTCCATTTTATATTCCTTCCTTTTTACTCCCCTTTCTCTTTTGATCTAGACGGTTCAGCAATCAAAATTGATTTTTGACTTCTCACTTTTCAGATACTAGGATTAGACCAATTCGTGACAGAAGAACAGCATTTGGGCCATCTAAACGAGATACACAAGGATCTGGTATTGGCAAATCTGAACTTCCTCTGTCACATCTATCCTGCTCTCTGGAAGAAACCTGTCAATATATTTGTAGAGGCCAACCTGTCTCAAGACCTTGCAGCATACCTAGAACGGTCCATAAAGCTACACTACGGGAACATGTGCAGCTCCACAGGCCAAGGTTTCATCCCGAAGTTTATCAAACAACACGATTCGCATGGTAGAATTCTTCCTGGTGTGCTGACACAACATAAGGCCAACTTGGTGTCTTACTTCAAGAGGGTGTTAGATGAGGGAAAATTATACTTGGCCAAGCAAATCAGTTCCATATCCAAGGTGGTTGAAGCCAAGTACAAATTGGTTGGACTTGCCGAACCCCATAGGCTCACTGCAATTGAAACAAGAGAATTGATGATTGATCAACTCAAAAACTTCAGATGCATACGGAAAGGGAAAAAAGTCATATATTCTGGAAAGCAGTCCTCAAAAGACAGCAAACTGATGGATGACATGGTGATGGCCCTCATCATATGTGTTGCATGGGTCAGACTACCCGAAAATATGTATGTTGTCATGTGAATAAAAAGACACAAATGTTACTCATTTATTTTTTATTTCAATTCCATTACAAACATTCATTCAGCAACCATGTTCTGCAAAAGTTCATAAAGTTCATGTGGTACGGAGAGCAGCTCACACGCATCTTGGAAAGATGAGACATACTTTCCTTCTATCATCATTTTTATCTTGTTGGCTAGGAAGTTGAGCTCCGTTGTGGTTTCTTTTCGGCCATCAGGAGAAAGAAACAGGGTGCATTTCTGATTTGACCTCTTGCCATACAGCAGAGATGCTTTACCAACGACCACAGGCAGTGTTCTATCTGAAACAACCTTGTTCCATCTTGAGATGCCAACTGAAAACATTGGATTTACATTTTCGTAAGAGGTGAGATTCACTGGGACTAACATCAGTGATCCATACTCATCCTCATCTTCACCCAGAGCATGTCTCTCATTGTCATGAAGTTGTAGCATTGAGAGAGCATTGGTGAATGGAATGTGGTTGAAGTTCCTACCATGGATGCTCGTTATGGCTGAAGCTTTGTCCATGTTCACTTCAAGACTTTTCATGAGCTGCATGTTTGTAGCTCTACTCGAAAATGTAGAGGGAATCGTAACATGCTCCTGTACCTTCAGATAGCAGCCATTGTTTGTTGAGCATTTGAGTGGGCACTTGTGCATCTTTGCAGTGCTTTCATCTTGATAGAAGTAAGACAATACAGTTTCCGCCAAGTCTTCTATAGTAGGTTCCTTTGTGTACAAGGCACTTTCAGGATGCTGATGGCACTTGACGACTGTCTGGCAGATATACGCGAACATGATGAGATTTTTCTTTATTCCTGAAAGCGTTGCGACTGTTGAATGTGGCGGTCCATCCTGTAGGACAAATTTGACAGAGGAACTCTTTGGATCAGACACTCCAGCATAGTTGTCATACCACTTTGGTTTCTTGAAGTCATGATTTCTGCTCTGGCTCTGTTCCCATCTGTTCAAGATCTGTTTCTTGTTTTGCTCATACTCTTCGATATCTAGGTAGAAATCTCCAGTGACACCGAAGAAACCTGATTGCTGCTGTCCATAGAAGTACACTGTGTTGCAACCACTGACATTCAAATCTTGTATCACTTCCTGAAGCTGTCCTCCTGCCAGGAGAGGGCGATGCTCCATTTTGAAGACAGCAGAAGTTCGGACATTTGCACATTGACCAATTTTGACATCTACATTTTTCACATAGAGGCAGGACATGGGTGATTGTAGAAACTCCTTGTCAACTATATCAACTAAATGACGACTGATCGGTACAGTCTGTAGCTTTCGGTATCTGTTTGAAAATGGTATATCAACCAGGTCTTGCAGAATATGACAGGCCAGCTGAGAGTTCATGAATTTATATAAAAGACCTTGTGGACCTGTAGATATTTCTGGCAATTCTTGGCATAATAGATGTCTTGCTAGCTTGGATGGTTTCATTCCCTTCTCTTTTGCAAGCCTCCCAAATGAAGTTTCCTCCACATCATCAAAGTTGAAGACCTTTCTTAGTAGATTGGCATCGATGAATGATTCTGGCAACTCTAATAGTGACCATATCTGAGATATGATGTCTTTCACCACTGTCTGTGTATCCTCTGCCCTCTCTAAGAGGGATATGTTTCGAACATGTAAGACAACCTCTTTCTGTCCATCAAATATCTTGAAGAAGGGCCTTCCAGACACAGTTGTGCAGTCTTCATGAGTAACGGGCAGCACTGACGATAGCATTTTCCTTGGCACCAGGCATGCTCAAGTCCAGGACATAGGATGAGCGGTTGTCTGTAAAATACAATTTTGAAGTAGCTATTCTGGCAAGAAACACTGCGCCACATTGTTTTTCACTATGCATCTGCCAGGGCACCAAGGCCCAGTGTATTCAGATCTTGCTGCCTTGAAACGTTTAGCTAGTTCTTTTTCACCTTCACATTCACCGTCTGGAAAGTGTTTCTTGAGAAAACCTAGTCTCTCTTCCCTACTGGTCCAAGTCAGGACATCTTCTATGTTTGTTATTTGCCTATTTTGTCCATAGAAAGGAAGTCTATGAAGTGCAACCCTTTTGTTTCCTATGCGCGGTAGACAAGGCAGGAAGATAAGATCTCGCTTTGTGTCAAAATACCACTGTCCTTGAAATATACGCATGGCATCAAATAGTTGAAGAATGTCAGAACAACCCTTTTGTTTACCATACATAAGGTTGCTGTGTTCAAAATACGGAGTGAGATTTCTCAGGTCCCTTACATCTATGTAGAGTGTTCTATTCAAAGTACACCCATCTCTTTCCACTGCATAATACTCTATTGGGATATGAGTCAAGGCATGGAAGTGAGCAGGGGAACTCTCTATTCCATAAGGCGAGGAACATGGAGTATGAGGTAATGCTTCTTCATAGCTTCCTACATGTATTCGATATCTCTTTTTCTTTGCTTCTGTGATAATCTCATTTGGTAGTACATGAAAGATACCCAGTGGAAAAAAAGGAACATCTTTGTTCTTGAACCTGAACATGGGCTTAGAAAAGGACCATACCACTACAGACTTCAGCTCCCTGTCTAGAAGGAGCTGGCTGTGTCTGATTTCATTCTCTACATCTTTCTTGTCTAGCTTCCCTAGCTGACTGCCCACTGTCTCAAAATTAGAAATATACTTGGAATGTAAAGAAATGTATGAATTATCGTACATGAACCACCCTAATACTTCATTGTTCCCTTGGATGAAATTGTGTGGCATTATTGCCAGCAGTGCCATATCCACCTTTCCGTACTTTTGTGTCAGGTGTTCCAATATAGGAGTGACACTCACCCTGCTTTCTGACCGAACCCCAATGTCTTTCAGTGGTATTCGTGCTCGGAATACAGGGGATAAATCGGACCTGCCTGTGCTTGTCATGCTTTAACATGAACTCTAGAATTTCTCTCATCCTCATCTGTCTGTGAAAGTATCGATAATAGTACAACAAACTCTGTGCTTTCGTTCTTTTATTTCTTGGCCATACAAGGGGTTTCACAGGGTTTATGGAAATGATATTTAAAAGCTACGATGGGAGGAGATTCCATTGCCTCACTGCTGACGAAAGCGTGGAACTTCAGGAATGTTGGTCTCTTGTTCTTCTTCCATGGTACAGGACCAGGAGCATCCTTCTCTGACAAGAAAGATCTGAGACCCTGTTCCACTTCTGCCACCTGTTGTACACGTTCCTTAAAAAAGGACACTGCAGACGATCCCAACGTTGCCTGCAAGTGTGCGATGAAAAAACGTAGCATTGAAATGTGTTGCATAAGATCATATGGTTTGGAAGACTGCATAGAGTCTGACTGTTTCAACACCAGCCAGATGTTCAGGGGATAACTGACAGACATGGATTGCATTTCTTCGTTGATGTTCACTTTCACTGGATTTTGCACGAGGTAGTAGACACCAGTCCTCTCATCTTCTTCTGCCAAGAGAGTCTGTGTCGCACTCTGGATGTTGTCCACATAGGAAGTGGTCCAGATACAGGAACTCGAGCAGTTATGGTCCATACTATACACTGGGCGATGTGTCAAATTCTCGACTGCCTTCTGAAATAGCAACTTCTGGTCAAAGGTTTTGACGATTTTCAGATGTGGGACGTCCATTCTGATAGTCATCTCATATCCACGCTAATGTCTGACTGTTTTGTGATGCCGTAAAATCCAATTGCCAAATCTGAATCATTGTTTAAGGACAATATCATGACAAGTGAACTTGTACTAAATAGAAAGAAAACAAGCTGTACTTACATTGTGACCACCAGCAACAAAATAGATGAAGGATGATTTTTTCCTCTCGTCTTTGAATTCTACTTTTATACTGTGAAGTCCATTTCGTATCTTGAATGATACTAGTCCACTGTCAAGCAATATCTGAAGATAGGTTAAAATGTCATCTTTGTACAGAAGCACTGCGTTTATTTGATGAGCCAATAGCACAATCACTGAGCCTTCTTCACAAACAGCATTTACTGCAACAAATAGTTTACTTGACTTTGATTTCCCATTTCTCCTAGGTGCGACCACCACCATAAATTTTTTACAGTAAGAATCAAACAGAGTATGGATTTCTTCCTCGGTTTTTGTCTCAAGATCTATGCTACCGATAGCACCAATCGTTTCCAAGATAGAGGGGACATATTTGAACAGTTCTTGATTTAAAAGTCGAACAGCCCTTGAGCAGATGCAAGCACGAATTGTTTCCAGTTGAAATGGCTCGAGTCTCATTTTTAACTTTTCTGTAATGATCCAAACACTTTTCATCATGAGTCGAATGGCTCTCATTCCTTTCGCTTCCAGGAGGTTGGCAGTGTCGTACATGGAGTGCCAAGCATTCTTCCCTTTTGTCCGGCAAACCTCCAGTTCATCACAGACCATATGAAAGTCTGAGGTGCAATCATATTCCAGTTTCACCTCATTTCTCTGCCACTTCCTGATGGCATGCACAAAAGGATTGCGATACGCAGACGGCCAGGTTTTGACACCATGTAGGTCAAAGCTGACTGAATAAGATCCCCATTTGTCTGATAGAGCATAGTTATCTAATGACCTATCACCATCCAGATCAACGATTGGTGTCTGAAATATTTCTTGGAATATTACTTCTTCCAGAGATTCCATCATGACTATGTGGTGAAGTGCGTTGCTAATAAACTGAGAATTCACATGCTCAAAAAATTGATGATTTCTCATTGGTATATATTACCATTCTCTCTGTGCAAAGAAAAATGGAAGAAATTAAAAAACTTCTAAAGCCTTTTGAACTTCAAGCCAAACAGCCGAAACAAAAGAGGAAAATAACGCTAGGTGATGAGGACAAAACTGACTACTCTCTAAACTTGTTGAGTGTTCCACAAGAAGCTGAAACTGTTCATGACAGCTTGAACAATCCTAGCTTCCAACAGGGTACAGATCCACTTCCTGGCTTTGACAGAGAAGTGACTTGCCCATTATGCAAAATCAAATGTGATAGGGGTTTGGTGTCTCTGCGTGAAAAGCCTGATGGGGCTTCATTTGCCGAATTTCTGGATGTTGCCCATGTGATGTTCAACCAACAAGAAGGTCGACCAGCATTAGATATTGCTGGGGAAATCTTGGAAAACCTGATGCATTTTGCCAGAAGGCATCCTCAGAAGCTGAAATCCATCAGAACAGTAACAAAAGAGGATGTCCATAGACATTTCAAGTATAATCACGAAAGAAAAACAGTGACAAAAATAAAAGAGGAAGTCATGCAGGTGCTCCTCTCCATGTTGGATGTTGCAGTGACATCTGCTTGCCAAAGGCAGCCATCAGGTAAGCTGTCATTGTGCAAACAGGATGCCAATATGTTACTGCACATCATAGACCGAATACACAGGATGCATGGCCTGAAAGATGATACCAAGTGAAAAGAAAATGGACCATGGCCAACATGTAATTGTCTATTAACAAGAGGAAAGTTGCAGATGGTGATTAAAGGGGTCATGGGAAAGGAGATAGAAACGCGGCTCGTCAGCAATATCTGTAAGGCATTTTCAGATATTTCACCTGACATGGACAAGGATGATGTCAGGCAAATTGGATACATCCTACACATGTGGAGGAAATGTTTATCATGCAACAGCTCAACCAGAAGAATACATAAGACACTGAGACATTTTCTAGACGAGCTCATGTCTACCGAAGATAAATCAGCTAAGCAGTTCGCAGTGTATGCCACAAATATTCTGAGGAAACTTAAGTAGCTGGAGCAACAGGAATTGAATTTCTAGAGCCTACTCGAATATTTCCTCAAAGAACTGGTTGGGAGAAAGGGATTTGAAAATATGAGTGGTCAGACAGATTTGTGTAGCAATTCAAACAAAGATTTCTTTGTAGTTTACACTTGTGTGAATCAAGTGTCCAGCTATAACACATACTACTGTGACAACACTCATCCCCTGGAGGAGGCACACAGTGTTCATCTCAGACCAGCAGAAAGTAGGAACTCATTTGTGGAAAATATGACAAAAAGAATCCGACCTTTGCTCTCATCGAGTTCTCACCTTGCTTTCCCCTCTACATCTTCCAACAACATGACCAGTAAAGGCTCTGTGTCGGAGGAGTTTTATTACAAATCATGCCAGAGCGCATTTGTCACATCATCGTTCCAGAGATATCAACATATCAGTGCTCCTTCCAAGACAAACAACAGAAACTATACCATGCTGTTACATGTAATCGAAAACAGATGGACACTGTTTCAACAACTTCATGATGCTGATTCAATTCGCTTCTCCAAGGACAGTTCATTTCCTCCACTTAAATCAGCCTCCACCTATATGAGGCAGGGCCGGGAAATTCTCTGCCAGAACCAACTGTATCGTAATTCATTTTCAGTAAACACTCAGCGACAAACCAAAGACTCTCTCATTCACACAACTCCTGAGTTTTTAGCCCCCCTACTGGAAAATGCAGTGATTGATTATTCGCTGAATCATCTGTGCTGTGAATGGGAAGTGAAACTCGGAAAAAACATTTCTGCACTTGAAAAATGTCAGCTTATCCTTCAACTTGAACTCATAAGACAAGACCATATAGAAGGTTCAAGATCTTTTCAACAAGCCTGTGAGTGCATTTGTATGAAAGAGGATGACAATTCTTGGTCAAGAAACCTTTATGGTATACGAAGGAAGAAGAGATGCAATCCAGAATTGTGTTGTATGTGGCAAGTGCTACCAGATTGGCTGAAGGTGATGGTTGTAAAGAGATGGGTGAAAGAAAGAAAAGATGCATGTGTCAGGGACTTTCCTGTCGATGTGACTGATTCATGCTCACCTGATATAGGGCCTGATGAAGTCATTAACTTAGCTCACCATATCATAGCTAAATGGCAGGAAGAACAGAAGAACTGAAAGCTGCAATTCAGAGCATCGTTTCTTTTGCCACAGTAGATTCTTTAGCTATGGATCCTTGGATGCAGAAATTGGTCATGCAATCCGAAAACTCGGTGGAAAGTTACACCGAAGACCCTAGAATACATGAACTTTTGCATCAGAACCAAACAGCCAGGAAATCAAGAGTCACAGTTCTCGAGCATGAACTCAGAGCGATTCAAGCCAAGAGAGAAAGTGCATTGAAGAAGCACAGGAACCTAACCAAGGAACTACACAACTGGTTGACTGCGCGTGGTGTTTTGGTCAAAGACCTTGATACACAATAAACTAATATTCACATGAACTCTCATCTGTGTCATCTGTGCTTACATATATCATATGGTAGAATGACCTGGGTAATTTTTTTTTTGTCGCTTTTATTGATACAAAACTGACCAGGAACTATAAAGCTAGTTGTTTTGAGGGGGTATCTCGATCAGTTATCTTGTCCGATTTGTTGGATTGTCTCTTCTCTGACTCTTGTGTTTCTCCCACATAGCCAGACAACAAAAACCTGTTCAAGGAATTTGCTGATGTAGCTTTGTCTACTTGATTCCCAAGGGTGAGAGCTGTGCTTATATTAGATGCCCTTGCAATAGAGAGCTGACTGTTGATATACTCTTTCGTCTTGTCAAACTGTGCCATCTGTCCTAATACAGACTGTAAAGTATTATCAAACTTGACAGAATTGGAAATCTTGAATGCGTTCAGAGAGTTAAACTGCTTGCAATACTTTGCATGTATTTCTATACATTCTGTCTCACTAAGTGTCCGGTTTACCAAATGTTCTATGTTATTGAATAAACCATACAATTCCTTGCAACGTTCATATTCAGCGAGTTTCACCTGAATGTCACTTTTGGTCATGAACGTGTCCTTTTCCATCTCCTTTAATTCCAAGAAGGTCATTCTTAGTTTGGTAAGAGTAGACCAAGTCCAATCTATTTTCTTATGCAGAACCTGTTTCTCAGAAGCAACATCTCTTGCCACAGTTTCAAGATCATTCAGCGCCTTCTTGATAGCAATTATGTTCTGTAACAAACAGCAGTAATTGCGTAAGAAGTCATTTATCCTCTTCATTGCCCTAGTATACTGAGAGACAAAAGAGTAGTGGGGATGCCCAAACAAATGATGCACTATCGATCCCATTAGCAGAAAGCCTTGTCTGAAAATAGATTTGTGTTCCAGCCCAAGAAGATTTTCAGTGTCTGACATATTATTAGCTGCATTTTATGAATCGGGATTAGTATACAGAAATGGAAGAGAGCGATGTCGAACGAGATTCATTCTGGCAAAGCTACAAGGAGCTTCATAGCAGGTGGGAAGCAGAGTGTAAGAAGAATGACAAGCAAGCTAGGGACATCTGCAAGCACAAAACAACAGTGAGCGAAGCAAAGAAACAGATTGCCATACTTCAGGAAAGATGTGACATGGCAGAACAAGCCCTATCTGATTTGGGGTATTACATGAAGAGTGAAAGTGTAGATGCAGAGAAGCGAAACATTGACAGGTGTAATATTCTTAAAGACTTGAGACAAATTCAGGACAAACTGGAGGAAGAGAGATCCAGACATGATCAAGCACGATCTGCAATGAAAGAAAAAGTTAAAAAATTTGAAGAAATCATAGACGATCTCCGTCAACAACTTGATTGCAAGATATCTGAAGCAACCAGCTTGGAGCAAGAGAGGGCTATACTAAGAGAAGAAAACAATGAGATGAGTGACATGCTGAAGATGGACGGTGGGAAACTGCAAACAAGTGCTTGTATGAGAAATGCATATGATATCCTACTCAGAACATTTATCTCCTTATTCCCACAGAGTCTATCAGAAAACCAATGGCAGTTTTGTGACAAGAAAACAGGTCAATGTACGCCTGCCTTTCACTTGCTCATATCTCTGAGTCATGAGGACCTGACAACCAATGTCCAAGACATGCTCCTTATTGTTCAAAGCCCAGACGACATGGTAGAAAGGTCACAAAGTTTATGCTTGCAACAAACTCTCTGTCGATACATGCGCACCATTCAGTGGATAAATGCCGGATTGTTCACAGACATCCAAGAGGCCATATTCAAACAGAGCGAGCTGACACGTCACAAGATATTGTTTGAAAACAGAGAACTAGTAAGTGCAAGACAAGCATTTGGGTGCCAGTTATTGAGGTGTCTCTCCACAAGCACGAGCCAGAAATCATCGAAGAAAGAGAAAGAAGATATCATTAAACAAAAAGAGAGGAAGACAATTTGCCTAGGTTATGACAAGTAAATAAAACTTCCCCAAAGTGCATTTCAGTTGTTTATTTTTTCATAAGAATCTGTGAAAATGACAAACTGTGGGGAACATTGAGATAGCAGCACATCGAACTGAGAGTATTGTCTGGTATCCACTTGACAAGGATCGTGGACATTATGAGGACCTACAGAAAGTTTTCCCACTGGTTTGATGATAGTCTTAGTCAGTTTGCCGCTTCTGGACAGATGGCACCTTCCTTTGGTCTCAAGTAAAATATCTTCAGTGACCATCTCTTTGGTCTTATCTGTTAGCAACATGCGTATCCATGGGTAATTGAACTTGTAGTCCCCAGGAACCAGTGATTTCATCTCTACTATGAGATACAGGAACCCACTTGAAAGAACACTTCCCTGTTGCAGATGCTGGTCTCCATCTTCAATGTCGATGTTCAGCTGTCCAGTTGTCTGCAATGTTACTATGCCCTTATAGGCTTTCCCATTAGAGAATGGCACTGTTTTTCCCGTACTGTTGCTACTGAGAATGCCTCTCGGGAAGAAAGTGTCATAGAACATTTCAGGTGACTGGATCTGTACCATTAGAGCTGCCACACTCTTAGCATGATGTTGACCGACAACCTTCTCCTTCAGTTTAATGTAACTCTCATTCCTCATGGAGGATAGGTACTGAGACTGCAAAATGTGATTTGTTTCTTCCATGTGGTGCTTCAGCTGTCTGAATGACACCAGAGTAGCCAATGGATCAACAGAAAGGTTACCAAACCGGAGACTGTATTCTTCATGCACACGGTTCATCAGACGCATTTCACTTTCCAGTTCATTACAACTATATGCAATGCCGTCATCCAATGGAATTTCCTTCCTCTCGTCATATATCTCCATCTGAATGATAGACTTGAGTGGATCTCCATCTGGATGTCTTTCTCCTAGGGAATAAGGAATCCTTTTCAGTCCCATATACTGGAAAAGGAGATGGTTAGCTTCTATGGGGCCACAATTGTCATCATATAATGAAGTGACCGTGTTCAGGACGAGGTCAAACTTTCCAGCCACTTCTATTGTGGGATCTCTGCCGAATGCAGGCACTGAAAGATTAGGTAGTTTCACTATTTGAGATTGATTTCCCAACAGTTCATTCCCTCGAGCCATGTATGGCAAGCTAATTTCACTTGTGAGCTCTTCCCTCATGTACATATCACGAGATCTTTTGATGTCGGGTCTGTACATGTCACTGGACATTGTTTTATCGACCATACAAAAGTTTAAGTCGTAGTCCAATATTTCCTCCAGATGTCTCTTGATGCCCTTTTGTTTTGAACCACAGAACGCATTCTGTAACATGGCAAGATTAGCAAGAGACATCTTCATGATATATGTCTGATAAAGTCTTTAATAGAAAGAAATCCGTTTAGTGCATTTCATGTTTGCTATGCCTTCATATTTCTTTAAAACACTTTCCAGTTGTTCTTCTGATTCATACGAAATGAAACTATGGGATCTTGCCATGGCCTGATAGTTCAGATCATTCAGCAATAGCATAGGTGGATCTGTGGATGCCATGCACATTGAATTTTTCCACCCTATACCATGGGAGAACTTGAGTTCCACTAAAATTTTCATGGAGGTTTCAGGTGGTACGAGCACATTTACAATTGGAGAAGCAAACTCCTTTTCAGGAATGTAGTACAGATAATTGTTTTGTTCAAGCTCTTGAAAATACATGACAACATTTTTCACTGCATTCATAGGTATCACCTTCAAAAGTTCACAAGGGGAACATTTCGATATCTTAACAGGCAGATGTAGTGGGAAATGCTCCTGGTTGGGACCTGGTTCAAGGTTAAGCCCATACTTGAAAAGCTTTTCATATATTGGGTTGCTGAAATATTCCAGTAGTTTCAAAGTCGAATCGTTTTGAAGCAAGGCATAGATGAAGGCAACAAGTGGTCCTTTGCTCCCGTTTTCCTCGTTCGGTGAAATCATGATGCATTCAATCCCCCCTTCTCTTCGCATTTCATCCATGTAAAACCTCTCAATATGGTCAGCATATTTCTCGCTTATCTTACGGTTGTTTATGAACTCTCTTTTAAGTTCCATATAATTTGATTGAATGGTAGAAAATGCAAATTCCTCTATGTTCCTCCTTAGAACTTGAGGCAGTTTTGATGAATCCCACCCTTCTGTCAAATTAGTGTAACCGTGATATCCTTGACTTGTATCTATATCAGACTTCATGTAGTCTCTGGAAGTGATGATGCAAGGCAGTAATTGAATGTTGTTCCAGTTGACTATCCAAGGCAAAACATGGTTGTCTGAAGTCAGTCTTACACTGAGATTATCTATACTTATAAATGTACCCTTGTGTTCGAGGAGCTTGCATAATTCAATAGGAACCCACATTTCTTTGCTGTGAGGAATGATTTCCTTCACCACCGTAATTACATGAGAAACTTTTTCATCAAAGTGAATGGGCATGTCTGTCCCAGAACCGGACCAGCTACGATAATACAAACAATGAACAACACCAATACTGTGTTCTGAGTCCTTTTATTTTTCTATATGCATTCTGTTCATATAGACATGATTGGAAACGGCCGAATAACCACACTTTTTGGCCAGTTCTTCATTAGACAACGTCACCCAACTGACTTGTGGCCTACTGTCTGTTAGGAGAGAAAGGGAATACAGTCTGCGTTTCATGCTCTCCCTGAAGGCTGCCCTGAGGCCAGGTTGGCAAATGAGCTTAGCCTGAGCATTGGTCGCTTTCTTACATCTGTAAGTGGGACATCTCTTTGCATACCATTCAAAGTTCTCATCAGTCCTTGTGGAATCATATTCAATCAGATAAACATGTTCCTGGAGGCGAATAGGAAATATATTATCATATGTCTCAACAACATGATGCATGAGACGTCCGCAAACAGACGGTTGCTGCAGGTCTCTGACATGGAACCGAACACATTCAGTGTAATCATCACTTCTGCAGTTCAGTTCGTCCAAGAGAGCTTCTATTTGAAGCCAAGTGACAAAGGACACACAAGGAAAGAACAGTGTCTTGGGGTAGCCTCTCATGACGTCACAGCCATGCAACAAGGTCTCAGATCCAACTCTTGGAAAAGATTCCACATAGTCATTTCCACCCATAGTCAGATGCAAGAGCATTTCTAACTGCTTGTTCTTTTGTTGAGCCACTGCTGGTTTCACTCGGAATGCAATTTCTCTGTCGAAAAGCTGAAGTGTTTTGTTGCAAAACTCCTGTCCCATGTGGCACATCAACAGCAAATTTGGATCTGCGAGAGACAAAAGTGTCACCAGCATATCAGTGTCCTTTGAGATGACACAAGCTCTCCTGTTTGACTGCTTCATGAAAGACCATACCATGGGAATGATGCTGTCTGCCTCTACATATCTCACCTCTTGCAGTTTCAGTGCACGGAAGTGGGGATGGTTTAGCTTGCCGCACAGTTTCCTGCAGCTCTGTCTTGAGGTCCATCCTCTTGCAGGACCTGCTACTAAATATATTGATGTTTCCTGAGTGACAGGGTTTCTTGAGTCTTTCAACAGAGTAGCTAGTTCTTTTAGTATGAGAATCTGGTTCTTACGTTTGCACATGAACCTAGCCATGCTTCCTTTGTACAGACGACCAGGTTCTATTTCTTGAGTACGAGTTCTCTCTTGCATGCTGTTCTGTGGTACAGTTGTCCCTGCAGAATTTAGCAGAACTTTCCTCTGCAGCATTTCACTGAAAGTAAAGCGAGATCTTTTCCTGTGAGCAGATGATTTTGCAGTGACTGCATCCCCATCCATGCAGAGAAACACAAACTTTAGCACATCCTGCATGCCATATTCCTTTGCAGCTTCCCTCCATCTTTCTATGTGATCGAATACTTTGTTTCCGACAACACAGACCATCTCTTCCATAGAAAATGTCTGCACTCTATTTGTCACTATCCCAGTCTCGTTGTCAATGTCTATTTCACCGATCAAGTCAAACGTCTGGTTGCAGATCATATCATCTAGTGACTCGTATTTGTACACTTTTTCCTCGTTCACCGCAAAGGCTTTCCGGTTGTTTGAAATGTAAAACAGCTGTGTCATGTCCAATATCAGCATTTCTGTTTGTCTGAATGCTTCTTCTCTCGGTATAGGTTCTAGCCACTCTACATGGTGCTGTGGTCTTTTCTTGAGATACGTCTTGATTGAATTCTGAAGAAGCTGTCTTCCCAAAAGTGTGCAAAGTCCCATGTTGAATGGCCTGGTGAGGTGGGATATGATAAGTGGTCACCTACTACTGACTGCAGTGCCTAAAATTGAGTTCTCATTCCATTGTTAATTGATTTTTATCTGCAAGATTTATAAGATAGTCATGATATTCTGGCTCGAACAATGTCTGAAGGCCATCATATTCCTCTCCGGGATCCAAGCCATCATCATCCAGTGGCTCCTTCCCCATCAGCCTGAAGCCTTCTGCGTTGACATCCCCCATGTGTGGCTGACCTGTCACATAGCTTCCAGATTCATTTGTGCTCATGTCATCCCACACCGTGACTCTCTTCCGGGTCTTTCTTTTCCTGTTAACAGTTTCCTCTTCTCTTGTCACAATTTGTTGCTGCTTCATCATGATGTTAGCAATACCATCCAAATGTTCAGTGTATGTTCTCAGCTGACTTGGGGATAGATCAAACAACTGTTCAATGTTCTTCCTGATCTTAATGTGGATTGCATTCTCTGCACTAGTGCCAAGTCTAAGATGCAGTGGCCTACAACATTTCGAATGCTGTTTTCCCAAAATTAATTCACATAGATGGCTATGCAATATGTTTCGGTTTTTAATGAACAATGGTTCTGATCTTTCCCCTTTCAGTTCACTGGGAAAATAGAACATGTCTTTGAATTGGACTCCACCAAGGGAAAGCCAGAAGGTTCTCTTGTAGTCATTTCGTCTTGTGCTTACCCAACATCCAGAGGTAGTGTTTACTGTAATACGAGAAATGATTCCAGACACATCCTTCTCCACATTCTGAACAGACATCTGTGTTCTCCGTGCTATTTCACTCAAGCAAAAATAGTCTCGTATGCTGTCCACATAATCTATTCCTAGATCTCTGTACATGAGCTCATTCAATCTGTTCTGGCTGCCTGAGTTATCTTCGTCAATCAGTCTTCTTTGAATGTTGATCTCTCTTTTGTATAGCAATTTGTCTTTGCCTATGTCTGTAATGTGTGTGATGTATTTGATGGGATCCATGATAACATATCTTGGTGCATCTTTGAAACTTCTCAGGACACCGATATAGTTGGATTGGTGGTATGTCTCATAGGTTTGTTGAGTCACAGACGTATCCATGGTTTCATCAAAGAATTTCCCAATCAGAGGCCACTCAAATTTTATCTCTAAGTAGAACAAGCTCTGACACAATTTGTTCTGGTCTCTGTCTTTTTCGTTCATGCAATAGATATATGGGACAGTAGACAATCCCATTCCATTGGGATTTCCAGCCATGCTTGATATGACATCTTTCCAATGTTCTGGATTACAACCTAATCGAGCATAACGACCATAGAGAAGAGTTGGTATGGACAGTACACTGACTTCCATTGTTTCATGGAAAATACCTGGATATCCTCATTTCTTACATGCTGATATTAATACCAAGACATTATTGCATGTCACAACTCATATTAAGTAATGTTTCTACAAGAAGAAAGATATCGAGCTTTGGCCACATTTGTGTCATGTTGTGTTCCATTTTGCATTGAAATACTGGTCGGAGGTGTGATGCACTCCCCGATGCCTTGGCAATGTATGGTGATTGCATGGCTCTATACAAGCCTGGCTTTCAAGGCAACAGTTGCAAAACGATACTTTCCAGTGGAATTCACAGCATTTGGAGCATGCTGTCATGCATCACTATATGTGCTTACTGCATATACATGGCTTTCTTTCTTCAACCAGCTCTACACCTCTACCATATCATGCATGTTGCCATCTACTGAATATGTGGGAGCTGGAATGCTGATTGCATGTCAGAGAGGGGGTCTGGTGCGTGACTGTGAAAAGAGCATCAATTTTCTTAACAAAATCACTGTGGCACAGGCAAGATGTCCAACACAAATGCTGGGATATTCATTAGGAAACACATACATGGTTTTGGTCTATGTGTTCCGTTTCATACCTTGTGGTATATTTTCGATGTGGAACCTATACACATGGAACCAGAGCCGTTTTGACAGTACTGAATACATGTCGCCATCTGAGGTTAAAGTCAGTTCTCGTGACATGCCTCAAGTGAAACCTTTGATGTTTAGTGCATGTACTGTGATATTGTGCTGTATCCTGGAAATCGCTAGTTCGCACATACATCCCATGAGCTCATTTGAAGTAGTCCTCCCATATGTCTTTGGTTTATCACTCTATTATACACTAGCCACCAAGAGGATGTATGAAACTTCAAAAGACTTTATTTTCATCGTAAAAAATATGGTTTTCATCACTGGCATCGTTTACACTGTTGCAGACTTTGTGATGAATAGCACAGGAATATTATACCGATGTATTGGAAATGATGCAATAGAGAATGAACTCAAGCACACATGTAAAGATGTAGGTGATTTTTCTGCAATATCCAAGTGTTATAACATGATAAGCAGTTTGGATGACACATATTTTCACAGGGAAGCCTGCCCCGGACTCAATACATCTACATTTGTCATGTATACATCAAATATTGTGAAAGTAATTGTTCTTGCCATTGGAGTTCCATGCATGTACGCTGCCAAAAGTAAAAGGGGTTGACCTCTATGTTGCTCTCAAAGCTTTCAGTCTCTCTTCTAAGTCTTGTACAGTCACATCCTGACTAAGTAAAAGGTCCCCAAGACAACTAGATGTGTCCCTGTCCTTGACCAGTCCTTGTAACCAGCTCGAGAATCCGCTCTCTTCGTCATCGTTGTCTTCTGCATCTTCTACGTCTGAATTACATTCCATTTCACTGTACAAGTCCCTCATGTTGTCTCGTTTCAACTTCATCCTGAGGGCCTTTTTATTGAGTTTTTCTGTAGAGGTTCTAGCATGGTGCTGAAGTTTTTCTCTGCAGTATTGTTCCATAAAGTGGTTTTGTTGCATAGCTTGCAGGAAATAGTTGTTATTTCTTAGCATATCCCGATTCAAGATGTCTCGAGAACTCCTGTGTTGCTTCAGTTGGCGTTTTAGGTTTTTCAACTGAAAAAATATGGATCTCAGCAATTCGACACTGTCAACTTCAGAACATTGCTGATCAGCTATCAAACACTTTGCCTTTTCAGTCAAACCGTTCAATTTCTCAAGTAGAATGTTTTCCTGAACAGAAATTTGGACCAGTGAGATCCCTTTCACCCTTTTATTTGTGTCAATAGCATTCCGGAGTGCATCTTCAAAGCGACCTTTCTGATCTGCTATCCTCAGGAAAAGTCCTGCTATTCTGTATTTCAGGGTGGACATGATGTGCTTTGTCCTATGTGAAGAAAGACATCAGCAATATTATCATTGAATAACAAGTCCTACAATTAGGAGAGCAATGCATGTTAGAGTCAAGTGCTGTCAACTGGTTTTGTGCATATCCATTGTTGGGCTGAGTGTGATAACAATGCTGTTCATCTTGTTTCAGAACTTCAATGATGAGGAGGAGCAAAGCTGGATACCATCTAGATTTTTCAGAGATGAGAGTGTCTATGAGAAGAAATTGGAGCTGGCACTTTTGATCTATGTCACCACTTTCATTTCTCAATCAAAGTCTGTCCTCTGGTATTATCTCAGACGATTCCTGATGAAAAGAAAACTGTGTACACCATTGACACTGGGAATTATTCATGTTGCATTATCCATGACTTGCATTTCATTGTTCGATTTCCGAATCATTCATGTGCAAGGAACATCAAAACTCATGAGAAGTAGTATTTTGTTTGCTGATCTGACAAGTCTCCTTCTAATGGAGTCCATGGAAAGTAAATGAACATATTTACTATGATTTCGATGAGTCATCAAACATGTGGACTACACCAGAGGAATACACAAGCACCATATTGCCACACCTCTACAGTGCGGCAATGAAAAAACTACAGGAACATTACAATGACGATGAGAGGCTTGTGCTGGTATACCCAAGTAAATATTGTACTGAGCTCAAGGAGATTGCAGAAGAGGATGCTAACTTTCAAGCCTTGATCACAGCGATCACGGCTAAGATGGATGTGAATAGCATGTACCTGACAGGACTCAGTCGTTCGAACATCCCTCAACCTATTTCAACTATGCTACAAGAAGAATTCTGTAGGTCTGGCCTGATGGGTCGACTGCAACGTTTCATCCGTGATGTGGTTGCCATAAGCGAGACATATGGTTGGTTCGTATATGACACAGGTACAGATGGTGTTCCACATGTGCCTTCTGACTATCTCTTAGTGTTGCTTCCTCGTTTGCAGAAATGGGTTGCGATTTCCACCAATCCTGACCACAATGAATTGAGTCTAGGATTCATTAGACATCCAGGTAGGCTGTTACAGCCACAGAGTACTACTTCTGTCATGCTTCAAGCATATGAGAGAATGAAAAAACTCAGGATGTTTCATATGGAAGCAGTGCAATTTGCTTCGAAGCCACGATTTCTTGCCAGTTTCTATGACAGAACCAAGGATGCCCAAGATGGAAAAGATGCTCCATTTCTCGACAAGAAGTTGGTGAACCAAGCAAAGACAAACAGCGTCCTGGAGCAGATGGTCTCGCACCATGTTGCCACGACATCCTCACGTCTTCCACAGCAGGAATATGCTAGTCTGACATGCCAACTAGATGGCTTCGTGTCTGGCATCAGTAGAGACAAGTTGAAGGCCAAAGATGAAGTGACCAGGCTGAGATCAGAAATATCGATCAAGGACCAATGTATTCAGTCCTTGCTAAAAGACCAAGGAAAAGATCAAACCCATCTTACACCTTGTTCTACATACCTCACTGAAGGCTCCAAAGTGGACAGTGCACAACTTATGATTCACCCGATAGACATTTGCCAGCTTGAGAGGGAATATGACAAACAATGGATTGCAGTTGGCACAGGTGCCTCAACTACTGGAGACAAAAAGAGAAATGAAGCTGAAAATAACATGAATTATAACGACTTCTTGGATTCAAAGCGGGAGTTCTATCGTCGTATCATAACATATGAAATACTTCATGCTTGGAGTGAAACTTCAGGTATTTCTTTGGCAGGCCAATAAAAGTAGACAAGCCCAATCATTGTTGTCATTTGAATTAATTTTATTTCACTTTTTCCTACAAAAGACAGGTTCGAACAGCATGACATTTTCATTTGATGTCATGTATGTATGGAATATGCTAAATCTAGTCTTGTCTTGTATAGTCACCTCACCCTTGTAAGACATGAATTTCATAGCTGGCACTACTTCATCCACAAGTTCTTTCATCTGTGACATCCTTTCCACTAGTTCTGTTGAGATCTTATCTGGGAAGGCCTCACAGAGTGGTTCAACCATGCACTGGAAACCAAACACTAACTGATATATCAACGTTTTGTTGTATCTGACCAAGTAGAGCAGCTCAACGAGTGAGAGGAGCTGTTTGAACATGTGATTGACGATGACCTGTAGGCTTGGCTCAGGCCCATTCCAGAGAAAGGGATCATATGTCCGGGATCCATACTTTGTCTCCCATGCAGAGAGAATGTCTTCTGGCTTCAGTGTCAGGAGCCTTTCTTCTTTTTGTAGATCTCCTCCAACTATGGCTCTGATGTCTGCCAGTATCTGCTCGTCAGCCTGAGTCGGTGTGTTCTGCTTTTTGTCTGTGCTGGACAGTGGACATGATATCACTGTGGTATCCATTCCATCTGTGAAAGTCATTTCAGTTGGAAGGAGATGTTTGATGGTCTCTTGTGTTTCATTGTTCATGTCAGCCATACCATCTATGAAAAATCGGTGGTAACTGTTCAGTTTCCCCAACAGCTGGATCCTCTCATTTATCATTTCAGTGAAAATTGCAACAGTGCAAGACGTAGGGAAATTAGTGTGGAACTGACCCTTAAGGAACCTATTGATTCTGGTCATCCTGTCAATTCGATGATCCTCCACCCTACAGAACGCTATGAATAAACCAAACCATGGTTGATTACTGTCATTTTCCACAAACAACGAAGCCGCATCGATTCGAGTTGTGTCATACACCAGGAGATCCCCAGGTGAAATGGCATGGTTTCCTTTTATTTTCTGATCTGTCAGTGGTAGGAGTGCCATCAGGCCTTCCCCGATGTATGATTGTTTCTCCCCTACCTCAACATACTGTGCCACTTCAAAGGTGTTTAAGATATTTTGAGTATGGATCAGCTGACAAAATATGTGTCGTATTGTTGGCTCTATGTGTAGTTTTAGGCAAGATGTTGGTAAGTGATGCATTCTTGCCATGCCAATGTCTAGTAGAGATGGGGTTTGAATTTCCCTTTTCATATCACATAGAGCTCTCTGGAGACTATCCATGTCTTGAATTTCCAGGTCCTCTATTCCCCATGCTGATTTTCTCACTCTCTTCAAAAATTGCTCGCTCATGCTTTGAAAAGGGCATTTCATTTCATGGTAATAAACCTGTGCTTGTTGTGTAATATATTGTATACACAATACTGAGAAACAGCAAATTCATATCCGGAAGGTGACCATTTCCGTCAGATATGGGAAAGAAAAAGTCGTGAAAAGTGTGCAGTTCAAAAGATTCTTGTGTAGTGGTCTCAGTCTTGTTTGAGGGATACATGGGGGAATTTGTAGAGCTATTAGATTCTTGTGATACAGGGTATGATGCTGTGGTTACTCTTCCATTTTCGTTCAGCCTGGTTGTGCTGCCATATAACTCCACATGGTCTGGAGTTGTTACGGGTATCTGTGACATGTTTGTGTTATTTTCCCCTGCACAAGAATATCTGCCGTTACCCACAAGTAAGTCATGACATATCTCTCTGCAGTCTGTGCAACCGTCCACACAGGGAACTGGGGGTGCATAGACCACTGTTGTATTCAGTTCCACCGGTAGGACAATGTCTTCCGTTGCCTGAAATATGGCAAAAGACCATTTCTTTGTTGTTCTCGCTCTGAATAGCTTCAGTTCCAGTGGTCCCTGCAGAGAAACAACTCGAACAGGATCACTGCAGTTCACCTTAGCACACACTGTCATCTGAGAAACCAATGTAGATGACACACAATGGGAAGAATTGGCATATATAGTTTCTGATCCTGAGTTTTTACACTGTATCACAAACTTGAAACTATATGGCCTGAGAAGTCTTGCATGAGTCCAAAATGTCCTATTCTCATATGAGACAGGGACCACAGAATCAAAAGACAGGCACACCATGCTCCTGTTATGTATATGCGTTGCACCTTTGTATCTGGAACTCACCGGGAACGTCTTGTTGAAGATTATTGTGTCTCTGTCCATGCTGTATGACTTTCCATTGCACAATAAATGTTGGGGGTTAGAGACCAAATCATTGCAACTCCTATAGCAACCCCTGGGACATTTTTCAGAGTAAAGTTTACACACATCCATGCCAGCAAATGGCAACCTGTATCCCATAGAATACTGTGTACTTGAAAAATCTGTGATTCTGTGGGATGTTGTGCCATCGGAGAATGATATATCCATGTTGGTATCAGGTTTAATTGCTCCATAGTTGTGACAAACTATGGTTTCATGTTCACCATCAGAATGCATCGATGTACTGATTTCACACAATGAAGGATTCCATGTTCTAGTCAGAGCAGGCCCTTGATTGTGATTGGACTTCTCAAGCTTGTATGTCAGGTGCAAGCATGTCACATTTGCATTAGGTATGTGAACAACCTTCTTCACTACCACCCTACCATACTCAGTCAAAGCTCTCTGCTCCATGTGTACGATTTGCTGTTTCGTTAATTTGTCTGCACCCATATGATGCTTCATCGGTATGCCTTTGCAGGAATACATTCCTTTTGCATTATACACAGAATGGCATGATTCCTCACATGGTGTGCACACCTTGTCATGACATGCAAATGGGTCAAGTGAATGATGAAAATAGCTGTAGACACTATGGTCTAGGTTTCCAGTGAAACGCTTGTTGTAGATCCTTTTACTGTTTTGATGTCTCACTTTCACTGAAGTGAACATAAAGGTGAACTTGTATAGCAACGGATCAAATGGCAGTCTGACACAAATAATTGTATCCAGGGTACATGCTGATCTTGTCATGTTAAAAATCTTGTCGTTTTTGGACGTGTCTTCATAGATCATGTATACCTGGTCTGAAATATAAGTCTCATCTTGGGTCAACAATGGTTTGTTGTACCTGATACATGTTGTCCAGTGAGGTGGAAGTAATCTCACTTCTTTTATGTCTATATTGTGTTCCTCATCGAAGGTCGCTGATCTGATTTTTCTCATTGGGATGTCCCGCTTCTGCCCTATGGTTGCTGATGTTGCTGCAAATATCAGTAACAGTGCTAGAAGAAGAAACATGCTAGCCATTTTTAATCGGGACTCTGCTTAATCTGATTCTAATGATGAACATAATTTAAAATCTCAAGTTCAAAATCCAATTTTGAACAGCTCATTCTGTGTATGGTGCATGCTGAAGATCCATGTAGAAAGATTTCGTCAAAATGCCAAACTTTATTGAATCGAAAGGGCTGCTAATCCAGGACCTGGAGACATATGGTTTTGTCATAGGGAAGTTGGATGACTCAGCAATTCAACAGCTCTCATGTGCCAAGGAACACCTTCTACAGGAAATCAACAGACCACCTTATTCCACTCCAGTTAGTGGCTATTCTACCATTGAGCACATGCCTCCATCTTGTCTACATGTACAGACCCTTCCATGCATCACAGATGTCTTCAGAGAGTACTACCGCACGAGAAATGTAGTCTTTACATATGATGTTCCACTACATGTACCGCCACAGGAAGAACAGAGATACAGAGGATTAGGCAGACTGAACTATCCCGTTGTCGCTCTCATTGTCTTGAACAAGCAAAAGATAGGTATACAGGATACAGAAGTTGATATCGGAAATGTTGTGTTCTGGAAGGTGGACACAGTTAACAAATATTGCTTCACATTCAATAAGAGTCAGTCTGATTGGTTTGGTCTTTTCACTGGATTCTGGCCAGAAAGGAATGATCGCTATGGTGTTGAAATGAGGCAGTGGTTGTTTGAGACTGGACAGTTCGGACTGTTCCATGAAGGAGTTGTCACAGATGGAAAAAGAGGAGAAGAAGTTACATCCTCACGCGCCCACATGTTGAGTGATCAGGAGATGATGAGTACACTGATAGGCACAAACAACAACATTCCATTCACACGTGCATACGCATTTCACTTCCCTGGAAAGCTCCTAAACATTTCAACAACAGAAATACTTGGAAAGAAAAAAGCAGATCCCTTTGGTCAGATGCTATATGGAACGATAGAAAATGTCAAGAAGCAACTGTTTCCTCAAGTTATCCCAACAGTAGCGCAGCCAAAAGCACCTGCAAAACCTCCAAGGGAAAAAAAGGTCTTGACTGAAATCACGGGAAATAAGAGCATGACTTTATCTGGACCATTACAAGGGAAAACACCTCTCCAAGCTGCGGGTAAATCTAAATCCAAGCCAATAGTAGACAAAGCATTGAAACCTCCCAGATGCAGGAAGACAACAACAAAAAACAAAGCGGGAAGAAATGTTCAATTCAAAGAGGAGGTTGATGTGTCTTTCTTTGACGACATGAAGGAGGATGAGGAAAAGCCTTCCAGGAGTTTGCCAAAAGTCCCATCTATGGAAAAGAAGAAGAGGAACAGAAAACAGAAGTGTATGAAACCCGTTGAGGTTGTGGGAACCGTGTCCAGTCCTCCAGTCTGCCCCTCTGTAGATCTGAATCCTGATATCAATGATACCCTGCCTCCAGCAAAGCTGTTGAAAAAATCTGAGGTGGAGAACCAGATCAATCTGATGCACACTGCTATGATTAGGATGATAAAGAAAACAAAACCAGAAGAACCTTCATTCATGGATGTTGTAACAAATATTGGACTGACAAATTGCATTGAATATCCAAAGGCAGACTGCATCACAACAATTGATCTCACCATGAAAGATGACACAGAAAGAGAAAAAGATGTCATGAGGAAGGAGAAAACAGAAGATATTGTGGTGTTGATTGATTCAGATGAGACTGCTATGGACATGGATGACAATGATGTCATTTGCCTAGATGATGATGACATTCAAGAGGTGACACCAGCACACAACATCAGCCCTCCAGTGCAATGTGATGTGAACCCTCAGTCAACATATGAGATGGACTCTGTTTCAAGAAGACAACTCATGGAGGACCTTGATTTATCAAGTGACTCAGACGACGATCGAGATATGTATATGGCAACAACACCTGTTCCCAATGCAATGCAAAATGACCAAATAAACAGAGTAATGGAACAATTACGCAAAGGGTATAGCTATTCCAGTGATGAAGAATCACTAGCTGAAAGGACACCATTGAGGAGTTTGATAGACAATGCAAGAAATGATGCTCCTTTCAGGACTGTGAACTATAAAGCACACCATGGAAATGTGTATTGTTGCAAGTCTGACATTCCTGTTCAAACTCTGTCAAAACATGTGCTTTACCTATCAACAGATGATGCAGTGAATGATTTTGTTCGTAAAAGCTGGAACACTGAAAATATCTTCAGGGTTTATTTCTTCATGGGTAATGATGTTTCAACTAAATACGAAATCAGAGGGGAAAAAGCAAGGTCACCAATTGAATGTCTGAAAGCATTGCGCACTCTGTTCTGTAACAGGCATGGGTTCCTTTCAAAAAAAACAAGAAACAAGAAACTGCTGCCTGACAGCAGCTTTTCACTCAACAGAGAAGCAACAGAACTGGAGAAGGACCATCAATACAGAGTGGACAGACACCCTGGTAAGGCAGGAGTTTGTTGTCCCATATGCTACCCAGTCTTCAGCATCGAGGAAACAATCCATAGAGACAGAAAAGACAGATTCGACAAGTTGATGTTGACAGAATATGCTGGCAGAGTGTTGAATCTTGCAGAAGATCCAGGCATGTCAGATGGGAGCAAAGAAAACAAAGGACGATACCAAAAAGCTTTGACTAAATTGACTCAGGTATTAAGAACAATCAGCGCCGACTGTAGAAAAAAGGAAACGCCTATTCATTTGAGTGTCCTCACATCGTCTGAGATCCTCAATTCACATAAAAGCACTGCCACCATGATCAAAGATGCAATGAAGAAATATGTCGACGACAAACACATGTCTGAGACAGAACTAGATGCGAAGATATGGGACATTCTTCTCTCAACGGAGGAGATGCAGAAGATTCACATGATGAAGAAGGACAAGTACTATAAATACCTGTACAATTCCACACAGCCACATGACCTCTTCTTGAAGGTGCTTCTTTACAAGCACAATGAATTCAAAGATATTTTCTCTCAGTTGCAATGTTCTATTGAATAACCAGCTGCCGCTCCTGTATGATAAGGACTGCTAAATGAAAAATGTTTTACAATGTTCTTTTGAATAAAGATTTCATGATCACAACTCATGTTCTTTGTTTATTTATACTCGTGTGTCTACTCTTGTCTCTCGACACTGTGTTTTCCATACAATCAGTCCAAAGAGTAAAGTAACAATGAGAGTGAATGTTGCATATTCAATGATAACTACAATGTTCACACTTTGGTTTTGATCTGCAACAGGAATAAACGGAATTTCTGATGAGATGTCGTTCTTTTCTGTCATGGTCTGGTTGTCTAGAATTGTTTGACCCTCACATATATATTGACTTCCATTTGCTTCTTTGCAAAGTTCTATACAAACTCCCTGGCAATGTCCACATTGATCTTCTTTCATGCTAACAGCTTGCCTCCTCACAGTAACATTCAGGTATCCAAGATCAAACGTCTTTTTTTCTGAGTTCATTCTTATTGTATGTGTTATGTCATGTTCGTCCTTGGATCTCAGAGACCAACTGGTATTTGTAGCTATCAGATGAAATGGTCCTTTCACATGTCCCTCAGCACAATATGCCCTTGCACAGAGTGGTGTTTGTGTATTGTCAGGCCTCACGACATATGTCCTCATCTCACAGCTCTTTTCGGGATCGTAGAAAGAGATTGTTCTCTGTCTTCGATTGCATCTATATGTCATCCTGTATCTGTCTGTCCTACCTATATCAACCTCATCATAAGAATGCCTTCCCCGGTTGATGCAAGAAATGCTTGTGATGTTGACACACAGCAGATTTCGATCTGTGAAATGGACTGCATCTGTAGCTTCAAACTTTTAAGGAAAATTAGAGCTTTCTTTCCCATAGTTCACTTGACCATCCAGCACATCAGAAAACCTTTCCTTACAAAGAATTCCCGAATAGTACCCACCAATGCCTATGTGTCTGCACATCTGCATGCAGTCACCAGTACATGTCAAATTATAAAACTGACAAAAGTCGTTTGTTGCAACAAGGCTACCTATTGTATGGCCAGGTTCCATAACTATTTCTCTTTCTGTAAGATTTGATGACCTCAGACGTATGGTTCCCTGAAGAACTGCAGATTTCAGTGTGGATTGCATTTCATGCAATGTATAGAATGTTTTGTTGATATGTGTACAAACAGAGTCGGTCAATGAGCCATCAACCAAAATCTGTGGATTACACATATCAGAAGTAAAGTTCCTGCTAACAACGTTGTCTGGGAAATGTATGCTGAGCTGACTGGCATCTATACTAAAGTTCTGAGTGGCACACGACCAACTACAGACACCCTTGAACTCAGTGTCCAAACACAAAATTCCGCTGTCACTCTCATATCGCATATTTCTCACAGTGCTTCCCGACACTATAACATATGTCAGCAATGCAACTACTATGTTCAACATTGTCATTTCCATCATACATCTCTTGTCGATAATACAAGCTGCAAATAATTCAGCGGCAGCAACATCATGCGGGTACGCCAGTCCGCTGAAATCGCTGGCGGCAAAAGGTAGTTCTACGCTGTACGCAAGGTGGCACCAACAGACCGCAGCGCCATCTAGTGTTTCATCCTGAAAGCAAGAGCAGTACCGCTAGACCAATCAGATGACTCGTCTCATGGTTTCGGACGTGACGTGACTCTAGACCAATCAGCGCAAGCGTACCAACGAAGCTATGACATCAGCCTTTTGCGTCGCACGAGTTCTTCTAGAGAAGACATCCAAACAAAGTAAGGCATTTTAAATCGCTATCATTCGATGGTTATTTCTTGTCATCGAAAATATTTCAGATGGAAACTGATGTAAGACATACTATATGTGTTGGATGTGTCCTAATTTCTGGTAGATGATGCTTCTTCTCACTGTGAAATGAGTAATTACCAACCTCTGAATTAGAACCAACGTGTCATCCGCCATCTTGTTCTACCCGTTCGCCTCAGACTATGATGAAAACACAGACAGTAACTATGATTCGAGTAATATGTTTATCTGTAGGAACAAGTGTCAATTATGCTATGTCGCGTTACTCGTGCTGACATTCCAATCTGATAGCTTCAGGCATGTGGTTTCTATTCATTCAGGCACACAGTGTCCACACGAAATCAGTGTACCAACCGACTCATCATGGTCCTAGCCGGCGAAGCAGGTGGGTAACGGTTTCTTTCGTTTGTGGTCGATTTCAGTCGTGAAGGGGCTTCCCCACTATAGATGGGCCATGTCCCAAAGGAAGTACGTGTATGCATCATATTGCTGGGAATAATTCCCCCATCTATCAAAACCGACAGACATTGTATCGAAATAAGCCTATTGCTTTCTACCGTTTAGCCCAGTATTGAAATCTCTTTTTTTATTTCAGTTCCTCACTGAGTGACCGTGTCTGAATCCAGTGATCCCTGACCGATAGAAACCGAGTGACCGTGTTTGAATCCAGTGATCCCTGACAGATAGAAACCGAAACCAGTTCCTCACCGAGCACGCCACACTGGACGGCATCATGGGTGAGTAGATTTCCATTCAATTGATTCTGTGATGATGTATTTCCTGATATTATGCTGTAGCTAAATGATTTGCTATTGTCTTCCTGTACAGGAGGAAAAGATCGACGAGAAATTAATGTTTCAACCATGTATGTTCACTCTCCCCTGGCACTCCAAGCAAAAGAAGAACGATTGCTCCACTGTAAAATTAGGAAGAAAAATGTGTCTTAATTATGTACTAGCGGTTTCAACTATACATCTGTCAAAATTAAGAGTAGCATTCAGCATATCGTCGAATTGTATGTGAAGAGAGAGAAGGGTCGGGTATCCTATGGAAATATGCATGTTTGATATTTTAAACTTTGTCATGGTGGAATAATCTTTTTTTTATATATATGTGTCTTAATTGTGTACAAACAGTTTCAACTATACAATATGGAGAGTAGCATTCAAAATATCGTAGAGTTGTATCTGAAGAGAGAGAAGGGTCGGGTATCATATGGATATATGCATGTTTGATATTCTAAACTTTGTCATGATGGAATAATTTGTTGTTTTTTTAAATAGTGATCTTCGTTCACAAATCTAAAGAGTTCAGACCTCCCATGAACTAATCCTTCCCATTTGAATGCACATCAATTATCATACAGTCAATGCTGCTTTGATATTGATTGTTTGGTCAGTCGACACATGAATCCCTCCCACAACACAGTAACTCTCGAGCTAGATAATTTTAATGTTATAATCACTGTGTAGGAAAACATCACTTGAAACGTGTGTGACACAGTATTAAACTTCTGTTGACAGGTATCATTTGATAAGATCGACACTTCCTCAAGAACATGCAATCTGAACCATAATGGATGTAGAGTGGAAAATTGTGATCCCCTTGATCTGTCTGATGATACTATATCTTTCATATTTGGTGTATGCTGTGCTGTCAATGTGTCGTCAAACTGGTGTTTGAAATATTGTATGAGAAGAAGGAAAAGGGCATCCTATGAAAAAATGCACGATACAATTTGTCGACATCTGCGTCAGATTCAGACATTTGAGCATCGTAATGAATTTTGGACAGTTCTAGGTCAAAACCTCTGATTCATACAATCTCCATTTACTTCAATATCCTACAGGCTTTGACATAGTCCCTCGATCGCTCAACCAACACTTCTCAAGAACTGCTGAACTATGCCTGAAGTAGATTTGACACATCTGATCCTCGTGATCTGTGTAAACATTATGGTCATTGCATATGTGGCGTATACTTTAATAATAATTTATTTTGGGTGTCACTTGAAGCATACATGAACACAGCCAGAGAAAGACACGCTCAACACTTCATCAAGAACACTATAATGGACGTAGAGTGCAAAATTATGATCCTCTTGATCTTTCTGATAATACTTTATCTTGCATATTTGGTGTATGTTGTGCTGTTAATTCAGCAGTTGTGTCCTGGCGTTTGAAAGATTCTATGAGAAGAGGGGTAGGGGCATCCTATGGAAATATGCATGATACAATATGTTGACATATTTGAATTTTGAGGATCATGATAGACATTGAACAGTTATAGGTCAAACCCCCGAGTCATACAACCTCCATTCATTTCAATATCCTACAGGCTTTGTCCATCCACCAGTCAAGCAACACTTCCCAAGAACATCTGAACTATGCCTGAAGTAGATTTGGAAACTGTGATCCTCTCGGTCTGTATGCTAATCATAGTCATTGCATATGTGGCATACAATATGATAATCATGTATTTTGCGTGTCACTTGAAACATACATGAACACGACCAGAAAGAGAGATGAAGATGACACGCAGGTTTCTTCCTTTACTATGGCTTGCAGTGGTGTTCTATCTGTCAATGACAAGAAGAAAAAGTTTGATTAAAACTTCTTTTCTTGGTGACAAGAAGTGTCAGATGAGGATTTGCAGTTGTACAAGCATTCAACCTGAATTTGTGGTTGTCTACAAGCGGATATGGTTGGCAAACAATCTGACACTTTGTGTATTTAGTGCCCGAAGGAGGAGTGATATTTCGGTACCGTAGAAACAGATTGTAATTGGCCCTGAATACATGTATGGGATAGAAAATAAACCCCTGGACACCCACAACTACAACAAACGACTGTCCCTGTATTCAGATTAATTGATAGCCTTGCTTGGAGCTGAAGAACCACTGAAAGAGACGTGTCTGTCCAAGTTGATACATGTTCTTCTTTCTCTGAAAATGTGTCAGACAAGTCCAATGTGGCTACCTCGGGTTTCGTAGACTTGTCTATTCAAGTTTGGACAGGACTTCTTGATACATGTCAGGACTTGTTTTCTTTTTTCTCTGAACAGGTTTCAGACAAGTCCATGCCTGTTCACTAGCATTCTCAAAGAGATTTGTCTGTTCAAGTTTGGGCAGCACATGAGTTCTTGATACATGTTATGACTTGTTTCTTTTTTTCTCTGAACACGTTTCAGACAAGTCCAAGCCTGTCCACTAGCCTACACTAGTATATAACAGCAACGTAATCACAGAGTTTCATCAGTTGCTGTCTAACAGGCACTATGGCAACTTCCTTTCCAGATCTCCTCAGGCCTTATTGCATGCAGGCTAGCAGGAATAGTGGAAGCCTCTTGTATGAAGCAGTCTGCACAAACAACACAGACCTGTTGACTGAGATATTGAACTCGGGAAGAGCATGTCATCTGGATTTCATGCATGCATACTTTGAGTCGCAATTGTTTCCAAGTACTGTAGCCAAACGGCCAAGGATCTTCAATGACGAATGGACAGCCTTACATCTCGCTGTGTACCAAGGCAAGTCAGAGATGGTGAAGTTGTTGCTGGAAACACATAATGCAAGAGTGAACGGGCACACGATACTCTTCTTCTTGAGCCCCCTGATGATTGCCATTGGGAAGGGGCACCACAACATCATGAAGCTGCTGCTTGCACATGGTGCAGATGCAAATGACAACACGGGGAGGCAAGTACCTCTGTCTGTTTATCATGAAAAATCAGTTTATAATGTTATTTAGTTAATAAAATTTATACATTTAGATCTCTGTCTTTCTTAACAGATTCTCAACTCCTTTGATGATTGCCATAAAAAAACAAGACACTATTGCATGTGAAATTCTGATGTCAGCCATCCGTCCTCCTGATGTGAACTTTTATCATAAGAATATGGAGTACTCTTATTTGGCCAAAGCTTGTCTAGACAACTCGACTGACATTGTCGGATTTCTTGTACGTGCAGGATGTAACGTAGAATTCATGGCCAGAAATGTTGCAAATGTTTATCCACTGTACATAGCTGTGAGGCAAGGCGACTGTGCCACGGCTAAGATTCTTCTTGATGCAGGGGCTGACATACACACGGAATACAGGACAACCAATAGCAGTAGCTTATTTTTCTTTGCCATTCTGAAAGGTAACACAGAAATCTTAGAGATGTTCCTCGAACGCGATAGGTCTTTGGCACACAAGAAATGTGGGTCGAGAGCGTTTGCATGTAACCCCGTCACCGTTGCCGCTTCTATTGCTAGATTAGATATGATGAAAATTCTTGTGAGCCATGGAGGCAAAATAGACTGTTGGGATGAGATTCTCTGCCCTCTACACGTTGCTGCGTACATAGGGGACGTCAGAATCATAGGGTACTTGCTCGAAAGAGGTGCCAAAGCAAACAACAGATTTGTTCATTCCAGTCAATTGTGGTACATCACAAAGGAACTGACAGGATGGCAGACTCCCCTTTCCATGGCATGTGCCATGGGTAAAGTAGAGGCAGTGATGCTCCTTCTGGGCATGGGGAATGCATCCCCAACATGTGAACACAATTTGTGCTTGAAAAATTATGCATTCATGGAAGCTATCAACGAAAATCCCATCGTGATGAATCTGCTCTTGTTGAAGGGTGTCCCCTTTGCCATTAGATGTAAATGTCATGGCTCCTCCAGTCTGCTAGACAAGGCTATCTGCAGGGGCCACTACAACATGGCTGCACTGCTCATTGCACACGGTGCAGCCCCTGACTGGTCCTGCCACGAAGGCACTCACCACGATCTGATTCCCACATTTTCTAACGAACTGGTCAGTGCTATGTACTCAGCGGGCATGGCAAACAAATATAATGTTACATGCCCTCCATCCTGCCGTGCTGTGCTACAGAGGCTGCATTGGCAGTTGAAAGGGAAGGGCGTCAAAAATCCAGACACTCTCCAACTAGCTTCTATTCAGGCACTCAGGTTCCAGTTACAGAGCAAATGTATTCTAGATCCTACTTCAACCACACTCTGGCATCTGATCGATTGCATAGTGATGCCAGCTTCCTTGAAATCAATGTTGAAGCTAAAGCAATGCATCAAATGGTAGCTATTCCAGAAACACTTGATTCCAGACACCTGAGAGAGAGAATTTACCCTAATCTTCTCCTTGTTTCTCTGACAGGTTAGACAGGGAAGTTTTCACTCCTCTCATGCTGGCCATCAATAAAGAAGACATAGAAGCTTGCCAAATTCTCTTGTCCTCGAGCCCTCGTTTGGAGGTCAATCCGAAGATGATCCACTCCTATCTGGCGAGAGCATGTTACAGGAACTGTGCTGATATAGTGAGACTGCTTGTTTCTGCAGGGGCAGATGTCGACTCCATAAGGATGCCAACTCCATCTTCATATCCCCTGTGGTTGGCTTTGATAAATAGTAATCTCGAAATATTCCAGATATTGCTTGTGTCAGGGGCAAACACGATGAACAAATACAAAACAGCCAAAGGGGGTACCTTACTCTACGGTGCAATGTACCATGAAAAAATGGCGATCGTAGAGTGTCTTCTCACGTGGGACCCCTCACAGGCCAACAGCTCGTGCTGTTCTGCCGATAATCAGTGTTGTCCAGCCACTGTTGCTGCATTTCTGGGTAACCTGGAACTGTTGAAACTCATCCAGAAACATGGAGGAGATATCCTTGACCCTAACTTCACGTTCACACCCCTCCATGCTGCTGCATTCATGGGTAGGAAGGAAATAGTCCAATATATTTTGGAGATGGGAGTGAACCCAAATCAAATTCTGCTCTATGCACAATCGATTTCTGTGTTGGACTCGTTCATTTGGGGTTGGCAATCACCACTTTCCATGGCATGTTCACGGGGCAACATAGACTGTGCTCTCACCTTGATCGAAGTGGGCGATGCATCACCCCAAATAAATCACAACCTTTGTTTGAAATGTCCAGTGTTCCTGAAACGTGTGAATGATGATCCCATCTTGATGCATGAGATGTTACTGAGGGGACTATCACTCGCAGGGGAATGCATTTGTCATGACAACAGAACAAGACTTGTAGACCAAGCCATCAGCATGGGCTTGTACAAACTTGCGACACTGCTGGTTGTTCACGGGTCCATGCCTGATTGGAAGGGTGAAGGGATACCTCTTTTGATCAGTCAGTTTCCAGACAATATGATAGCAGCGCTGATCATGGTGGGGGTTTCGAAGAGCTGCTACACCGGTTGTTCAACTCTTGTCAAAACTGTTTTGAAGCGTGAGATGCACTGTAGGGACAAACAGTTTCTCAGTCTGGAGAGCCTCTGTGTACAAGCAGTGAGATTTCAGCTTCAGAGAAAGTTAGAATCAAATGTGGCATCTAGCTCTGTCTGGCCAGTGATAGACGATAGTTTGAAGATTCCAACCTGTCTGAAGGAAATGTTGAAACTCGATGTCTACATTACTCTCTGAACTCTCTTTTTAATTTGTTACTTCAGATTCATTTTGAGAAGAACCATTGACGTTGATTCTAGATATAAACCGAGGAAAGATGAAATACACTATCAGGAGCCTGTTGATAAATGCTGTCATTGATTCCAAGTGTGAGAGGGGAGACGACGAAGTTTTCTCATATGTTCAAGATAAAAAGGAGGAGATTACTTGCAGTGAAGACATGCTTCCATTGATCATGAAACACTTCCATCAGTCTTTGAGCCATAGGAAGTGGATATACTATGCATTCCTGATGGTAGATGCAGGAGTCTGTTTTCTCCAGCCCCTGCATGGCATACTGAAGGAACGTATGATAAAACATGATCTCTCCAAGTTTTCTGCTGCTGAGGTGTTAGGATACGCATTGAAATTTGGTGCTGGCACCAGAGAGCTAGTAGGGGAAGAGATTCTCACTTGGGAGAACAGCCTCTCACATCATCTATCTGAGAATGATCATCACCCTCAGTACTTTGCAGAGAAAAATATGCCAGAAAGTGCTCTCATCGAAAGTGTGCTCGACATGCTTGCATGTCGGATGGAAAGGAACATTTCATGTGAGAATACATCTGTAGATAATATTTTTGCCATTCCAGAGATATACTTGAGCCGTTGTTCAAAGACTGACAGAAATCGCGTCTCTGCATTTCTGAAGTCATGGTGTGAGGATCTGATCAGTTTTGTTGTCGCAACTTCAACCATGTCCCCTGACAGTGTAAATTTGATGAAACTGTTCTTTGAAACAGATTGAAAGTGTAACATGCATATTTCCATATGGATCTTGACATTCTGTTCCTATGCTATTGACCGTGAAATATTTATTTTGTGTTAAAAAGAAAGAAACAAATGTATTGTGTGTTGTTTGAATTTGTGAAACCAGGTTCTGTTGAGTGTGTGAACTATATCGAGTTTGATAGAAAGTATAACGCGTTTCCAGTTATTTATGTCAGCGTTTCTTGTGTACAGCAGCTCCTGTACTTCAGACATGTATACCGTATACTTTGATTCTCTTACTCATGTTTTTTTATGTAGAAGGTATGTAAAACCTGATCTATTTGTGTGTGTGTAACCCCCTTCTTTACGATCTACTGGATGAAGGTGCTGACTCATTCTTTTCTTGCCATGGTTACTGTATGAGAAGGTCGTTCTGAGAATTGTTGTGTAACATGTATGATTTTGGGAGGGGGGTTGTGTCCTCCACATTGCGAAGTATGATTTAAATGACGATGAACAGGCCAACTTGCATCTTATATCTGTGTATTGGATATATTGATCTGTAACTAAATTGACCAAAATCCTGTATCGTATGTATAGTATATCTCCCTTGCTAGATCCACCTGGTACACCATTACACACTGTAAGCTCTTCTCGCTAGTTCTGTGTGTATGTAAAATTGATCCGATATCATGGAAGAAATATATATATTTGTTAAAATACTGAAATGAGTCTTCTTTGTTCTATCAGAAGTTCAGACTCATGTGACATGCATTTTCTGTAAACTATGCGTCTTATATTTGAATATTGGATATATTTATTTGTAGCTCGTGAGATGAATAACAACATTGAACGAAATCCTAAAGCTTTGTCTCTCAATACGGTAGATTGTATCATAGATCTCCTTTGCTAAATCCACCTTGTAAACTGTAACACACCGTAAACTGCATATACTGTTCACACTATTCATGTGTGTATGTAAAACTGATATGATATCATGGAAAAATACATATTTGTAAAAAAATATATATATCATCCACCTTTTCTTCTATGAGACATTTTGAGAATCCTTGTGTGACACGTATTATGTTGAGTCTTGAAGTCTGTAAACTTTGATTCAAATAATTATGAATGTGGCCAGCTGCCTGTGTGTATCTCCCGTCTTCAAACTGAGTTCATTGAACAGTGAAGTCTTGTTATGCTTGCTTAATCCACCCTTTTTTTATTATGCTCCACACAGCAAACAGTATTTCCATGCACAAATAATAGAGTTCCTTGAGGTGTGATTGCCATCCTTTCGCATGTGCTAACAGATACACAAAAACTCTGAACTGAGAGTATTTTAAACGTTGTTTTCAGATAGTCGTCACAGTAGAAGTTATTTCTGTAGCAATCCATACCGTACCGGGAGATTGAAAGCTCCATGGAATCACTTTTGAGAAATATGGTGTGAGAATGTGTGAGAAAAAAACCATTGTATCTGTGCCACATGCCCTCGTACTTCTTGTATCTGGTATCTTTGTCATTGTCACAATGTGCATGTGCAGATAAAATTCATAATTGCTCCCTCTTATCTTTGTGTGGTACTGTCAGTGCAACACACTGTGTTTAGTCTGTGCCACTACGCTCAACAATTCTCTACTTCATCAAACAGCATCATCATGGTCAGAACGTGATTAGAATTTTGTGTATATCATGACTGAATGTGCTTAACCACGGTGAAAGAAATGCTGAGCTAAACCGTACTATGAACAGAATATATTTACTCGCCTGATCTATGATATATATATACTCAGTGAGACTTCTTCTATTATAATAAGAAGTCACTCTGAAGGTTCTTATTTTATGGCATTCTCTGTTTCCTCAAAGAGCAGGATCATGGTCAGAACATGATTAAATAGTTGTGTATATTTAAATGTCTATGTATGTACCAGTGGTTATTCTACTGATAGACCTTATTTTCTGAACTTCTTCCTGAATGTGCTTGACCACGGTGAACGAAAAGCTGAGCTAAACCGTACTATAAACAGAATATATTTACTCACTTGATCTATCTATTTAACTCATTCTATTATATATGAAGGTACTCTGCAGGGTCTGAACTGAAGTCTTATTTTATGAAGTTCTCAGTTGTATGTATCGTCTAAATGGCTGTGAATAGTGTCATGATGTGAACCGAAACATTGTTCGATGGTTTACTGACATTTAGTTTGAGGAGCAGAAAGAAATTGTTCTTCATTCAGTGTTATGTGTATATTTCTTGGTGAAGCATTTAATTATTGTGAAAAGCTAAACAAGAACCGACTTAACTGCCATATGCAAAGGTTTGTGACAAGAACAGCATTGACATGTGTATCACTTCCTGCATGAATATGATTTCTGTCTATTTTTACAAGAGCAATAAATACGTATCTGTAAACCTGTCTTACTCGTTCTCTTTTGCCATAACAGTAGGAAACGAGAACAAAAAATCAACGATACTTGATATTCAAACACTTTATCATCGACCTTAATAAGTATAGTATGAATAAAAGAATGTTCAATTAAATACATATAATAGTAACACTGAATTAGAAAAATGGTTTTGACAATCATCTTTCAGTAGCTTTGTGTGTTTGTTAGAAACTCTACGAGACCTGTGATTTCATACAAGGGTTTGACACTAGGGGGCGATAGACTTAAAAGTTCGGTCCGCCAGGTGGAGTAGGTGGGTTCTTTTTTGGTTTGACGGCAGGGGGCATGACCGAGCTGCTCAAACCAGGATAAGATCTTACATGCATTGAAATATTGTCTCTGAGGCATATCGCAGCCAATTCTAGTGGTGACATGATGGCAGTTACCTGCATCCTGTTTACAGGGGAGCACAAGAGAGTAAGGTCGTGGAGGGTATGGTGTAGTAATTTCATCCCCCCCTCAAAGACAGAGAGAACTGTATCCACATACAACTGTCTCTCTGACTTCGACAACTTTGGGGATGCCATCACTAGATCTAAAGGACTGAATAGCTCACCCTCATTTGAACAATGCAATGATTTCTCCATGTCATCCCTATGACGCATAGACAGATAGATGACCACAGAAGTAGATCCACAAAATATGGCCTCGTGTAACCAACAGTAGTAGACATCGGCAAACTCGGATTGAAAAGGATCTATCTGAACGATTTTGATCATGTACTTGTGGAGAAGATCTTCTCTACTCCTTTCCACCATCAGGGAACACACACTGTGGCTATCGTCAGGTCTGATGCTGGTACATGCCTGTTGGAATTCCTGCAGGGTGTCTACATTTACTCTTTCTTTCATTTCTTTGAACACGCTCTCTATTTCATACTGAGCAGCGTAGTGGAGCAGAGTAGACCCCGAGACATCTGGCATTGTGAGAGAAACATCACAACAAAACCTTTCGAACAAGTATGTCATATCTGTACTCAACAGCACATCCCCACATGAAAAGAAATGTCTTCCATCTGGCATGAAACTAATTACCCCTTGCGACATAGCCACAGCTTTTCTCAGAGTAATGCTGTCAACGGTGGACTTTGTTTGTCGTGCCCGGACCAGCAGATCTTGCATCATGTGAACCACAATGTCATGACATGGATAATACAAACAATGTTTCTTTTTTTCAACACTTTACTTTTTACAACAATGAAACATTTTCCTGAATGTCATTCGCACTGTTTCCCGAATTCTTAAAGGTCGAACGAAGAAGACACAAGAAAGATTCTTGGAAAAGGTTGGAGTTCTCAAAGTCTCTTGCAGAATCCCTGTAGCTGTCCATGAATGCGGGAAAGTAGGTCTGCAGCAGATGATATCTCCGTTCTTCCCCGTGTATATATGATACGTGACAAAACAAGGAGCAGATCAGGTACCACATTTTCTTTTCTGTTTTTTCCTGGAGATTCTTCACAGCTAATGTCTAATGGGAAAAAGGGTAAACACCAACTAAACAGGTTGGTGCATATACCCCCCCCAGCATTCTCTATGCACAATAAGAAGGTGCTTCCGAGAGATGCGCAGGTAGCCGTATGGCACATACCTGAGCCAACTATGTATAAATATCTATATATAGTTGATGGCTTTTTGACTCATAAATGTTTGGAAAAAACATTACCCCCCCCCTGGGTCCCCCCCATCGTCATAGGACACATAAACCACCACTTGGATGGCTATGGTTGATTTCAAAGGGAAAAAGGGTATGCACTTTTGTCATATGAATGCACGTAGCCTTGTATCAAATAAAATTGCCGTTAGATTAATGTTGGAAAACTCTAATATTGATATATTGGGCATCTCAGAGAGCTGGCTAAATGAAAAAATGCCAGACAGTCAGGTGGCAGTGAAGGGGTATAATATAGTTAGGTTGGATAGACAGGATTTAACTGAGAAAGAATGGGGTGGAGGAGTTCTTTTGTATATAGCTAATGACATCACATACACCACCAAAGCTTTTACAGCTTATGATAGTAGTACGAAAGATCTTGAAATACACTGTGTAGCAGTCAGTAGGGGTAAGCAAAAGCCAATATTACTCATAAATGTATATAGGCCAGATAAAAATATGAAAAATGCCTTGGACAAAATCTCAGATATATTCACAAATTTGGACAAAAATAAATATAGTGAAATTATAATGTATGGTGATTTTAATGTGAATTATAAGCCAGGAGTCATTAAAGCTAATGGGCTCAGAAGTTTATGTCAAACATTAGGGTTGACTCAACTCATAATGGAGGATACTCATGTTAATCCTGATACTGATAATACCATGATTGATCTTATTTTTACAAATAGCAGACATATAGTATCATCAGGTGTACTTGCCCCAGCTATCACTGACCATCACCTCATATATGCTACTAGATCCTATGTCCAACGTCCTATTAAAAAGGCAGAATTCACAGGAAGAAGTTATAAGAATTATATTGTGGAAAATTTTAAAATGGGTTTGAAAAATACAAATTGGGATACATTCTGGCAAGCTAATACCCCTGATAGGGCATGGGATATATTTGTGACTCAAATCACATTCCTTATAAATCTCACCTGTCCTATAAAGACATTTAGCTTTAAGCAAGAAAAGCAGCCCTGGATTGATGCACAGCTCATGAGGCAAATACATGAAAAAAATGCTGCCATGGCTAAGTATAGGAGGACTAATAATGAAGATGATAAGAACATATCAGACTTCCTCAGAAATAGGTCCAAGGCTGCTTGCAGAATGGCTGAGAGGGAATACCATATGGATAAGCTAAATACAAATGTGGAAAACCCCAAAGAATATTGGGCACAAATTAATGACATTTTGAACCCTAGGGTAAATGATCCACATTTTAATCTGGTACATAATGATACCCCTATCCCAGATGCTGACACAGCAAACTTCATTAATGAATTTTTTGCTACCATAGGTGACAAACTAGCTCAGAACATGAATGCACCATGGAACCCTCCACACCCAAGGGTTAATAAGCATTTTACAGTTAGAGATTGTTCCGAAGAAGAGATGGTTAAGCTAATAGGAAATATTAATACAGGCAAAGCCTCGGGGGTTAAAGATATATCGTCTAAAATCCTTAAGGATGCCATGATGTGTCTCCCAGAGCATGTCAGATTTATTATTAATTTAGCAATGAGAACTTTCTCTTTTCCTGATGACTGGAAAATTGCACAAGTTAGTCCCCTCCCTAAAGGGGGTGATGCATCCGAGGTATCCAATCTTAGACCCATTAGTATCCTGCCCATTCCTGCCAAACTGGCTGAGAAGGTTATTCATAGACAAATGCTTGAACATGTGACAGAAAATAATATATTGACTGATAAACAGGACGGATTTAGGCCAAAAAGATCTACTATTGACAGCCTGACAAGACTGACTGAAGACATATTTGACTCCTTTAACAAGGACAAAGTTACCACTGCAATATTTATAGATTTCAAAAAAGCATTTGATACTTTAGACCACAAAATACTACTAAAAAAGTTGGATATGCAAGGTTTTGGAATAAACACTATAAAATTGATTAAAAGTTACTTAAGCAATAGAAAACAATGTACAAAAGCAAACAAAATAATTTCAGACCTACATCCTATTAACTGTGGAGTCCCACAAGGATCCGTACTAGGGCCCTTATTATTTTTACTGTATATAAATGACTTGAGTTTATGTCTCACTGCCTTGAAGTGTCAGCACTATGCAGACGATACTGTTATTTATATAGAACATAAGCCAAATTGTCAGCAAGTGGAAGCCATCCTTAATAATGACTTAAGAAATGTTTCCCAGTGGTGCTTAAGCAATAAATTATCCTTAAATACTAAAAAGACAAAAGCCATGACATTTTACACACAGGCACTTCTCAACAGGTTGGTCAGGCCAAGGCTGGCTCTGGGGCAGGATCCTATCCTCTATACCCCAACATATTGTTATCTAGGCATGACTCTGGATTCTCAGTTAGCTTTTAAGAAGCATGTGGATGTGGTGGGTAGGAACTTGGATTTCAGATTATATTTATTTAGAAGAATAAGGCTAAAAATGCCTAGCCATGCTGCCATAAGTGTGTTGAAACGGATGATTATGCCTGCTCTGGATTATGGAGACATACTTTACATGATATGTACTGATACTCATTTGAGTAAGCTTCAAACTCAAATTAATGGTGGAGTGAAGACAGCCCTTAGAAATAAGGAAACTGTAAACACAGAAAAGTTAAGAAAAGTTATCAGGGTAAACACACTCAAGGAGAGAAGAAGTAAACATCTTGAAATGGCTAGTTTCAAAGCTGCTCAGAAAGAGGCAAATATAGATACAAGGGACATTAGAACAAGAATGCATGACGGTACTCTAGTGACTGTAGTCATACCCAAAAATCCCATTAGTAGAAAGAAATTAAGCTATAGATTATCCATAGAGTGGAATAAACAATTAGTAGAAACCAGGGAGATTGACAATGAGGTCAAATTCATCTCATGGTTAAATGGGAAATATGAAGATCTTATTGATCTACTCCCAGATATTTAGATGGGGGAGGGGGGATAGGGGGTCTCGACCCAACCTAACTGTGAGATTATGTATAAATACATGATCTCATAAGGTAGTAATAATGGTATAATATATACTAAGAGTCAAGCCAATTATCATTTATTTGCCTTCGATTTTTATGAAGAAAAGGCCCTTGCACACATATCATCTTTATCATCATCTTTACCATCTCATTAACCTAACAAATTACATATAAAATTTTTGATTTAATATACTAACATAGTCATATTTCACCCATATGCTGATTAACATCATGGCATATTATATATACCAATTCCATCATGGTATAAATGGATCCACTGAGCACACTCATCCATAAGAGATGAGCTTGTTCAGTGGTTGCCATTAGTATACACTGTTCTTTACAATAATACAGGCTATAAGCCTATGAATCGGACAGTATAAATAAAGAATTACAAACAAACAAACAGATTGGTCATCGCTGCTATGTGAACCTGCTGCCGCCTGAAAAGCGCCTCACGCTCTTTTTCCACTTCGGCCCAGTTCTGACCACATATGAAGCCAACCAGCTTCATGATGCTCTGTTGAGTGCACTTTGGAAGGTAGAAGCCGACTCCCGCTTCATGCACTTTACATGCTCTCCCAGCAACAAAACAATCTACCAAGTCCTTGATTTCATTGTGATCTGGGTCTTCTTGTTCAAGGAGACAGGAGAGAATAGCCTGGAGAATATCGAAAGCATTCTCTGTTTTCTCTGCTTTCACAAAATTCAGAGCACAGCCCAGATCACCCGTGGAGGAAAAACCTTCGACAGATATCTTCATCAAGTGAACGAAAGCTGGTTCATTCAGTGGCAGCTCTAGCTTGCTCGTCACCTCACCCTTCTTCTCGGAAAGCAACTGCTGATACAACCTCTCGGTGACTGACTTCTCCTTGTGCATTCTACTTAAATGATGTGAAAAACAAGCCACCTCTTTGCTGCATATGGGACACTCTGTCTTGGACGTCATTCTTCCTGCTCAGTGCACCCGGTCTGAACTCGACAAAAAAATCTCACCTGTAAAATTCAATTCCTATTATCGATGTTGGTGTCCCTTTTCTGATAATCATGGAGAACATCATAGACTGTCTAAACAAAGTTACACAGCAGCAACATGACCTGATCAAGGACTTGAAGGAGGCCATGTCAATGAAGGACAGGGAAATGGAAATGCTCAGACAACAGATATTCGAAGAGCGAATATTTTCTAAGACTTTTCAGTGTGAAATACGTCAGCTCCAACAAGAGAGGAACATACTGAGGATGAAACTCAGGGCCAATTTGAATGAAGTAGATTAAAAACACTTTTTTTTTCTTTTCAAACTTTTATTTTCAATCAAATCGAACGTTCACTCTTGCCCTCACACGACTTGTCAAAGCATCTACAACCTCACTGTAAGGTGCAGTCACGAGGTCTGCACACCCACTGAAATCCCACGTGTCGTCATGTGCCACCACCATTTTCAGGGAGATGCCTAGCTGTTTGCCTTTCTTCTCCAACATGTCATCCATGAACTGCAGCATTCCTGTGTGAAGGGCGTTTCTGTCTGAATACACATGTAGTGAGTCCAGTTTCCTCGTGTGAACCGACACCCAGTGTGTCTCAGGACGATCTAACACAGTCTTCAGTCTGGCAAGCACCACCGGTACTTTCACATTTCCTTGAATCGATACATATCCAAGAGGAAGTTGAGAGCACATTTTGCCCAAGTTAAGCAGCTTAGCCTCACCAAACAAGCTGTCGAAGACAGACATCTTACGGTCGGTGTCAAGAACAACCATCACTTCAGGAACTTTTTTGCCCCCTTCCACTGCCCAGCTAACAGATCCAGGGCCACCTGCCCCTTCCATAATCAAGTCTCTGTTCTTCTCCACAGTTTCTAGGATGTCATCTACAAGGACGGTGGCATTCGGCCTCACTAGCTTTGCCCTCATTGCTGTGAACCACTTCTCTGATGGCTTTGTCGAACGTCTGCTTTTCCCAGTTTTGCAAGAAGCCAGTGTGTGAGCCCTCAATGTGTCGATCCCTTTGGCCCAAACCTTGTCGTCTGCATGCTTCAACAGGGGGTGCTTGTTCTCGTTGGAGAACACACTCAACTTTCTTGTGGGACAGGAAAGCTCAGCTGCCATTTTCTTCAACCTGAGCCTCCTGCTCTGTGGGTATCTCGACACATATTCCTGGGATTTCTCGTTCTTCCTGATGCGAATGCTGAAGTTTTTGTCCGACATGTTCACCGTGAAACATCAACTGTGCTCCACTTGACCAAGTAAACATCGGAGTCGTCTTCAAAATACAATTTCTATTTCACCGTTTACATTGCTCTATCATGATCTGTCCTGTTCATGTATGAGATCCTCCTTCCATTCAGTGAGCATTTTCAAACTATTGCCCTTCCGGGAAGTAGTGTCAACAAAGACTAACTAACTCCAGCAGTGACACCTTCACAAAATATTTTTTACAACAGCAACAAGTGATATACATTCATGTGTGTTTATTTCAAAAAGTACACATCCAAATGACTCTCTGTGATCGAACTATTTTTATTTCAAGACTTTGAGCATGGCAATACAATGTTGAATTCTTTCCTTGAACAATGCCTCATCGAAGTAGACACCATGCACTTCAGAAAGTGCCCTCATCTCTGAGAAATTAAAGTCTTCATGCAACAGTGTCAAGATCTGAAACTTGCATTTCTTAACTGCCTTCAAGATCCTGAGTGATGTCACCTTTTTCATGGTTGTTGCGATCATGACTTCTATCAGTGAACTGCAAGTCTTCTTTGAAGACAGCACATCAATGCCAAAGCTCTGTGGAACAGGGCCATCCATCAATACACAATCAGGCAAGGTGATGTCCCCTAGTCTCAGTGCATACTTGTACATGAGATGGGCCCAGAATGAAGCAGGAAACCCTCTGAACTCAGTCATTGCATGGAGGTTTGTCATCTCATACGTGCCACAAGAAGCCATGATGTAATTTCCTTCTCTGTAGACCTTCACAGCATGCTCATCTTTGAGGGCCTTTTGAAGGCACTCATTGCTGAAGAGGGTCTGAGACATCCTGTAAGGATTCAAGAAGGGACCCTTGGCTACCACCTTGCCTTGCACATCATCACTGATGAAGCGTTTTGCTGGAGGTTCATCTCCCCTCTCTTTCAATTTCCTCTTCTTGTGTCTTGGAATGCATATATATTGGCTGGTGTTTGGGAAATGCAAGAGATCATGGCAGTCACTTTCCCTGTACTTTTGTATTGCCATCTTCAAGTTGATGCGCATTGTTCCATCTGTGACATTCAACTTCTGAAGTTTTTGGTTGGCCATGGTTTGTTTCTCCTCTTCTGCTTCCTGTGACAATTCTGTGAGAACTTCTTTCCAGCTTTTGTCCTTATTCATACATCTAGCGACTATGGAGAACAAGAGAAAGTCAGGATACACATCTTTGATGGTAGCCAGGTTGTAGCAAGCAAGTATGTAATTCTTTGTGTCCTGGTCTTGTGTCGCTCTATGAAGCATAGTGAGGACAATCAGAGTGAAGTGAGGTTTAACATCAGATGACTTGGGTAGCAGGTAGTCCTCACCCTTTTGTGTGACATCTCTCCTCCATTCCAACTTGGCCACAACCAGAGTCATGAAAATGCACCGAATCACTCCACGCCAATCTCTTTCTTCCCATGCCTTCAACAACTGGCTCAGGACAACCTGAACATCAACACATCCTCTTGCTTCTTCCAACACTCCTTCCAGTGACTCAGGCAATGGATGAGAGATTCTCCAATTTGTACGCTCATCTTCATGTGGCTCGTAGGATTCTGCAGAAAATGGTAGACATTTGGCTACAAGACATGTCTTGCCGCTAGTCAAAAGCGTGTTGATGCATTCAAACAGGCATTGTTTCCCACCCCTCTGATAACAGTCGAACACATACTTCAGGGTGTTTGTATCGCTCATGCAGTGGTCGCCAAACAGAATGTTGACTATGTGATGCCAACTCAGTTGTTTTTTATCGAGGAGAATCATCATTGCTTCATGAACAGCCTGTCTATCCTTTCTCCTGAGTGAGCTTTGCAGAGTATTCAATGCTTCACTTGCCATGATTTCCGCCCTTGTTCTAATGACAGTTCAAGCTGGGCACAACAGTTTGGCTACACACTATGAAATACAATTTCTATATCACAAAAACGACATGTGTTAACTTTTTTTCCATTTATTTCAAAGTACAGTAAGTAGAGATACAACTTGCTCCATCTTCTTGTTGAAGAGTGTCTCATCAAAATACACTCCATATTGGAGGGCAAGACTCTTGATTTCATGAGATGGACTTTGTTCTGACAGCAGTATCAGTAGCTGTTGCTTGTGCCTCTTCAGTGATGTAAGGGTGCTCCCCACAAGTCTCCTCTTGGTGGGATTTGAAAATATTATATCGGTGATGATGCTTGTTTCCCTGTATGGCAAACCTGCTTCTTCCATTCCAATGCCAAACATTTTCCCTGTTTTTGGACACATCACAGCATTGTGCAGAGAGGAATCCTTCAGTCCAAATGCATACCTGTAGATGAAGTGCATCCAGACAGTGTGTGGTAGAGCTTCAATGATACTGCCTGGTGACTTGTTCAGGGAATGAAAACCACTTGCCACCAGGGGATAGATGAGACAATCTTTTCCTCTCTGAGAAATTGGCAAGGTATGAGCATCCTTCAGCACGGACAGCATGGAGTCGTGTATGAAAAGAAGGTTTCTCATTTTCAATTGGTTGGAATATGGGCCTCTCACTTCTTCCCCTTTCTCTGGATCTGAAGTGTTTCTTCGTTTTGCTGGTGACTCTCCCTCCAACACCACTTTTCTCTTTCTCCATGCATCCCTCCTGTCTATCCAGAATATCTTTTTCAATTGACCATGGACAAGGGTTGAAGCAAGATTATATCTGTGTGTTTCTAATGCAGTGCTCATTGCACCTTTCAGTCTACGTTGCATGAAACCCATGCACATTTGTCTGAATGTTCCAGTGAACAGATTCTCGGTTTCTACTGGGTCTCTGCATAGAATACCTTCAGTCAAATAGTGGTCTATCTTCTCTGTGTCAGACTTGAGTGAACGGCGACTTACTGCAGTCTCCATGGTGATGGCCCAATCTGGTATGCTTTTCAAGTCGGAGATGTCCTGCCAGTCTGGAATTTCCATGGGGTCAGAGGACGTGATGTTGAAACCATGTTTGTAGCAGGCAACAACAGAAAACAAAAGGAGACAGCGACTAAACATATCCGGTGGTTCAACAGTGGCAAGATCATAGCATGTCTGCAGATAGTTTGTCATCTCTTTCTCGTCAGTGTTCTTATAGAGAGCTGAGAGAACCACTAGAGTGACATGAGCAGACACGTTCGTTGGCAAAATATATTTCTTGCCCTTTTCCGTTACAGTCCTGACGTGACTCTCCACATCGACGATCGTTGTAACCACTTTCATGTAAGCCAAAACCTGTTCCCACTGTTTGGTTTTCCAAGCTTGCACCAACTGTGTCAAAGCTATGTCTGCATTGACATGACCTTCCTCAGGTTGTATTAGGCCAGTCAGAGTCTCATCTGTTTCGATGGTGAGTTGTCTGGGTTCATAGGTGTTTGATGCCATGCATGCAGCCAAGCGACATGGCCTGCAGTGGTTCAACATCATAGCAACACATGAGAACATGGCTTGGTTTCCTTTTCTTGTGTACTGTTCAAAGATAAAACTCAGCACTGCTGTGTCACTCAGACAGTGGTCCTCAAAGAGAAAGGTCAGGATATCATCCCAATGGAGGTAATCACCAAGCAAGAGTTCTCTTGCTGCCTGGTATGTCAATTCCTTTTCCTTCCGTCTCAGAGACTTCTGGAGTAAGGATATGACCTGATCCCTCGGGAACTTGTTTGCTGTTAGAAATATTCGACGTGAACTCCTTCGTGTCATCTTGCACATTGAAACCTCTTAAAATATCTGACTGACATACATGTAAGAACGTGTTCTAAAATACGATTTCCATTTTGCTTGTTTATTGGGGTAGTGGTAGATGCTCAAACAAACACAATACAAGACCAGCTTTGATTTGTTTTTTTTTTTTATTAAAATGAGTGAACACAGATATCAGACTTTGACCATGGATAGAGGGTATGGAAGGAGAGGGCCATCAATCTTGTGTGGAACAAAGGTGGTGGTTCCTGAAGTAACCTGCAGATGCACAGCTTTTTGTAGTTCCTTTTTGAATTGATGCGGCTCACACTCCTGTCTCAATTGCCTTACTGTTCCATTGCACAGCAACTCCTTGTAGGCAAGTTTGTTGCGCCGATGGCCAGGGGTGAAAGACAACTGACCACGACGTTTCCTCTTGTTGAACTCGACATCTTGCTGACAGTTAATGTTTGTCCAGAACTCTTCGTCTGAATTGTTCGGTTGAAAGAAGAATGCATCCTCTCGTATCTGTGTATCATGACACTTTTCCCTGTCAAATACTAGTATAGTGCAATAGTCTGTCATATCCTTGCACAATGTCTTCCTGACAAAGGTTCTCACTATGCTATCTTTCTGTGGAAACTTTCCATCTATCATGGGGAGACAGTCGAGTGACATGTAGTGGACCAGTAACTGATTTTCCTTGTTGACCATGAATGAAGGTGTTTTCTCACTCCTGCAGTTCCCTTCAACAGGGATGTCTTGTTGTACAGTGAAGTATTCACCAGATGCCAACTGCCCTGCAGACAAGTCCTTACTTATAATCTGTTCTCTGGCTGTGTCATATTCATTGTACTGTGGTGTGAAGATGCTGATGTGAATCTGGTTTTCGCCACACTGCACTGGTTTGGAAGTTGTTACCACCAGTGGACTTGTAGATGCATTGTAACTGAACAGACACCTCAGCTCATTTGAGACAGGAACAGAGAAGTAACCTCTGTCATCTGTCTGGAGTATCACACCTTCCTGATGCTTGCGGCACATGTGAGAAATCAACAGTCGCTGTGCTACTCTTGACCGCAAATGTCCAAAATCTACTGGAACAGCAAACTTGTTTCTTTCCAGATGCTCTATACGCTCCCCACTGCCAATATGGCACAGGAAATGGAATGTTTTAGTGAGGTCATCTGGAGCGTCAAACACAAGACGACCATCAGTAGTGTCCAAGGTACCCTCCCTGTATGACAAAGGCTTGTTCCAGTGAAGTTTATTCTTGTTGACTACTTCATCGATCATGAAACTGGTGCACTGCTCAAGTTTTGCAGTCTGTTTTTCACAGTAGTTGAGTGCAGCAGTGTGTGCATCCACATACAAGTCGAAGCGTTCATTTGTCGAAGGGAGGCTGCTCTTTTTGACCAGTGGTTTTCCTGCATCAGTGGTCGCTCCCTCCAGCTCAGAGAGGCATTCGTTTATTGTCTGTGGAAGCAAAGAGCAAGACATCTGTTTCAATTGTGAAGACATACTTTTGAGGCTCGAAGTCAGCTTCATGTAGACAACTCCATGATCAACTTCAATGCATGTTGGTTCGATGAGATGACAGCACATGATCTGCAGTACTTCATGAGTATGATTCCTGAAGTTGAGTACCATTGTGGCAGCAGATAGCAAGTCCGAAGGGTCCAATACTGATCTCATTTCTACCATCTTTGCCAGCTGTTCCTCACTCAATGTACTGAGATGGTGCTTGTCTCTTGGAAGATTAGGTGGGCAAGTACTGTTCGCTTTCACGTGACTATACCCATACACCTCCATCACTGCTCTCCATCGGTAGAAGATCTCTGCAAAGTGTGTTATCTGCTTCTTAGTTCTGGTAGTCAGCATTCTCCTGTACCCCATTTGTTCTAAGACTTGCTCCATTCTGTCAAAGGTCAGCAATTTCTCATATTCATCCAAGTCTTTGTGGGCACCATTTTCTTTGATCTGAAGACCTATTGTGTTGCGGTTGCTAGATTCAGAGATGTGGAATCTCATCAGAGAATAGAAATGGGTCAGTCTCTTGTCATCTAGCTCCTTCCGCGTATCATTATCATCCAGTGCATTGTGCTTAACCGTGATGTCTGGCACATCATAAATCAAGAACCTGTCTGCTAAGCTGTTGCAAGTAGGGAATCCATTGGCTAGTATGATCACTGCCCTGTCATTCAGGGCTACATCTCTCACAGCACCAATCTTGTCTGACTTGTCTATCTTGTAACATCTTTCACTCCTGACCATGCCATTGTCCCAAATATTTTTCAGTGTTGTCGCCTCCATTGATGTATCACCAGAGTACCTGTTCTCATTACCATCGCCACCTCGCCATTCCTCAATGAATCGCGTGCCTGATACTCTGTCATACTCGTCAGTGCGCGATGCAGTGAGAGACCTGATGGTGGAATAGTCCTCCTTGTCAAAAGCTTCTCTGTTCAAACACACACCAGTCCCTGTCATGATCATCCCGGCTGCCCTTGCAGTGTGGGATTTTCCTGCTCCAGGGGGACCGGTGAGTACTATGGTTGGCTTGTTGTCCCTTGCGGTGAACCCAACCGCGTTGGCCATCAAAAACATGCAGAACTCCACTGTGAGTTGAATGACACTCGTCACCTTGGCCATGGCTAAGAACTGCTGGACCATCATGTCCTGATGAGCCGCTACCTCTTCGGTCTTCCGTATGCAAAAGGGGGACGCATGGGTTCCATTGACAGAGTTAAAATGGCCATTTTCGAATATCTCATACAAGGCACACAAGTAGTCATATTGGTTCTTACGAGCTTTGCCACATTTCAAGGCAGCTTCCATGTGAGCTGTGTAGATCTTCTGCATGAACTCTGAGTTATGCTCTTCGATAAAGTAAGAGGTTATGTCCCCACTATCTGGCAGACCTTCCAGTATCTTGTGAATGGCATCTAATGTTGGATAACGGAGTTCAAAGTCTGATCTGTTTGTCACATTTTCTATGCACTTATTTTTCTTCTGGTTCAGGGTCACACTAGCTGCCTTTAACTTTTGTGTTTTACTCGGAGGTTCACCATCGGCATCTCTGTTTCTTTTCCTCTTTCTGCTTTCTCCTGCAAGTAGTTCTTTGGCAATCAATCTTTCATAGAATCTGTTCTTCAGAAAGAATCCAGTTTCCTTGAAGATGTGATCAGTCATGAGCATCCATGCAATGTAGTCCTTCAGGTCTAGATTGTACCCTCTTTTGACAGTTCCATCCCATTGGTATAGATTCAGGTGCCTCTGCAACCCATCATCATAGATTTCCATCTCATTCAATGACTTCACTGCATCACTGAAGTGGCGGAAAGTTCCTTTTTTGTCTGAGGGTATCTTGTCCTCGGATCTCCAGCTTATATATTCTAGCAAGTCACTGTAGACTAATTTCAGACGTGGACTGTTTTGAAACAAGTGATCCGATGAAAACATTTTGGCTCTCATATCCCAGTCATCTTCGGAATTGAGATGATCATATTTTGACCATATAAATTCATGCAAGTGATATTGCTGGATGGCTGTATCTAAAGCCTCAATCGTCTGGAAGGTGGACATTCCTGGAATCAGTTGCACCTTCTTCTGCTTCTTCTTAGTTGTGGTACTCCAACCCACCACAGGATCAAACTGTTGCAGTGACTTTTCCAGATCATCCCATTTCTTGTCACCAGGGAAGACATCAGAGGGAATCAAGAAACCATTTGCCAGAGCTATGGCAGCCACAGCGGCTGACTGGAAGAAAGCCTTGAATTCTCCCTGTGGAAAGGTGAAACAAAAAAGGAGCCCTGGAGACACTTGTGACCGCTTGTCCTTGTCATCACCACGGATGAAAGATTCAAGTTGTATCATAAAGACATCACATTCTCTACTGCTTTTCTGGGTGAAGATTCTGTGGATGGTCTGCCAGAAATTGAACAGCTGTACTATGTGCTGTGGTGCATCCTCTAGACATCGGTCAGGCATTTCCCCTGCATCAATATGCAGCAGTATGCAACAATAGTCTTCTTTGTAGCGGATATCCTTCTCTGTCACGGTTTGTGCAGAAATGTTCCATTGTGTCTGTGGCTTCATCTCTGCTATTTACTTTTCTCAATATTTGACCAACCCTCATTAGGTAAAACCATTCTTCAAAATACGATTTAGAGATAGGACATTTTCATGTAAAATCCAAATTCTATCTGATGTAAATCTTCTGATGAAAATCGAGAATCGTTGCATAGATTGTTCTCATACGGTATACACCTTGATGGATTGGGGCCAGTTCTCTTTGCATCAAGTAGTGGTATGTTGTTTCACACCTTGATGTACTACACTATCAGCCGCAGACCTTGACCTACTTTTATTCACATGACCTAGATTTTTCTCTATATAAGGGAAAAAAACAGCATGCATACATGAGGAGATTTGGTGGCCTAGTGGATAAGTCACTGGACTTGTGTGTGAGAGGTCCTGGGTTCGATTCCCAGACCCGGCACCGAATCTCCCAAAGTGAAAAGAGTTGTCATGACAGGGGTCGCGTCTGTAAGTGTCAGTAGACAGACTGCAGTGAGCCTTCAGTGTCCTGGTCTTTGGACTTGCACTGATCCGCTTCAGCCCGTAGAAGCATGATGCACTTGCGACTGGTAAAGAGATAGCAGATATCAGTGTCGACGAAGGTGGTCCTAGCCAAGAGGGGAAAAGGCTAAAATGGACCACTGGAGACTCTGAGAAAAGGTTGTGAGAGCAGCCATCCCACGCTATCTGACTGTGTGTATGGTCAAAGCACATTTCGCCACAGTCACCAGTTGGTTATCAGGTGTGTCAGCTTCGCCAGGGTAAGGAGCTAGGATGTGTTCACAGCGGTTGACTATGACTTGAAACTGTCCATGCAAACTCTCTTCCTGATGGGACGAGGTTTTAGCCCCATGACATTTCGTTCGTTTTTGATCAGAGAGTTTCCCTTGATTTTACACCTTGATGTACTATCACCCACATTGCCCACAAAGACAAGACACAATCAACTTTTTTTTCCATTTTTATTTCACAGAGAAAGGCTACAGAAATATCAGTTTATCAAGTCAGCCATGGATTGAGGGTATGGCATGAGAGGTCCAGAGATTGGGGCGAAGGTGGTTCCTGAAGCCTGCTTCTTTGCTTCCAGATACACAGCTTTCTGCAGTTCTTCTCTGAATTCCTTCGGCTCGCACTTCTGTCTTAGTTCGCACACTTTACCAGAGTATAGCAACTCCTTGTAGGCAAGTTTGTTGAAACGGTGGCCAGCAACGTAAGACACACAACCATCATAACGTTTCCTCTTGTTGAACTCAACAGGCTGTTTGCAGTTGAGGTTGCACCAAAACTCTTCTTCTGAATGGGTTGGTTGAAAGAAGAAGGCATCCTCTGGTCTCTGTGTCTGATGATTCTTTTCCCTGTCAAACACGAGTACAGTGCACATGTCTGTCATGTTCTTGCACAATGCCTTCCTGGCAAAGGTTCTCACTATACTTTCTTCCTGTAGTACGTCACGTGAGTGGTTCCCGAAGTCGAGTAGCATTGTGGCGGCAGACAGCAAGTCAGTAGGGTCCAGTACCGATCTCATGTCTACCATCTTAGCCAGCTGCTCATCACTCAATGTTCCAAGATGTTTCTTGTCTATATCAATTTGCTGTTTGGGAGTAGCATCAGTTTTCTTATGGCTGGACCCATAGACCTCCATCACTGCTCTCCATCGGCAGAAAACCTCAGCGAAGTGTGATATCTGTGTTTTGATGTTGGAGGTTAACATCCCCTTATAGTCCATCTGTTCCAACACTTGCTCCATTCTGTCAAATGTCAGCAATTTCTCGTATTCATCCAAGTCATTGTCCATGGCATGTTCTTTGATCTGAAGACCTTTTGCATAGCGGTTGGATGCTTCAGAGATGTGGAACCTCATGAAAGAAAAAGATTGGATGGTCTCTAGATCTTTCAGCACCTTTTTTTCGTTGAGTGGCATGGTGATGTCTGGCTTCATCTCTGCTTTTCTCAACACTCATCAGGCAAAGCATGTTGTGTAAAATCTGATTTCTATGTTGACAATTTCCAGTTTTTATCTCATGCTGGTGAAACAGATATATGTTCCTTCCTGATTTAACATGCATTGGGGAATTCACCCAAATACACAAAACAAGCAAATTTGGTTTACAGGGATCTAGACACAAGTAGGTGAAACAGGAAGATTTCCTGATTTGAGGTTAACTTGCTCTGATTTTAGCTTTTTTCTTTTCAGGTGTACATCCAGTAGCTTGGATTCTAAGCAGAGTTCCTCTGAAAGTCCTGCTCATGGAGTTGCCCAATTTGGTGAAACAGGGATATTTGGTTCTTATTGATTTAACATGTGTTCAAACCTCAGGAAATATCTGATCAAACCTTTCACCACAAGAATGGTCAAACCTCTTGATCTGATGGGAGCTCATGAATGTGCAACCACTCAAGTAGAAGGAAAGATCTCCTCGATCAACTGGCCAAATTTGGACAACTTACTGACAGCAAAGAGCACAGTTCTGGTGGTGGAGGTGGTGGCAGACAGGCTATATACTGTATCTAACACTACACAGTGGGCCAAGTAATGAAAGTGTCAGGAATACAGCAAAGAGCACAGTTCTGGTGGTGGAGGTGGTGGCAGACGGGCTATATACTGTATCTAACACTACACAGTGGGCAAAGTAATGAAAGTGTCAGGAATAAGATGAGGTGTTCATCTCACATGTGAGAGAGAGATATACTCAGTACATAAAGTTATGCAATGTAGAGCAATGTAGTGTTCTGGAAGATGAGCAATATTGTGAAGTCAGGAAATATCTGATCAGACCTTTCATCACAAGAATGGTCATACCTCTAGATTTATTGGGAGCACATGGAACAGCAACCACTCGAATTAAAGGGAATGATCTTCTCTACAATCTGGCCAAAACTGGGCAAGTTAGCCTCAATCCATCAAGCTGTTCAATCAGGAAAAAACTGATATTGTTTCATCTATTTGGGACAACATCTACAGGTACAGAGAAATATACCCAATGCATCAAGTTATGCAATGTAGTGCCATGTAGTGTCCTGGAAGATGAGCAATATGGTGAAGTAAGGAAATATCTGATCAGACCTTTCATCACAAGAATGGTCAAACCTCTAGATTTAGTGGGAGCACATGGAACAGCAACCACTCGAATTGAAGGGAATGATCTTTTCTACAATCTGGCCAAAGTTGGGCAAGTTAGCCTCAATTCATCAAGTTGTACAATCAGGAAAAAACTGATATTGTTTCAACTATTTGGGACAGCATCTACAGGTTGAGAAAAATATACCCAATGCATCAAGTTATGCAATGTAGTGCCATGTAGTGTCCTGGAAGATGAGCAATATGGTGAAGTAAGGAAATATCTGATCAGACCTTTCATCACAAGAATGGTCAAACCTCTAGATTTAGTGGGAGCACATGGAACAGCAACCACTCGAATTGAAGGGAATGATCTTTTCTACAATCTGGCCAAAGTTGGGCAAGTTAGCCTCAATTCATCAAGTTGTACAATCAGGAAAAAACTGATATTGTTTCAACTATTTGGGACAGCATCTACAGGTTGAGAAAAATATACCCAATGCATCAAGTTATGAAATGTAGTGCCATGTGAGCTCCCATTCTAACCAGAGTTACACAGTTGACCCAAATACACAAAACAGGGAGATTCAATGTAACTTGGGTGTGATACATGAGTCAGATATCTTTTGTTCCCACTGTTGCATCCTGGTTATATGCTAATGAAGTCACACCATTGTCCCTAATTTGCATATAAAGACGACTTAAATACAAGGCTGAACCTGTGGTGGCATCACAGTTGCCAAGATGTCATCTGACATTCTACCTCCACCCATTGACTTCAGGGACCCTCCTCCCTTTCCACCCAAGAGGCTGGTTCATCAACCACCACCACCTTTACCACCAAGGTACAACGCATGGAGACCTTTCCAGCCAAGAAGACATGGCATACCGGTGCAGATGGTCCTTCCTCTAAAGAAAGACTAACAGCTGTCAGATAGGCCCTTTTCAGGGCCCCCATACTATCCGAAAAGTTTTTAGATGAACCATGGGTAATAGACACATACAGTTATCATCATTTATGATGAATCAAATTCCATTATAGCAGAATACACAACTGTATATTATGATACATGCATACAGGTATATAGATCATCTAACAATTTACGTGGAAACAGTATCAGGTGACAGCCAACAAAAATTGGCCCTTTTCAGGGCTCCCATAATACCTGTTTTTAGACGTGTTTATTCTCAACAGACATTTTGGGTTTTGTGTGATTCATCGGATGAGTGTTTATCCTTGAGATAAACTGCTGATGGATGGACTTCTTTCCCTGTGCGAGCGGGGGTCGGGCACCACTCTATTTGCAAGGTTCATATTTGCCAAACGATGTACAATAGTGTGAATAAATAGAACAGACTCAAACAGATTGTGTTGTTTGACTTTTATTTCAGTATGTCTCTTCAAACAGTGATGGCCAGCCTTTACCCCTTACTATAAAAATGCACCTGTTTGTCTAGTTGGCAGCTGCCAACAGTGATGACCAGCCTTGTGTTATGTCACCTCCTTTACCCCTACCACTAAATGCCAAACAATGTACAAATAGTGTGATTAAATACCTCAAACTCACAAGGGTTGTGTTGCATGACTTTTATTTCGGTGTGCCGCTTCCAACGGTGATGGCCAGCCTCTGCTCCTTACTATAAACATGCACCTGTTTGTCTAGTTGGCAGCCCCATCCTCGCTGCCAACAGTGATGACCAGCCTTGTGCTTTGTCACCTCCTTTACCCCTACCTACACTAAGAGCTAAATGCCTACCTACACTAAGAGCTAAATGCCTACCTACACTAAGAGCTAAATGCCTACCTACACTAATAGCTAAATGCCTACCTACACTAAGAGCTAAATGCCTGCCTACACTAAGAGCTAAATGCCTACCTACACTAAGAGCTAAATGCCTACCTACACTAAGAGCTAAATGCCTACCTACACTAAAAGCTAAATGCACCTGTTTTTTTAGTTGGCAGCCCCATCCTCGCTGCCAACAGTGATGACCAGCCTTGTGTTTTGTCACCTCCTTTACCCCTGCCTACACTAAGAGCTAAATGCCTACCTACACTAAGAGCTAAATGCCTACCTACACTAAGAGCTAAATGTCCCTGTTTTTCATTACAGTGTTTGTGTGTTCGTGTGTGTGTGTGTGTGTGGTGTATTTTACACTCCCTGAAATAGTTATACAAACTAACAGAGGATCACAGTTCTGTGTCCTTAATTTTCCCCATAGAGCACAGGACAACACAGGACAACACAACATAGAAACACATAAGAGGGGATAGAGGAATAGAGGAGACAGAATGCCAGTGGCCCCACCCTCGCCAATGGCTGTCACAACCAACCAAGCGCAAAGGCCTGCTATGTTGTGTCCTGCGTACCGGACAGCTGAAAGGGAAAGTGTTGATTAGACATGAAGTGCATCCTGTACTGGATACAAAAGTTGTTAGAGATGTATGGAATGCATCCTGTACTGGATACAAGAGAGAGAAGAAAAAACCCCCTCCCTCGCCACTGGCCGTCGCAACCAACCAAGCACAGAGGCCTGCTATGTTGCGTCCTGCGTACCCAACCAGCCAGATGCATTACTCACTGCGGCCAACACAGCTGGAGCTGACAATGGAGTGTGCCGGTAGCAAGGAAAGGAGAGAGACATACAGGGCGACTTAGTATAGCTGTCTCTTCACCCAAACTTTAAAGCCACATTATCCATTCCCAGTTCCACCGGTTCTTTTCCTTGGTTTCCATGCACTGACTAATGTAATTTTGATCAACATAAAATAGCCAGAGCAAATAAGAATCAATGCTAAGACACATGCAAAAGCAGAGAGACATACCGGGCGACTTAGTATAGCTGACTCTTCAGTGCTAGTCCATGTGCGCATCGACTACCCTAGCATGCCCGAGGCACCGCAGATATAGCACTGACTATTTGAACGTGTCCATGACGCTTACCAGGCGGAGCATGAGTATATCTCAGAGTCAGAATATTGCATACTGGTGCTACATACAATATACATCAGTATATTTTCAGTGTATGCAGGTCTGATCATGGCAGAGTGCTTGTCCACTCTAGATCCTCTCGGCTGCTCAAGAAACAAAGAACGACAAAAGGCAACCCTTTGTGGGGGTTCAAACAAGGCTTTGAAAAAGGAAAAGAAAAAACAAATGCGTACCGGGCCAGGCTACTTTCATCTGCCAGCAGGTCAAGACGTTCACAGTTCCCTGATCCATGGGTCTAATGTCCGCAGGCAACGGGCTACAGTCCATAACGGAGTTCCCTAACCCATGGACCTAATGTATACGGACAACGGGCTACAGTGCGAACGCTCGAGTCTACCTTGGGATGTTTTGCCAAATTTAGACAAAAAGGACCGAAAGTGATGTCAAAAAAAAATTCCAGTGGCCCCACCCTCGCCACTGGCCGTCGCAACCAACCAAGCGCAGAGGCCTGCTATGTTGCGTCCTGCGTACCCAACCAGCCAGATGCATTACTCACCGCGGCCAACACAGCTGGAGCTGACAATGGAGTGTGCCGGTAGCAAGGAAAGGAGAGAGACATACAGGGCGACTTAGTATAGCTGTCTCTTCACCCAAACTTTAAAGCCACATTATCCATTCCCAGTTCCACCGGTTCTTTTCCTTGGTTTCCATGCACTGACTAATGTAATTTTGATCAACATAAAATAGCCAGAGCAAATAAGAATCAATGCTAAGACACATGCAAAAGCAGAGAGACATACCGGGCGACTTAGTATAGCTGACTCTTCAGTGCTAGTCCATGTGCGCATCGACTACCCTAGCATGCCCGAGGCACCGCAGATATAGCACTGACTCTTTGAACGTGTCCATGACGCTTACCAGGCGGAGCATGAGTATATCTCAGAGTCAGAATATTGCATACTGGTGCTACATACAATATACATCAGTATATTTTCAGTGTATGCAGGTCTGATCATGGCAGAGTGCTTGTCCACTCTAGATCCTCTCGGCTGCTCAAGAAACAAAGAACGACAAAAGGCAACCCTTTGTGGGGGTTCAAACAAGGCTTTGAAAAAGGAATTTAAAAAACAAATGCGTACCGGGCCAGGCTACTTTCATCTGCCAGCAGGTCAAGACATTCACAGTGTGAACGCTCGAGTCTACCTTGGGATGTTTTGCCAAATTTAGACAAAAAGGACCGAAAGTGATGTCAAAAAAAAATTCCAGTGGCCCCACCCTCGCCACTGGCCGTCGCAACCAACCAAGCGCAGAGGCCTGCTATGTTGCGTCCTGCGTACACACCGGACAGCTGAAAGGCAAAGTGTGGATTAGACATGCAATGAAACAAAGTGCACAGGTAAACAATGGGTTAGTAGCACACACACATTCACACAATGGTTCTGACATAGGAGGCCAATCTAATGTCAGACCCATATGGAATGCAAACCTCAGTCAGTGTGCCAAGTTACAAACAAGATGCTCTGTGTCCCGGGAAAACACAGAGCAACTTCAACAAGCAACTCAGTTCTGTCCCGGGAAAACAGAACCAAGTCCAAGTCGATTAAGTTTGGAACTCGTCACAACTGTCTGAAGCTTGACATTCGACTGGAGAGTCTATCAACCCCCCTGAAGTACCCTCGGTGGTGAGCTGCAAAATCCAATTTTGGTTTGAGCAAATCAGCTTCAAAATTCAATTCCTACTTGCATCAATAGCTGGTTCTCATTTGTTTCAATGGTAAAATCAAATTTTAGTTTGAGCATTTCAGTTTCAAAATCCAATTCCTACTTGCTGGTTCACAGGGGTTTTTAGTGGCCTGTGAGTTGTTGAATCAGGAAGAATGACATTGTTTCATGTAATTTGGTCAGATACAAGTAGTAAGATCGAATCAGGAGATTCCCTGTTTCACCTTAACTTCATTGTAAGAACCCTTGTGCATGTGTAGATCAGTTGTTGAAGAACCAAATTAACCTATTTGAGTCAACCCTCCTCTACAAAGTGGGAACTCTTGTTCCAATAGGAACTTGCCTTTATTCAAGTTAAACCAAATGTCTCCATATTTAGACTAAACTTCAGAAAGTTGTTGTATCAGGTCATAACTCTGGTTCCAATGGGAACTCATGTTTGATTAAAGTCGAACCAAATGAGACCAAACTTCAGCAAGTAGAAGACTCTGCTCTACAAACTGGGAACTTTGATGATGGGTTGTTATATCAGGATATAAGTCTGGTTGTGCAACTCCTTGAATGAAACAGGGGCTTTCAAGGGTTGCAAAATGCATCACACATGGGATCCCCATACCAGGTGAGCCCTGGAACAGCATAAAGGTGACAGAATGTGAATAAGTTATGACAATAAACAATGACACAGGTTATATGATGTATGTTGTCATTTTATTTTTGCTGTGTGAAACTACTGGGTCTTCTCTCATCAACTGGTTGATGTCTTAGAGTAGGCCCTCTGCTTCCTTCCTGCATCTGGAATGAATCTTATATTACACAGTGTGTCTTTTGATGAAGCAACTGCATTTTGGTATGTCCTTCGGCTTGTATTTGCATCCACCTTTGTCCTTCATGTGCTTCAATACCTTTGTGTACGTGTTCCTCAACAGAGTAGTCCTGCACCACAGGCAATAGAAGTGAGACTTGTTCATGGCATAAGCATCGCATGGCAGGTAACCGTTGCACTCCTTGCACATCATCTTGAGATCCTCTAATGACTACAACAGTCCTCACCACACCTTATATAGTGCCTCTGGGGGTAGATTATTAACATGCAAATAGGTCAGGTGACTAATTTGCATATAAACTATATCATGAGCTCGACTATGCTACTGATGTGTCTAGCACAAGGTGTGTTGCTATCAGAGGGTTTCAGCATTGGCTGGAATGGTTGTGAAACAATCAGTGGCCAAGCAGCACATGAGGTGTTCGGGAGAGGTAGTGCTCACGAGGGTAGACCTTGCAACCAACTCAATTGGACATGTGCTGATGGTCACAACTGCAAGACAGTGATCATTCCTTGTGGTGAGTATCTACATGTCTGACTCATCAGCCATCACCATACATCATCACACATGGGATCCCCATACCAGGTGAGCCCTGGAACAGCATAAAGGTGACAGAATCTATCGAAAAAGGTCAGATGGTAATTGAATTTTAAAAGCAACTCCAATGGTCACTTGGTCAACAAAAGGAAATGCCAAGGTGAACATGGCACTTAAAAAGGATTCTCTGATCAACATGGCTACTCTTGTCAAATTATTGGATCAAATGAATGATCTGCGCTCAAAGATAAATGACATAGAAAAGACCATGCTTGATTCCACAGCTCTGTTAGAAGAAGGTCTGGAAAAAGTCCAGAAGACAGAACAGAAGCGATCTTCAGGTCTGGGAGGAACAGGAGGAGGACTCTTTGGAGAGAAAACGTTTGGAAGCAAAGGGGAAACGTTTGGCTGCTAATGCAGATCTTAGCAGATGAGGAAGCAGGGGTACTAAAAGCACGAGCTTGTTCCATATTCAGACGACGACCTCACTTAGTGTATTTCAATAAAAAGTCTAACTCCCAAATGTATTTTTTCTTCTTTTATTCCAAAGATGTAAATAGTTCGCATTCAGGTTTAGTTCATGGGTTTCCTCATGCCCTCACTTTTCAAAATGATTTCTGCTGGTATGCTTCAAAAAAGGTTGACCATCCCAATGCCATGTCAGTCACCAAATCTTGTTCAATTTCTATAGCTCTCGAACAGTGAAGCCTGTAGTATGGACTGGTAGGAATACTGTTCATGTTTGTCTATGGGAAAGAGGTGGGGGAGGTGGCGGATTACATGCCCGCCAGTTCCTCTCATATGCATCTTGATATGCTGCCCATCCCATTTTCATTCTGAGAAGCGTTTGAGCAGTGACATTGCCATTTTCATGAAGCTGATTGACCATAAATTTGGAATGGGCAATTAACCCATATAAAGAATTCTCAAGTATGCATTGATATAATCGTTTGCTGTCCGCCATAATGTGAACAACTTTTCTGCAATTACAGTAATAACATTAGATTGGAAGGATCTTCCTGACTGATTCTGCAAGATAGAAATTGAATTTGAGAAACATCTCAAAGGGGCTATTGCCCTCTGTCATGAGAGGATTGTTTCATAAACAACCATGGCTAACCTTGATATTGGAGAGGGACAATCTATTTTGATCCACATGAATGAAGAGTGTCAGGAAGTTGAGATTGAAATCGATCCAGACAGCACAGAACGCAAAGTGTTCTCACTTTCAAAACAGCGCTGGTCAAGGCTCTTCTCTAATGCACCTGAAATAAGTTCCCGTCTGGCAGAGGATGTTGGCTCTGAGACTGATCACAAAGACTGTTGGAAAGAAGAAGCGATCATTCACCTTGGAGGACCGATGTATCTACATGCATGTGCTACGTGCAAGACTGTGACAATAGCCAAATGTTGGTTAAGCCTTGATGGCGTTTCGCCAAGACATGGAGATGTGTGTATTTCACTGACACAGAAGGAGTGGAACAATTTGTGTGGTATAGCCAAGGCTATGGCTCTCTGTGATGTTGTCCCCTGCTATCTGGATGAAGACCACCAGAATCAGTTGGGGATGCTCAAGTGTGCTGAATGTAATCCTTTCAATTTTCTCGATTGGTACTAAAATAAAAACTATGAAACATGAAAATTTGACTTGATCATTTTTATTTCAAGAAACTGAACTGACTACAGAATTTCTTACATGGTCTTTTTAAGATTAAAACACATCTTTTTTTTAGTCTTTCATCAAAATTCAACCAACATAGATTTCATTTTCTCTCAACAAGTGTGTGCCCATCTGACTACTATGATATACATGAGAAACAAAAATAAGTCTTTCATACATTTTCAACTTTTAATGTGATAATCAATCAGATATCTGAGTTCATAGCCTTGCGACCATCTGACGTACTTTCACAATTCTTTTAATGAATAACTGTCGGTCATAATTCACACCATGCCGCTCTGCCAGCAGGTCCATCTGTGGATATCCAACTGGTCTTTCTAGAAGTTGGAGCAGTTGGGTCTTGTTGCGTTTGGCGCTTTCCAGTATTGCCTTTCCAAGCTGTTCAGACGGCACCTTACTGAACATGACATCTAGAAGTGAGTGAATGGCTTTCAGCTTGCCCCTCCTCTCCTCCATGTCAATGCCATAGAAGAATGTCAGTTCAGTATCAGTGAGTGCATTGTACAGGCCAGAATCTCCAATGTTGAGCATGAACCGGTAGAGAAAGTGTGCCCACAATGAGACAGGTACCAGTTGAACTTGTTCTGGTTGTAGCTTGTGCATCTGGACAATGCCTAGGCTGTCTCTTGGGATGAAGTAGACATCTTCTACCTCAGAGTGTGATATAGCGTCTTCGAAGCTCAAACATGTATGTTCCATTGTGGCTCCCTGACCCTTCAACAGGGGAAAAGTCAGGAAAGGTGGATCAGACTCAACTGTCAGTGTGTGCACGTCACCTAGAACTTCCTGCATGACTTGGTGAACAAACATGATATGATGGAGCTTACCCTCACTATGGTAAGGACCTTTCACAACTCTGCCCTCCTTCAGGTCTGCACAGGTGTAAACTTTGTTAGCATTCACTGGCTTCTGCAGAAGCGGGCCACGGAAATCTGTTTTCTTTTTTTTAGTGAGTCCCTCTCTGAATTGTTCCTCTTGCTTACGCTTGTGCACTGGGTTAGATGCACACGGTTCTGCTGCCAGCTCTTGATGGATGAAAAGCATGGGATACTTGTCCTGCATGTGTTTGTAGTACTGTTGTGTCATGTGTTGTGTGTTCTGTTTCCTTTTGTCATGACGTAAATAGATGTCTTTGGTTTTCTCCCAGAAAGGATTCTCGTCCAAGGCTTCATGAGAGCACAGCACCCCCTCATGGAAGAAAGTCATCAGATCCCTCTTGTTTCTGTGGCCATGAAATTCAGTGAACTCGGCATCAGTCATCCCTTCAGGCTTGAAAGTCAGGATGGTAGCAGTACTGCATCCATACTTTCCTCTGAAAGTGTGTTTGTCCACTGCCCAGTCTGGCATCTGGGTCAGAATTTCGACATTGTCCCAGTCATACACCCTAGCTTGGAGATCCTTTGATGGACCGAACATCAATCGAGTCAAAGGTGCATACAGGATCAGCCTTAGTGGTACATCCGGTATGGTGGCAAAGGAATAGCAAGCAGCCAGGTACTCTTTCATGTCAGGGTCGTCTGTGCTCTTGTACAGTGCTGACAATACCACCAGTCCAAAGTGTGCATTCATCCTACAAGAGCCTATTAGAAATTCTTCTCCTCTGGAAGTGACCAGTCTTTTCTCGTTCTCCACCACCATGCTAGCTAGTTTCAGAAGTTGGATCAAGGTTACAGTGTTCTTTTTCTTCCACTCGGTGACCAGGTGTTGCAGAAGCTTGTCTGTGTTAAGCTGTCCTTCTGCTCTGGCGACGAGACCAACTAAAGATGCATCAACTCTGATGTTACTGTCCCACCATGTCGGCTCATATAGTAGATGCAGTGCGACAACAGGCATACATGCAGCCATCCTACATGTCTCTGAGCGAAGCAGGAGTTCTATACACTCCAGTTTCGGTTCTGCCACAGCACCCTTGTACGCATTGTAGATGGCATTCAGGACATGAGTGTCACTCAGACAGTGATCTTCGAAGAGAAACGTCACAAGACATCTCCATGGAAGTTGGTCCTTTCCATAGCAAACAAGCTCTTTTGCTGCCTGCAGTGTGAGACCCGATTCCTTGCGCCGCAGTGATTTTTGAAGCAAGGATCTGACCTCATCCAACATGAAGTTGTGAGGGGTGAGATACAGCTTCCCATACATATACATTGCGATCAGCTCACTGGTACACTGAACTGACTTGCTTGCTTATATGTGGACCACTAAATGCAAATTAGTAAGGTGACCTCCTCTATATGCAAATGCCCCTTGGTCATGTGACTAATTTGCATATAATTTCCACATAAATAGAGGATGTCCAGGAAGACAGTCAAAACAACTGAGATGATGACAAGAGGGCAGTTCAGAGAAGTGCGGATAGTCTTTCCAGTGCAGGTTCAGCCATATCTCATAGAATATTGGTTTGCACAGAGAACATCTCAGACTTCAGGACAAGCAGCAATGTCTGAGCCAACAGCAATGCAGACACAAGCACCACTTCCCAAAGGACCACCATCGGTGACCGAACCCTCAGTGCAAGTGGTCCAGCCAGTCTCTTCTGACTGTGTCACTCCAAAGCGGCTCCAGCCAGTCTCTTCTGACTGTGTCACTCCAAAGCGGCCACCGCCCACATTGAAACCATGGGCACCCAAACGAAAGAGAACATTTAGGCGCAGGGTGCTGAAATACATCACAACATCTCAACCTCTACCACCATGGAGAAGACGGTCACCGATTGTGAGGACATCTCAACCTCTACCACCATGGAGAAGACGGTCACCAATTGTACAAACTGAATAAAGAACAGACAAATAGAATTGCGTGTCTTTGTTGATTTCATTGTTTTATTACCGGGTACATGATAAGGGGATCTGAACATGCTAGTGGGAGAATTAAAGGACTGTGAGGTCGAAGACCTGGTCCATATCAAACTGTCAGATAGATTGTATTTTGTGCTGATTAGGCGAAATAGACTGGTTTACTTTTGCAATCATGTAAGTGAGGGAATGAAAGGGCACTGTGTTAGATGGGAGTGGATTTCCACTCAAAGATACATGATAATTGAGGTTATTACACCAGCACCTTAACATTTCCATCTCAAGCGGTCATCACATAAAAACATGGCCATCCAGAGATATATGTTTTGAACAAGATGGGTTGCAGACAATAGGAATAGGCAAGGATGAATGGGAAAACCTCATGTTCTACATGACTTGGATTACCCTCATTGTGAAAATGCCAGTAGAGACCTATCCAAATAGCTGCTGGCCACCAGAGGAATGGCTAGCAAGCAAAGGTGAAGACACCTTCAATGATCCTGAGAGATGTGATGGTATTGTTGCTGTTGGCATGAGACAATACCATGTATCAAAGAAATGTCTTTCCAAAAGTCCTGTTCTACGTGTCATGCTCACGAGTAGGAATTGGAAAGACTCTGCATTGCCTGTGATACGTCTGAGTGAAATGGATGAAGCTATGCCCCACATGGAAGATGTCCTTCGATTCATGCACACTGGAAAAATACACATCACACAAGAAAATATTGCTGACAAGTACAACATCAACGATCTAGATGCACTATGTGAAAGGGCAATGAACAAGTTTGTCTTCTCAGGAGTGTGTGTTGAACAAGTCATTCAATGGTGGATTACCACCAAAGATCTAAACTTCAACTCCATGTGCAAGGAATATCTTCAGCTGAACTTGATGTCCGTGTTCTCTTCCGTGCTGTTCTGGGATATTGGACTGGATGAACTTGTATCTCTCTTGCAGGGAGGTGCGCAAGTGATAGACAGTGAGTACACTTTGGTGTGGCATGTGTTGAAATGGCTGAAAATAAATGACAGAATGGCAGATTTGCAAGTGATCATGCCCCACATAAATCTCACAGCCATGTCACGTGAGGAACTGATAGAAATTGAAAGTTTCCTGATAGAGAATGAACAAGGATATGCCCTGAATGAAGCAAAGAATTTCCGTGCTGGTCCATTCAGGTTCAAAGAACAGTCTCCAATGAGGATGTACACTTCGAATGGACAGGACATTCCTTGCAGGAAACAATCACTTGCCAAGTACAGCGATGTATCCTTTCACTTGCCGAAGCTGCAGGTCATGTATCTCACTTCGCATGGCCAACATGAGATCCATGTACTCACCGAGCAGCTAGAAGGCAACAATATCAGTTCTGTTGATTTATCCATAGTTGTGCACTCCACAGGAAACAAAATTAATTTTGGTAAGGGAGTCTTCAAAGAAACACTTCCCATCAGAGGCCGGTGTGGTCACAAACTCAGCATCAAAATTCCCAGAAAGAATTTTCCGTCTAAGCCCACAAACTTATCCCCTGAGACCATAACTGTCATTGTCAACTACACAGCATGTCATACTGTCCGAAGAAAGTTGTGCTTCTGAAAATAAAAGCGCTGTCAAAATCTATTACCGTCTACTATGTAAGGGTGTTCAAAGATGATAATTGGTTGCTTGAAAGGCTATAAGGTGAATGACCAGGTCTATGTCCAGCTATCACACAGATTATGGTTTGTGGTGATTGTATCGACGAAATCCTGTTATTTTTGTCAGGACATAAGAAAGGACATGAATGCACCTGCTATAGAATGGACGTGGTTAGTTGAAAACCACCACTACCTATTTCAACTCTCAAAGAGGTATTTTATTGGTATTATGAGTAATCACCATGTAACAAAGTGGCCAATGGTGATGAAGAAAGTGCGTATGGATTGTAGAGAAAATGGGAAACAAGTGCGGGGCATTACCTCTGATGAATTGAATTTATTGTCTTATCGCCTTTATTGGATAGATCAAATATTGGAAAAAGCTGAGATGACCTGCCTGGGGAGCCCAGATGTTTCATTGTCAGGATGCAAAGGTAAAGACATCTTCAATGATCCTGAGCAATGTGATCTTCTCCTTTCTGTTGGAACAAAACAATACCATGTGTCGAAAAAATGTCTCTCCAAGAGCCCAGTGCTCAATGTCATGCTGACAAGTCCAAACTGGAGAGACTCTTCATTGAATGAACTCCGACTCATAGAAATGGAGGAAGTTATGCCTCACATGGAATCTTTTCTCAAGTTCATGCACTCGGGACAAATAGAGATCACAAGAGAAAACCTGATGCCCCTCATACAGATTTCTAACAAATACAACACCAGAGAATTAGATGCACTGTGTGAAGCAGCCATGGACAATATTCTCTTCTCAGGGATACCCATAGATCAGGTCATCCAATGGTGGTTCATTACCAAAGAACTGAACTTCAACTCAAAGTGCAAGGAATATCTTCAACTAAACTTAATGGCTGTATTCTCATCTGAACTGTTTCAAGATCTGGGACTGGATGAGCTAATTTCATTGTTGGAAGGAAACAAGCAAGTGGTACAGAGTGAGATGACTTTGTTTAAGCATGTCCTAACATGGTTGGAAACCAATGATAGGATGTCGGACTTGAAACATATCATGCCCCACATAAAACTGTGTTATATGCAAATAAGATATATCATTCTCAGTATTGAACAGTTTTTATTGGATCATGGTCAAATTGAGCATTTGTATAAAGCAATGAGTTTCCATGCATCCCATGTAACTCTGAGAGAGGGCACACAATATTATGGTGGAAGGTACTACACTGCCCATGGATTCACTGTCCCATGCAAGGCAGGACCACTTGCTAAGTATCGCAGAAAGACAAGTCCAAGTACATGTTCTAATGCGGATGAAATGCTGCCAAAGAAAGTTGTAAAGGCTAAGTATCGGAGTTTGGAAGACGGTTCAAGAGAAATACATGTAATCACTGATCAGTTATCGCTTGGTGATCGCATCGACATGGCAGACATATCTGTGGTTGTGTATTCCAAAGAAAACAATGTTAATTTTGTCAAGGGAATCTGCCAGACCACTGTGCCTCTTGAGGAAAACAGCGGTCACAAATTGATCATACAGATTCCCAAGGAGAATATCTCTGCAGAACAACAAAGAAACATCACTGTCATTCCTAGGTACTTTAAATATGATGACCCCAAGAATTGTTGGGACAGTTGGGCCACTGATGATTCGAATGATGCATTCTAATGTCACACACGAAAGGAAGAAAATAATGATATCATTACTGTAAGTTTCGAATAATCACTTTAAAAATGGATACAGATCCCATAAGAACTCGAAGGTGTGCTCTGGAAAATTCGCTTTATGGATTGATAGCACATACATCGACCATGCTCAAGCAACTGCTGGATACTGATACATCAGGTGAAGATGTGTCAGAGAGGATGAATGTAGGATGGTCAGCTTTCAAACAAGCTGTACGTGATTATCACCAAGTACTTCATACACCGCCAGCACCTCCGCCACCACCTCCCCCTCGTCCTAGTCGAGATGCTGCTGTTGCTCCCGATACAATACAAGTATACAGAGCTGGTTCACCAGTTACATCAGAAAGATGTGAGGTGTGTTTCGATCAGCTCCATAATCAGGCCACTGCAGGACTGAACCCCTGTGAGCACACATTCCACACGGCCTGCATTGAGCTGTGGATGCAGAGACAGGAGAATTGTCCATATTGTCGCCAAGCAGTACGGAGCATCACTTACAATACAGATCATTACTGACAGTCGCACATCACCAGTGATGATTGATCAAGTACAACTTCGAAAGTGTTCCCTGAAAAATACACTGTACCATTTGATAGCCCGTGCATCGAAAGTACTGGAGCAATTGCAAGGTGACTGTGCGGTGACTGAACATGTCTTTAACAGGATGAACATGGGGTGGAGAGACTACATCCAAGCACACCGGGCCTACTATGCAGCTCCTGCTGAAGAATCAGCAACATGCGACATATGTTTCGACAGCATGCAGACTATCATGCGACTGATTCCATGCGGTCACAAGTTTCACCAGTCTTGTGCCGAACTCTGGCTTAAGGGAAGAGAGACCTGCCCATATTGTCGCGAAGCAGTACAAACAAGAGAAGAACAAGAATAGGGTTCAGAGCTTTATTTCTATCAAATGCTTTGGGTCCAACTTGTGACCTTTGACCAAGTGCTTATTGAGAGACTTGATCTTCTTCTCGCATATGGGACACGCAGTCGTTCCCGTCACTTCTAGTCGAACGCTCTCCAGCAGCCTCTCTTCCACTGACTTTTCCTTGTGCCGTGCTCTGACGTGGGTCACTAGATTAGCCAGATATCGGCCGCAGAGGGGACACAACTTCTTGTCAGCCATCTCACCAGGCTGGAGAAGTGAGGGAGGGAGTGACTCCACATTTTTCACCTGGGATGAAAATCCAATTCCTAATCTAATAATCTTGAAACTGCACAGGGAACCTTGAGACCCTTGAGTTCGAGTGTAGGAATGAAACATCCATACTCCTCACTCACTGTCATTTGTACTCTGTGCTGCTGTGCATGGCGAACACGGTCGAGCAGGGAGTCATGACTGGCAGCAGGGTACGGCTTGGGCTCCTGTCCTGGTAGGAACCGGGCTTCGGTGATGTTCACACACTTGTCACTGAAGGTCTGGTAGTGCAATAGTCTCTTGTCTTGGTCATCAATTGCTGGAAAGAGAGAAAAACAGTGTTAGTGGACAATGTATGATGATGGCTGATGAGTCAGACATGTAGATACTCACCACAAGGAATGATCACTGTCTTGCAGTTGTGACCATCAGCACATGTCCGATTGAGTTGGTTGCAAGGTCTACCCTCGTGAGCACTACCTCTCCCGAACACCTCATGTGCTGCTTGGCCACTGATTGTTTCACAACCATTCCAGCCAATGCTGAAACCCTCTGATAGCAACACACCTTGTGCTAGACACATCAGTAGCATAGTCGAGCTCATGATATAGTTTATATGCAAATTAGTCACCTGACCTATTTGCATGTTAATAATCTACCCCCAGAGGCACTATATAAGGTGTGGTGAGGACTGTTGTAGTCATTAGAGGATCTCAAGATGATGTGCAAGGAGTGCAACGGTTACCTGCCATGCGATGCTTATGCCATGAACAAGTCTCACTTCTATTGCCTGTGGTGCAGGACTACTCTGTTGAGGAACACGTACACAAAGGTATTGAAGCACATGAAGGACAAAGGTGGATGCAAATACAAGCCGAAGGACATACCAAAATGCAGTTGCTTCATCAAAAGACACACTGTGTAATATAAGATTCATTCCAGATGCAGGAAGGAAGCAGAGGGCCTACTCTAAGACATCAACCAGTTGATGAGAGAAGACCCAGTAGTTTCACACAGCAAAAATAAAATGACAACATACATCATATAACCTGTGTCATTGTTTATTGTCATAACTTATTCACATTCTGTCACCTTTATGCTGTTCCAGGGCTCACCTGGTATGGGGATCCCATGTGTGATGCATTTTGCAACCCTTGAAAGCCCCTGTTTCATTCAAGGAGTTGCACAACCAGACTTATATCCTGATATAACAACCCATCATCAAAGTTCCCAGTTTGTAGAGCAGAGTCTTCTACTTGCTGAAGTTTGGTCTCATTTGGTTCGACTTTAATCAAACATGAGTTCCCATTGGAACCAGAGTTATGACCTGATACAACAACTTTCTGAAGTTTAGTCTAAATATGGAGACATTTGGTTTAACTTGAATAAAGGCAAGTTCCTATTGGAACAAGAGTTCCCACTTTGTAGAGGAGGGTTGACTCAAATAGGTTAATTTGGTTCTTCAACAACTGATCTACACATGCACAAGGGTTCTTACAATGAAGTTAAGGTGAAACAGGGAATCTCCTGATTCGATCTTACTACTTGTATCTGACCAAATTACATGAAACAATGTCATTCTTCCTGATTCAACAACTCACAGGCCACTAAAAACCCCTGTGAACCAGCAAGTAGGAATTGGATTTTGAAACTGAAATGCTCAAACTAAAATTTGATTTTACCATTGAAACAAATGAGAACCAGCTATTGATGCAAGTAGGAATTGAATTTTGAAGCTGATTTGCTCAAACCAAAATTGGATTTTGCAGCTCACCACCGAGGGTACTTCAGGGGGGTTGATAGACTCTCCAGTCGAATGTCAAGCTTCAGACAGTTGTGACGAGTTCCAAACTTAATCGACTTGGACTTGGTTCTGTTTTCCCGGGACAGAACTGAGTTGCTTGTTGAAGTTGCTCTGTGTTTTCCCGGGGCACAGAGCATCTTGTTTGTAACTTGGCACACTGACTGAGGTTTGCATTCCATATGGGTCTGACATTAGATTGGCCTCCTATGTCAGAACCATTGTGTGAATGTGTGTGTGCTACTAACCCATTGTTTACCTGTGCACTTTGTTTCATTGCATGTCTAATCCACACTTTGCCTTTCAGCTGTCCGGTGTGTACGCAGGACGCAACATAGCAGGCCTCTGCGCTTGGTTGGTTGCGACGGCCAGTGGCGAGGGTGGGGCCACTGGAATTTTTTTTTGACATCACTTTCGGTCCTTTTTGTCTGAATTTGGCAAAACATCCCAAGGTAGACTCGAGCGTTCACACTGTGAATGTCTTGACCTGCTGGCAGATGAAAGTAGCCTGGCCCGGTACGCATTTGTTTTTTCTTTTCCTTTTTCAAAGCCTTGTTTGAACCCCCACAAAGGGTTGCCTTTTGTCGTTCTTTGTTTCTTGAGCAGCCGAGAGGATCTAGAGTGGACAAGCACTCTGCCATGATCAGACCTGCATACACTGAAAATATACTGATGTATATTGTATGTAGCACCAGTATGCAATATTCTGACTCTGAGATATACTCATGCTCCGCCTGGTAAGCGTCATGGACACGTTCAAAGAGTCAGTGCTATATCTGCGGTGCCTCGGGCATGCTAGGGTAGTCGATGCGCACATGGACTAGCACTGAAGAGTCAGCTATACTAAGTCGCCCGGTATGTCTCTCTGCTTTTGCATGTGTCTTAGCATTGATTCTTATTTGCTCTGGCTATTTTATGTTGATCAAAATTACATTAGTCAGTGCATGGAAACCAAGGAAAAGAACCGGTGGAACTGGGAATGGATAATGTGGCTTTAAAGTTTGGGTGAAGAGACAGCTATACTAAGTCGCCCTGTATGTCTCTCTCCTTTCCTTGCTACCGGCACACTCCATTGTCAGCTCCAGCTGTGTTGGCCGCGGTGAGTAATGCATCTGGCTGGTTGGGTACGCAGGACGCAACATAGCAGGCCTCTGCGCTTGGTTGGTTGCGACGGCCAGTGGCGAGGGTGGGGCCACTGGAATTTTTTTTTGACATCACTTTCGGTCCTTTTTGTCTAAATTTGGCAAAACATCCCAAGGTAGACTCGAGCGTTCGCACTGTAGCCCGTTGTCCGTATACATTAGGTCCATGGGTTAGGGAACTCCGTTATGGACTGTAGCCCGTTGCCTGCGGACATTAGACCCATGGATCAGGGAACTGTGAACGTCTTGACCTGCTGGCAGATGAAAGTAGCCTGGCCCGGTACGCATTTGTTTTTTCTTTTCCTTTTTCAAAGCCTTGTTTGAACCCCCACAAAGGGTTGCCTTTTGTCGTTCTTTGTTTCTTGAGCAGCCGAGAGGATCTAGAGTGGACAAGCACTCTGCCATGATCAGACCTGCATACACTGAAAATATACTGATGTATATTGTATGTAGCACCAGTATGCAATATTCTGACTCTGAGATATACTCATGCTCCGCCTGGTAAGCGTCATGGACACGTTCAAAGAGTCAGTGCTATATCTGCGGTGCCTCGGGCATGCTAGGGTAGTCGATGCGCACATGGACTAGCACTGAAGAGTCAGCTATACTAAGTCGCCCGGTATGTCTCTCTGCTTTTGCATGTGTCTTAGCATTGATTCTTATTTGCTCTGGCTATTTTATGTTGATCAAAATTACATTAGTCAGTGCATGGAAACCAAGGAAAAGAACCGGTGGAACTGGGAATGGATAATGTGGCTTTAAAGTTTGGGTGAAGAGACAGCTATACTAAGTCGCCCTGTATGTCTCTCTCCTTTCCTTGCTACCGGCACACTCCATTGTCAGCTCCAGCTGTGTTGGCCGCAGTGAGTAATGCATCTGGCTGGTTGGGTACGCAGGACGCAACATAGCAGGCCTCTGTGCTTGGTTGGTTGCGACGGCCAGTGGCGAGGGAGGGGCCACTGGAAATTTTTTTTGCATTTTTTTCTTCTCTCTCTTGTATCCAGTACAGGATGCATTCCATACATCTCTAACAACTTTTGTATCCAGTACAGGATGCACTTCATGTCTAATCAACACTTTCCCTTTCAGCTGTCCGGTACGCAGGACACAACATAGCAGGCCTCTGCGCTTGGTTGGTTGCGACGGCCAGTGGCGAGGGTGGGGCCACTGGAATTTTTTTTTGCATTTGTTTTCTCTCTCTTGTATCCAGTACAGGATGCAATCCATACATCTCTAACAATTTTTGTATCCAGTACAGGATGCACTTCATGTCTAATCAACACTTTCCCTTTCAGCTGTCCGGTACGCAGGACACAACATAGCAGGCCTTTGCGCTTGGTTGGTTGTGACAGCCAGTGGCGAGGGTGGGGCCACTGGCATTCTGTCTCCTCTATTCCTCTATCCCCTCTTATGTGTTTCTATGTTGTGCCGTCCTGTGTTATCCTGTGCTCTATGGGGAAAATTAAGGACACAGTACTGTGATCCTCTGTTAGTTTGTATAACTATTTCAGGGAGTGTAAAATACACCACACACACACACACGAACACACAAACACTGTAATGAAAAACAGGTGCATTTAGCTCTTAGTGTAGGTAGGCATTTAGCTCTTAGTGTAGGCAGGGGTAAAGGAGGTGACAAAGCACAAGGCTGGTCATCACTGTTGGCAGCGAGGATGGGGCTGCCAACTAGAAAAACAGGTGCATTTAGCTCTTAGTGTAGGTAGGCATTTAGCTCTTAGTGTAGGCAGGCATTTAGCTCTTAGTGTAGGTAGGCATTTAGCTCTTAGTGTAGGTAGGCATTTAGCTCTTAGTGTAGGTAGGCATTTAGCTCTTAGTGTAGGTAGGCATTTAGCTCTTAGTGTAGGTAGGGGTAAAGGAGGTGACAAAACACAAGGCTGGTCATCACTGTTGGCAGCGAGGATGGGGCTGCCAACTTAAAAAAACAGGTGCATTTAGCTTTTAGTGTAGGTAGGCATTTAGCTCTTAGTGTAGGTAGGCATTTAGCTCTTAGTGTAGGTAGGCATTTAGCTCTTAGTGTAGGTAGGCATTTAGCTCTTAGTGTAGGTAGGGGTAAAGGAGGTGACAAAGCACAAGGCTGGTCATCACTGTTGGCAGCGAGGATGGGGCTGCCAACTAGAAAAACAGGTGCATTTAGCTCTTAGTGTAGGTAGGGGTAAAGGAGGTGACAAAGCACAAGGATGGTCATCACTGTTGGCAGCGAGGATGGGGCTGCCAACTAGACAAACAGGTGCATTTTCATAGTAAGGAGCAGAGGCTGGCCATCACCGTTGGAAGCGGCACACCGAAATAAAAGTCAAGCAACACAACCCTTGTGAGTTTGAGGTATTTATTCACACTATTGGTACATCGTTTATCATTTAGTGGTAGGGGTAAAGGAGGTGACAAGGCTGGTCATCACTGTTGGCAGCTGCCAAGTAGACAAACAGGTTTTTATAGTAAGGGGTAAAGTGGCCATCCCTGACACACTGAAATAAAAGTCAAACAACACAATCTGTTCGAGTCTGTTCAATTTATTCACACTATTGTACATCGTTTGGCAAATATGAATCTTGCAAATAGAGTGGTGCCCGACCCCCGCTCGCACAGGCAAAGAAGTCCATCCATCAGCAGTTTTACTCAAGGATAAACACTCATCCGATGAATCACACGAAACTCAAAATGTCTGTTGAGAATAAACATGTCTAAAAACAGATACTATGGGAGCCCTGACAAGAGCCAATTTTTGTTGGCTGTCACCTGATACTGTTTCCACGTAAATTGTAAGATGGCGCCACTATACACGCGTGCTACAGTTTAGTGCCGTAATGCTTAGCCGTACTGCATATAACCGTCCATTTATACCATATTTTACCTCTCACAATATATTTACTTCACACACTATATGATACTTACCTATATATATATAAGTACTTATATTACATCACTCTTTATCATGACTTATATACTTATAGCATGTAGCAACACCTTATTTATGGTAATATAATTGATATATAGGACATACACGGAGGAGGAGCTGATCATACTAACATAGTTAGGTCGTTGTACTAACACAGAGAACAACTACTAATTTTTGTAGGCCGGATACGATTACAATTATATTGATTGTCAAATATATTACTAGTTGCACTTGTGAATACAAGGAGGGAAGGCTTACAATAATAATCCATGTCAATTGAAAAATAATTTCCTTACCTTGTGGGAACTAAATCATATCAATTAAGACTTTCCCTGTAAGCATGTGATAGCCTCCACTCAAAGTGTCCCTATTCTAGCTGGTAGCCAAGGTCAAAACAACTTGCACCATTCATCTAGTAATCTAAAAGTCCCCGCCCTCAGTCTGTAGTGGCTATCCCAGGTTGGTCACAGCTATTCAAGAATGACTGAGGAAAAATAACATATCATTTATGCCTCACTCAGAAGGACTTAGCCTTAATTAACCCTTCAGGGCCGAGTATCAACTATAGTTGATGCTATGGCTGGCCAATCATTGACTATAGTCAGCATAACTCTATGGGATTTAGCAAAGGCTTGGCCCAGGAAAGGTTCCTGTAAAAATGTCCTGGCCCCATCACCATAAAACACCTTTTTTAGTGGGCCCTGAAGGGTTAAATGGAAAGAGGGAGTTCAAAATAGCGCTGCCGCTGTAGTCCTCCTGTTTCTGTGATCCAATATACACCCTTCCTAGAAGCACCCCAACTGGTTCATTTCATAAAAATAGCCCCTATGACCTCATTTCTTGAGCTGTAAAAAACACAAACCCCTCGTTTTAATCACAATATCATGGCAGTCAACATGAATGGAGCCATTAGCCAGCTAAGATAAGAGTTTCTGTTTTCTGTGGCCTACAATATTATAGTGACATTCTTCATGTCAAAATGTAATAAATGAATATGAGTTGTTAAAAGTTGTTACCATGGTGATGTTGGTAATCGTGTTCTTGAACACATATGTGAAATGCAGATGTGTGTGCCACTGCCCAATGCTGTCCATAGCCATTTTAAGTTAACCTGTTCTGTCTGAGTTAGAAGGGTGCCTAGGGCCAGAGCTACAGCACCCCCAACTGCTGTGTAGGTGGCCCTCTGCTGCCTAGATCACAGAAATGAAAAATATGTTCAGATGCATTCACCATGATATTTCTGGATCTAGGTATGATAGAAACCTGATCTTTATAGATCTGCAAAGCTCTCATAGGGATCAATACTAATGGATCCAATATGTATTCTTTAACTTATTTTTTCAAAATTGATCAAACTCCCTACCTTAGACTAAGGTGAATATCAGCGTAGGTGTCATGTCTGGTTTATCATGCGGGTATAGCATGTCAGTTTGGTCTGGGTACATCAACAAGTTCTGAGATGCAGACATAATGTTTTGGTGGCTACACATATCTTAACGAAACACTCTCCTACACCCTCGCCGTTCATCACATTGCCATTCTTAACATAAACATTAACATTGAGAATTACGTCGCTAAATAAAATAACTTTTCAAAATCTCACCTATATGTCTAGTAGAGCTTGTGCCCAGGTTCAGCTACTTGTATTACGAGTAACTTTTACATTGCAGCATGTGTTCTACTTTTACTATAAAATTGAAGTGTCATAATAATCTATAACCAGCATAATTTTCTTTATGGTGAAGGTTGACCCATAATTGATGCATCCGTAATAACCACCTAGAACCTGGTATCTAAGAATAACCAGTCACAGGGATTTGAGGGTGTCTACATTACATAGACCCTACAGTATACAGCTTTTATTTAGGATGATTGGAAGGCATTTAAAAGGGAATAAGATATACCATATTTTAAGTCTTATGAATTTTACCAACTCATTATTATTCCTAGCATACGATAATGCTATCTCTTAAACATAGGGTCTGTATGCTCACGGTGTGGCGTAAAAGGGCAGTACGCCCACGTGTGGGGGTATGGTCATAACCAAAAACGTAACACAGTGGGCATACCTACGTGCAGATTCCACAAGTGGCATATGCCGGATTCCACGCATGCACTTGATAAGGGCATAAGTGAAATCCGGCATATGCCACGAGTGGAATCTATGCGTAGGTATGCCAACAATTTATGTTTTTGATTTATTATACCCCCCCCCAAATGCTGCAATTTCCACAAGGTTTTATAAAGACACTTTAATAGCGGAACTGTGTCACTTTGATAAGAGATTGACCAGCTTGTGTGAGGGTGTAGTGACTTGGTAGATCCGTGGGCGTCACTTTCAAAATAAGTTTTAGGGCCCTATAGTATATGGGGGGTGCTGTGTCATGTGTTAATTTTAAGAAATGCCAATGTCCCTTGTCACTGACACTGTAAAAGTGACACTAGTCCTCATGTCACTTGTCGATTTTAAGGAATAGGTCCTGTCCCTTGTCACCAGGGTCATGTCGATTTGTCAATTTTACCTGTCTGGGGCCCTAATTTTCTCAAAAATCATTGTACCGAATCAGCTGTAAAGCTAACCCCTAATTCATAGATGTCCATAATCATAGGAGACTCCGTCTTAGCAAAGAGGTAGGCCTACCCTATCCACGGGAGACCAAAAGAAATATACCCTGATACCAGGTAATCAATAAAAAATAATGATAGAAAAAATAGAAAACCAATGGGCCTGAACCTTCCTCTAATACATGTTTTAGTGAAATATGGTACATGTAATGTGTCCTTCGTGTCAACATAAGTTCTCTGAGAGGTTTCCCAGTTATAAGGATCAAAAATATACCCCTTTTTCTCCATTATCCCTTGTCCAGGGCCCTTGCAGGTCCGTGCCTTGTGCCCAAAAACGGACCCTTTCTCTTGAAATGGTATTTACACATTGTACCGTACTCAAAACTGAGGGAGTGACCCCCCCCCTCCTGCCAGGACTTTGCTCTGCACTCTCATTTTTAAACATAATGAGAATCACAAATGTATGAGAAACAACTCAAGTATGAAACAAGGAGCAGCTCGCGGAGCTGTAAATTGTTTTAGAACATAAATAAATAGATAGGGGGGTGAACGACAAAGTTAAACCTGAAAAACACGGCAATAAAGCAATGAGGTTTATCAAAGAAAGAAAAAATATCGGAGCAAACACCGGATTACACGCCTTGGGGCCGGATTACACGCCTAGGGGCCGGATTACACGCCCTGGGGCCGGATTACATGCCTCGACCTACATTTTGATGTACCGTGGGCATACAGGGCCCGTATGCCCCCTGAGTGGGCATACAGACTTCCTATACCTTAGACACTGATATACCGTATGGGGGGTATAATAATACTGTGGGCGTACAGGAAAGTGGCCTTTCATAGAACTGGGTCGACTACCGGAATTTATACAATGATATATGCTATAACATATACAGTTTTTTTTCTAAAAATAATCCACAGATATTTACTGATGAACACTTTTCTGCCTGTTAAGGGATCATCTATCAATTCTATTCTCTCACTGAAATGTAAAGAGCAGACCTTTTCATCTATCTAATTGAGGAAAATCTATGCTAACAATCACGCCTGATGAGACACTAAGATTCGAACCACACATGTTTATTTCTATAATCACAGAAATACTGAGGTATCTGAAATCCTGGCCTCAATGACTATGCTTGGAGAACAATCTAAATTCCAGCATTGACACTCTACATCATGTTTTAACATGCCAGTGTGTGATTGGTTAAGAGTGAGCATCCAGAACGAGGCTCTGCCATCTCATTGGCTGAAGTCTTGTTGCCATAGTTTACTTTAGTGGATGCACAGAGCTTGAAACCTCACTTTGTGGTAGCATAAAGACGAGACAGTATCTGATACTGTTCTCTCCTATATATACAGTTTTATAAAATTACCATAATGTGGAAATAATACCGCTTGGTGCCACTGCAAGCTGGCCCCACCTCGACCTCTGTTCCCGAGCGTCATCGCTGGCACCAAAGGTTGCTGGTTAAAATAGTTCCTATGCGCTTGGTGCTGTTATATCAAAAGTGCAGATGGGTACCACGTAGGAATCCCCCCCCCCCCCCAATATACGGGGGAAGTGACGCGGTCATGGCCCCTAAAATACTAGCGATGTCGCTCGAACGCGTGTGAGGACGAGTTGGGGCCAGCTTGGGTGCCACTGTTGTCTCATTGCTTCCTCTTGTACAGCAGGTCCACCCACGTCTTGTTCAGCAGCTCATACCCTCTAGCAGTCAGGAAACGATCATAGTCTAAATATCTTTCCTTTTTGCCACCATATTCAATCAAAAAGAAATCTACGCTTATATAAGAGAAAGGTATCGTCTGGAGGATCCCAAGTTCTGCCCCCTCTACGTCTAACGAGAAGAAGTCAATGTGTCTCACGCCAATCGCCTTCAGAATAGACTGAAGCGGGAAACACTGCACTTCCAGTTTTCTGCCGGATATCTGACCTCTCTTTCGGACCTCTTCAACAAGTCCTCCGAGTCCATGGTAAGAACCATCGTAAAATGGGTAACGACCGGTTGTGTTTGCAGTATTAAGGCATGCGTTGATACTATAGGCATTTCTAGATTTGGTCAGAAGCTTTTCAAAATTAGGCATCAATGCTTCAACGAGAAGTCCAGTCCAGTTACGGTGTCTCTCAAAGAAGAGAGAATTTGATGCATCCTCCCCATCATAAGCTCCAACCTCGATGAAAAAGCCGTCTGAAATGGAATTGAGAGATAGTTCCATTGGGCTTGTCTTGATACATACGACCAACGTGTTTATACAAATAATTGGATATTTTTCATGACTTCTGCCATATCTATGGTTAATATATCAAGATTAATATGTATTTAGATGATTATTTAAGTTTTTTATGTGTTAGATTCAAAGTATTTTATAATGTTTACAGGATTAATCAATAACCATTTAACAACTTCTTGCATCAATAATATGCATTTGACCATAACATTACCAAAAACTTGACCAAAATCTGGGATCTTTTAAACATCGAAAATACACTGATCATAAGCTTGCTTCAGATTAATGGTTTGATCTTTAAAAATGATTTAAAGTATTGTTTTTACCTTCCTGATATGTTATATAGTATATCATTTTATCATATTGCTTTGGGATTGATATCTCTTGCTAAAATACAATTTTGACTTTTCCCTCCAGAGAGCAAAACACCTCTCCCAACATTCAGACACTTACTCGTCTTCTGCTTCATAGCTTGGTCCACGTATACAGACTGGTTATGCTGTGAGAAGTGTATTTTGTGTGGTTTGGCCAGTTTCAGAGGTCCTGCAGACGGTTTGTGAATCCAGTGTGCGCGCAGTCGCTCTAGCAGCAGAGGGTGTTCAGGGTCTCTGAAGCCGGTCTCCAGCATGCAGATCTCATGTTGTGTGAAGTGAACTGGTCTTGTGAATGTCCTCCTCAATGCAAACACTGGTGGCACATTGGGCTCTTGTATCCTAGTATTGAGGTTGTACACAATGTACACTGTCTCTATGATGATCACCAAATACAGAATCATCCTTCGATATGAATTAAATGCTCGTATAGTACACATACTGGCGTGTTTGTTTTTCCTGAAGACTGGAACTGTCTAACTGTCTTTGGGCTTGCCTAATAATGGCATTTTATCAAATCGATGTCGTTCTTAATTCAGTTTGTATGTGACTTATAAGCACTTCAAGGTAGAATACTGTTTTTAACGCTGAAATGAGAAGCAGATAATATATGTATGTGATGGCATAGTTTTCATTTTGCATGTTGCAGCACTGTTTTAGTTTTAAAGTTATGATGCGAATATATGATCATGATGCTAGTATTGTGGAATAGTGGTGTATTACGGTAACGCCGTCTGGTTAGGCCAAATTGTAAAAAAGGTTTGTTTCAGGTAACATGGGAAGACACTCGGGTCGGTAGGTCGGATACATTTTTTTAAACTTTATGTACCATTTTCTACAGGTCTAAGGAGGTTTTCTCACTTATACTCCACTCACCATCAAGAATTTTCCTAAATTTTTGTAAATCTAAAATTGACCCCAAAAAAGTGAAAGAATATAAAAATTTCTCCCAAATTGCATAACAAAAACATAGGGTCGGCCCTGAACTGATCGGGTCCGTCGGGTGAGCTGAAGCAAACCATTTTTTTTGGCCTTAGCAGTGAACAAACTGCTTAGTCCACCATCATCTTTATGCTTCAGATAGAGCCACATGTGTATTCCCAAATACACAGTACAGTAGGACCATCTAGGACAATCTGCGTCTCTGCACGCTTCAGCTCTCCCACCCTAACCAATATCCTCAGGTGGATAATGGCCGCCACTCGCTTCTAGTCAGGACCAAACATCTGCTGGAGAGTAAAGTCTATGTTGGTGAGCTGAAGCTTACAGGGATACAATTCATACCCACGGGAGGAGACATCTATCATCAATATCTCGGGACAGATAGACATTATTATACCTAGGGCAACAAAGCATACAGGATTCCTATGTCTTAAGTATAGAGGCTGCCGACGACATATTTATAGCATAAAATCTGTTGTATGCCACTCCTAGGCTCTGAGAGTGGCGTACAACATCTGAGCATCGCGTACAAGTCGTGAGCGTGGTGTACAAGCCATGAGCATGGCGTACAAGCTTCCAGGCAGGTCTGGGATGAGGGATAGCTCCCATATCGGCAGTGTTAGGGGACACATTTCCAGCAGCTATTTTAAAATAGTAATCCTGCGAATTTTGAGATGATTTAAACACTGGCGGATAGATAAACACTTTTAGTTTGTCATGCAGCAGAACATTAAGCAATACTACGATTGGTTGCCATAAAAATATCCCATACAAAAGGTACTTTGCCATCTGGCCCAACCCAAACTTCAACATTCAGCAGAAATCTCGGAATAAATCCTGTCTATTTATGAAATAAATCTAATTCTAGGTATAATAAATCCAAAACATCACACCTGTTGCATACAAGTAATTTTATTCAACTTGTGGATCTGGTCACTTGTGGGCCCCACCGTTGAATATAATTACTTGTATGCAACAGCCGTGTCGTTTTGGGTTAGTACAGTAGGACCATCTAGGGTGTAAAGATGATGGCCGTCTAGCTCTATCATACCTAGTGCTATATACAGATATCTCAGTTATGATACATATCAGAATGCGGCTCAGTTTAAGCCTGTGATAATTTATGAACCAAATATGCTTATAGGGGTGTGACTTATACGAGAGCTTTTATGAGTATAGTATAGTACAAAATTAATGATTATTAGATACCCTATTAGGCTTATAGGATTTCCCAAAGTAGGGAGTGTGGCTAATACATGATTAGGCTTATACGTGAGGCTTTATGGTATAAGGTATGTGCCACAGCCAAGCTATGTATCACTGGGGACACACTCTATAAATTAGTATAAATATGTATGTATAACTGGGCTGACAACATGGTCTGTAATACCGGACCATAGCATGTAGAGACATATATATGGCCGACAGGGGTATGATGCTATTATCTCCCTGGGACCTAGCGCTGGGAACATTAGGGAGAACAATACCTACCCGAGAACGTTGATTTCTCTCTGCATAATGAGTATGTAGATGTTAAATCATTCCAGAAAGTATGTATTCCTCACTCGTTGAATCCGCGCACCTGTAACAAAGTAGCACAAGGACATGGTAATGTAACGCTCTGTTTGTGCAAATTAGAACGGTTACACTGGTATTCTTTAGCTCCCTATACAACCAATCTCTTAGTCTATAGCCCGACCTGGTGATGGGGTGTTCCCATGTCGTATGTCGATTTTAAGAAATGACCATGTTGCATGTCTATGTCATTTAATAATGCTCATGTCGCATGTCGATTTTAATAAGTGCCCATGTCGCCATATCGAATTTAACGATCTAGAGCCATCCTTTAGGTTCAGTTTCTACCACCGCTTTTTAAGATTGTGGTCAACAACCAACATAATTTGTTTTTTTCCCAGGCTTTAGCTTGTACCGTTTCAACCAGAATTTGTTTTTTAACTCTTTTTTGAATATCTTTGCAAGAATGATGTAGGTAAGTTTTGGCAGATATCAGCGGACCCTATACGACAAACCAAGGTTGGTTGATAGTCAGGTTGGTCAGTACTGACGGTTTCACCCTAGTCTCCTCCATTTCAACGAGTTTTAGGCTAAGTCCTTTTGAGAAGCGAATTAGTGGTATGATGTCATGCCTCAGTCATTTTTGAATAGCACTTGGTCATGCCTGACTGATGTCTCTATGACTAACCTGGGATAGCCACTTCAGAGTAAGGGCCGGGGCATTTCAATTTTCAGTGTACTGTCGCCTGTTTAGTATTAAAGCGGTACAATCTGCAGTACCCATACATCCCGGCTAACTGCACTGGAATTCTCAATGCTCAGAGCTTAGTCAATAGTGGCTAACAACTTAGTCACTGGTGATTAACATAGTTTGTAATATTCTGCCTTAACCGTAGTGGCTGAGGTGCCAAAAAAGACTAATTCGCGGGTATTTATTCCATATTGTAGCATATAAGAATTTCGCAGATTTTTCATTTCCGTGAATATAGCGAAAACATATACCCAGCGAAATAAAGTACGACCACAGTAGTCCTTTTAAGTAAGACATCTGGGTTGGCTGCAATCATTTTGAACCGCTCAGAGGGGTGGACCGAAAAATTTGTACCCATTTCGAGGGGAACTGAAAGATTCTATTGGGCTCATGAAAAAAATTCATTATCCCCCATGTTAAAAGAATCATCACTCCTTGAGGTGTGTTTGATTGGGTTACGCCTACCACTGGTCAACGTGCTGGGGGTTGTTTCTCGAGCCACTATGATTGAAATGGTGCAAAAAATGATGTAAAACATGTAAAATCCTCCACGATTCAGGCAGCTCACTGCTGACAACCGTTCAGTTATATAGATTCATTTCTCAGAGACGTAGGAAGCAAATCTGCAACCAACTTTAAATATTGGCTTTTATGTATGATGTATAATATACAAGTTCAGCCCCCTTTTGTTCCGATTGGGGGCCTAGAACCCTCTGCCACCACGTTTTCCTATGCAGGAGAGATAATGATTGTAAAGTGTGTGTATTATATTATGGTTTTGGCAAATTTGGGGGGGGGGGTCAAAGATATTTAGACCCCGCCACCTCAGGTGAGGGGGGGGGGGGGGGTTGGGGGGCTTGGCCCCTCTGCACTGATATTCCTAGGCTCCCTATATGACTAATCTCTCAGTCACTAGTGCCTAACTTAGTTAGTCATTTTTTGGCTCACTATACGACCAACCTAGGTAAGTTATTATTGTCAGGTTGGTCAATACTGACCAACCCACCTTAGTCTTTTAATTATCAGGGGGAGCCACTGAGTGGTCATCATAGTATCTTACAGGTGGCACCAACTAGTAGTAACCAAAGACAACAACTATGGTACACACTAATGATGAACCTAGGTTAGCCACTACTGACTGACCCCTTTGAATATAACTTTGTCATTGTGACTAACACACATATGGCGAACCTAGGATAGTCTGTACTGACTAACCCTTTTGAACCTATGGATTTTCAGTGTGGCCCCCCCTTTTCATACGCAACTGTTTCCAAGGTCGTTGGATTTATCCACCTTTAGAATCACTCACCATCTGGATGAGCATCCGGGCTCTGAATTGTTGACATCTTGACATGGTTGAATTGTCAGTCTACATTTTTTACACTATTTTCAATTGTAGAAATCACGGAAATAAACAAAATATAGAATAACACCCATTACGGTTCAGGCAGCATACTGCTGTTGTCCAGATGTAAGGTGCCAAAACAGGGAACCGCTGTGACATAGGAACTTCAGAAATGAGCCCCTGATCTGGGTCAACCAGAACGCCAACGACCCGTGTCCACACTGAAGATCTGGGCTCTGTGCCACACGCAATGTTCAGTTTCTACCATCGTTTTTTTTTTTATGATTGTGGTCGACAACCAACAGAATTTTTTTTTTAGGGAGTGGTCATCTTTTAACAACAAGGGGTGGGGGGGGGGGTTGGTGAATTTTCACGCCAGTGGGGCAGAACTTTTTTGGTCCCCCCCGCAGGTAGGTTGAAATTGAGCGCGGCCAACCCCTTTGAGATATAGTAACAGGCTTTATCGCTAAAAAGGGGGTCAGAATTTCTTTGCCGCCCCCTTCAAGGGGTTACAATTACCCCCCCTCCCAAATCCACCAACCCCCCTGTTAAAAAATGACCACTCCCTTAACTTGTCTTTTGAATATCTTTGCAAGTATGATGTGGGTAATTTTTGGCGGTTATTGGTGGACTGTAGGCAGAGGTTGAGATAATGTAATGAGTGATATTTTTGCTGGGAGAGTGATTTGACATGGATCGGAGCTGATCCCAGATATCTATGTTATTAGTACCAGTAAATCCCCTATTATCACCCATGTATAGAACCGTGCCCTTGATTCACTCTGACCATCCCCATTTCAGGCAAAAAAAGCCGGATGCTGAATTTGCCGGATTATTGAAGCATGTTTATATGCTCATCTCATTGGCGGATCCAGGGGGGTGGCCCAACGGGCCTTGCCCCCCCCCCCCCAAAAAAAAAAAAGAAATATTTAAAAAAAGATGAAGAAGAGAAAAGAAAAGAGAAACATTTTGGAGTATTATCCATAGCGCCTGACTGAGGGCCTCTCATTTGGATGGCGGGGGGAGAGGGCTGTTCTCCGGGGTCATGCCCCTAAACCCTCCTAGTATAGCTAATGCGCTTCGCTCGCGGGAAACACATAGTGACTCCGGGTTGGCCAGGTTTGGGCCCGCCCCCCTAGACCATCCTGGATCCGCCACTGCACCTACAGATCCGTCCCTACCAAAAGCAGCCGGATACTCAAGGGTGCCGCATTATTGAAGGTCGGATTATCAAGGTCCAACTACACCTGAATGACCAAGCAGAAAACATCACATGAGAGAGGCACACTCATCATCCTTTCTGTTTGGCAATTTGTCTTGAAAATGAGGAACAATACGTGTTTATACCTTTAGCCCAGGGGATTCAGATTGGTGAGGATAAGGTCGGTTATTTCAGTCTTTTATTTGTGTATCTCTACATCTCCCAGTCAACACGATGTGTTAGCGCTTAAGTAATAGGCCTATGTTATACGTTTTTATTTCTATTGGCTGCAGTCAAAAGTCATGCCTTGTTGTTGATTTGAGCCAAATTAAAAGAACTCCACCTCAAACTCATATCTAGCGATGGGTGAAAATATCTTTGGAGTTTTTGGAGGTGGGTAGTTATCAGATTTGAGTACACCCCCCCCAGGGGGGGGGGGGCTTATGTCGATTTCAAGAACTGTCCATAGCCAATGTCACTATCTTTTTAAGCCTTGTGTCGCATGTCACTAGGCCTCATGTCGCATGTTGATTTTAAGAAATGTCCATGTTACCATATAGAATTTAGGGGTCTAGAACCATATAGATCTATGTGTATGTTACATACCATGTATCTACACATGTACTCTACGTTATATACACATGTATCCATACAGTAAGAGACTACCAGACAGAGTTTTGGGGTCAGGAAGGCCAGCTTATACTGCATTGTGGTGATTCCCATGTTGACCTTAGGAGCAGGCCTTTTCACCTCTAAACACACAAGTCAGCATTCCCATACACACGTAAATACATCAATACACTGTCCATATTCCTCACTAGCGGGATACCAGTGCTGCCACAATTGGGGACACTTAGAACTAGCAGTGTGGGTCTCAGGGGGGGGGGGGCAAACATCAGGGGGAGAGTGGAGCAATGATTACACTAGGCCTCTACATGTGTATTATGCATTGGTTGTACCTGGACACACCTTTTATCATCTGTCCAATATGGGGTTGTGGTTAGGACAATGGACTCATGACTAGCAGTACCTAAGTTCAAATCCCCTCCAGGCTAGGTGTGGTGACCATTTTAACCCCATTGGTTGCAAAAGCTTGCACCAAAAGTTTTGGCAAAACGTTTTTGTAAAACATTTAATGAACCTTTGCAAAAGGTTTGGGTATAGTCTTTTGGTAACCACTTTTGGGAACCATCTATGTTACACTAAAAGCCACACCAAGGACCGAACCCGGGACCCTTAGATTGGGAGTTCCAGGCTCTCCTGGTTGAGCTATGGAGGCTGCTGGTAGATCAAGGTACAATAGGTAAACATAAACTTTGTTATTGATTATCCTCATTAATGATCAATGCTATTAGGGAACTTTAGCAACCACGTAAAAGCTCATAAGGGACCTTTAGCAACCAAGTGAAAGCTCATTAGACGTATCCTATGTCTTCAGCACTGCTACATCTGTGTTTAATGATCTTTTATGTGGGTTGCTAAAGGTCCCTATTAAATGCAGATGTAGCAGTGCTGAAAGGATAGGATACGTCTGCGTTAAATGAGCTACGTCGGGTTTGCTAAAGGTCCCGATTATTTAGCATTGATCATTAATGAGGATAATCAATAACAAAGTTTACCTTTTGTACCTGGACCTACCAGCAGCCTCCATAGCTCAACCAGGAGAGCCTGGAACTCCCAATCTAAGGGTCCCGGGTTCGGTCCTTGGTGTGGCTTTTAGTGTAACATAGATGTTTACCAAAAGTGGTTACCAAAACACTATACACAAACCTTTGCAAAGGTTCATTAAATGTTTTACAAAAACGTTTTGCCAAAACTTTTGGTGCAAGCTTTTGCAACCAATGGGGTTAAAATGGTCACCACACCTAGCCTGGAGGGGATTTGAACTTAGGTACTGCTAGTCATGAGTCCATTGTCCTAACCACAACCCCATATTGGACAGATGATAAAAGGTGTGTCCAGGTACAACCAATGCATAATACACATGTAGAGGCCTAGTGTAATCATTGCTCCACTCTCCCCCTGATGTTTGCCCCCCCCCCCCCCTGAGACCCACACTGCTAGTTCTAAGTGTCCCCAATTGTGGCAGCACTGGTATCCCGCTAGTGAGGAATATGGACAGTGTATTGATGTATTTACGTGTGTATGGGAATGCTGACTTGTGTGTTTAGAGGTGAAAAGGCCTGCTCCTAAGGTCAACATGGGAATCACCACAATGCAGTATAAGCTGGCCTTCCTGACCCCAAAACTCTGTCTGGTAGTCTCTTACTGTATGGATACATGTGTATATAACGTAGAGTACATGTGTAGATACATGGTATGTAACATACACAGCCATTGGGCTGATAAATTTCTAGAACCATAGCATGATGTATGTCTGATGAGTAGTTTCATCTTGGTTTCACGATAGACAGATCTATAATTCAGACACTGAAAGCATCATGTCAATGATGGCCATAATGCACAATGCAACCCTTGAAGTCTTAATGGTTAGACTTCTAATTAGATTTGACCAAGTTCATGGTCATTCAGATGTTTAATTACTTGAGGGGCAAGGTGGAAATTTTGCATTTCTGAATTTGTTATTACTAAAGGATAATCACTATTAAGATACTACTGCTATTGCAGTATTTCCCTCGTACCACATTCGACCATGACCTTTCCCAAGGTCATATAACATAACACAAGTTGAGTCCTAAATGCATAATTTAGCAGTGACTGATATCTGGGCATTGATTTAGGCAGCTATTGTTTAAGTATAGACATATTTCTGTCCTGTTCATAACATGTATTGTCTATGTTGCCCCTCTGTAAATGACCTTGAACCTAATCAAGGTCAACCATAGTGACCCAAGTACTGTCACACATACACTTCGATGAATAACCTTAGTATTTGTCACAAAGTGTATGAACGCTTGAAAGATTAACTGTTCAATCCAACATGTGACCTTTGACCTTATTTTTGACCTTGTTCCGACCTAGATATCATTTCAAACATGGCAGAAATGGAATCAGCACCCTCAAATTACCTAAACCCATTGCTCATACCAACTATTGGTTTCCATGTCAGCTCTTCCCAAGGCTCCCAGACTGGCTCCCCAACTATAATGACAATGGCTTGACAGCGCTAATTAGGTCATCAAAAACTATAGCTCAAGGTTCGACTCCTACAGTCCTGCAACTACCAAGAATACCTCACTCTCCGGCGTGCCCCACAACCCCCTGGGAGACATACAGCATGAACTATCCGGGCCAGCCTCATGCCCCGGCATTTGTCACCTATAATAATACTCCCCTCACCCCGGCTCAACTGGTGGCGGTAGTCAGAACGGCTCTTACCACCATGGGCTGCCCATATGCCAATCTGATCCGCTCTCACTCAGTGAGAAGGGGTGGGGCCCAGGCAGCCCAACTAGCGGGCTGTGACAGAACAGACATTGCCAAACATGGAAAATGGAAATCTGAAGGTGGGCTCAAAGCATACGTCCCTAGTAAACCTACCAACACTGTGGCCCTCAAGATGGCCTCGTTATTTGCACCATAAACACTCAGGTTTAACTATGGACTCAGAAATCCATCAACATCATGTTGTATACACGTATACCGGGTAGATGTTCCCCCACTCATTGTTGTTAACATGAAATGTATTAATCTGTCGTATGAAATTATGTACCACTGGTATTTTCTTGTACTCATATAAAACATGTAAAACATGTAAATTGTATAAACATGTCATGAACTTCACAGGATAAAATACCAATATATAAAACTCTCTTGTCCAGTTATCATTGGACCATAACGCTAGCGTTGTGGAGTAATGGTACAGGACTGGAGACTCAATCTCAAAGACTTTACCCAGCGGTGGCGCCAAACTACACTACCGCCCCCTCTCGGATCTCCAGGAACTAAACCCGTGACGTCATAGCGTTCCTTTTGACTTCTTCTCGCCATCGACGGGCTGGATAAAATTTCTCCCTCCCACCACCCTTGTAAACATGTCTTAAATATTAATATGTAAATCTTAAAAATCTCAAAAAATTAGTGTAATTGTATCCCATAAACACTCAGGTTTAACTATGGACTCAGAAATCCATCAACATCATGTTGTATACACGTATACCGGGTAGATGTTCCCCCACTCATTGTTGTTAACATGAAATGTATTAATCTGTCGTATGAAATTATGTACCACTGGTATTTTCTTGTACTCATATAAAACATGTAAAACATGTAAATTGTATAAACATGTCATGAACTTCACAGGATAAAATACCAATATATAAAACTCTCTTGTCCAGTTATCATTGTGTGTTCTGCCATAGATAGTTGGCCTGGTTTGTAAGAAGATTTTTCTGGGGAATGTGAGTCCTTAAAGTGGAGTATACATGTTAAAATAATGGTAGTATTCCATTAATTTATGTTTGACAACTTAAATTTTCAAACTTATAATATGGTTAACAAAATACCCTGATCACTTGATGATATTCAGAAGAAAGTATCTATATACTATAGACACCTTTTTTGTGGTGATACAATCTACAATTATCCCCACTTCTGCAAACTCTGCCTTGTAATGAACCTATAGAATACCATAACACCTTGCATATAGACCGTGGCTAGTATGCAAGTCAGATCGCCAAAGCGGCTAATAGGATCAGGACAAAGTCACTTAGTACTTACTTCACCATAATCTGACCTGTGAGACTTATATAATATTCCCAATATTTAGAATGGTGATTCTACATAAAATGAATGGTGATTCTATATGAAATTAACGGTGACTCTACATAAAACTAATTAACTGACATTTTTCTGGCAGTTCAGAGAGAAAACTCCAGCCTATGTTTACAATGAGTCGGAACTCGAGGTACGACCCTCGAGAGAAGGTGTAAACCTCCCGTATAATATCAGCACAGCAGTTCAAATGGTTCATAACTCTTTGGGTCTAAGTTTATTCCATAGAGAATAATTCATGCGATACAATGTCATCCTATCAAAGACATGTACTGGTAAGGTAAATCTCTCCAGGATGACAAATAGCATCCATTGGTGTCACAGAACCCATCAGGCAATATCACCTACTGTACCCTGTGCTTTTAACTTTATGTGGGCTGGACAGTGATGAGAAAATGGTTGATTCACCCACATTGACTCGTTTCCCACTAAACTAGTGGGCATGCATGGACCGTGCCCATCTTGGAAATTGGTGATTCACTGGCAAATTCCAGGTTGAAGAGAAATGGACATTATATTGAAGGGAAAAGGACAGTGAGGCATGAGTCAGGAGAAAAGGTAGATAAAGTAGACCTGAACCAGTGAGTGGACTGATAACTGAGTTACACCTATGCTGAAGGACAGGTGCCTCTTGTCCAGGAACAACTGCTTCATACCGTTTTTGGTGGTATTACGAATTGCAAAATAAGATACATGGCTCATGGCAAGCAACAAAAAGGCATCGAGGAAGCCTGCAATTCTACCACCGTTGCTGCAGCATGATCTGAAGTGATGCAGTTTCAAGACGACCTCCTCCTACAGCGATTTAAAATGTACCCCTTCCCCACCCAACCATTGATCTGATACTGGCATTGGCCTGGTTAAAGCTCAAGCAGAAGCTGACCAAGTATGGATTATATAGGGATGCAGGAATCAAGATGAGAGAACCAAAGGACAATACTTCTTTGGATCATGTCATGAACGACCAAGAATCTACCATATGATAGAAAATGCCTCAGATTCATACAGAATGGACTTGACGTCTGAGTAAGATCAAGGCAATATAACTATCAGCAAAAAAAATCAGTTAGAAGCATACATCAATTGCAGATGCCAGAGTATGCAGCCAGAACTAGAGCCAAGCCTTTGCTTGGGCGTCGCCAAATTAATATCTCATCTATTTTGACAGAACACCCCAGCAAGGCATCTGGAAATGGATTATTGGTAACCACTGGATTTTCCGCAGCGAAAGCTCTGGACCTTAGTGTACCTTGTAATTTCAACATACCATACCTGGATATTGAGTGATAAAGAGATTGTTGATTCTCTTCAGTCAACTTATAGAGAGGCCATTTGCCGTAATCACTTCCATGGACCTGCATTCTGGGTACTGGCAGGTGCCAGTGGCCGAGTAAGACATTGGAAAGACTGCTTTTGTTACATACCACGGTTTGTATGACTTTGTATGCCTTCCCTTCGAATTTGGGAATGCACATGTCTTTTTTTCCAACATGCAATGCAGGCAGTTTTATCTAACATGCTTGGAAAGTATGCGATGGTATATCTGGATGACATTGTGATCTTCGGGTGCACTGTGACATCTTGGGTGACCAAAAATGACATCATCAAATGATGCAAACACCAACCACAAAATGATGTAAAAATGTTGCGATTTACAACGAGTTTTACCAGCTGAGTTTGTATTAACCCTCCACCATTTGGGGCTTGTCATCATCAGATGCTCTCATCGAGTGTTGCGATTTTAAAGTGCCATGTCCAACTCCTTCACCTCTGCCCTCCTTAAACCTAGGGGGAGTATATGGGGTTGGTATGGCACAGAAAGGTAAGAGAACTCTGTCTGGGATGGCAGAAATTATCCATCAATGGCAATGTGGCTCATCGCTGATATTCGTCAGGTTCCACCAATTAGTGCACCCTGTGATTTCAACATGATTCTTGATAACGAGACTATTGATCCACCCTCTACTTCCCACTAGTGGCCATGGATCGTGCCCATGATTATCTCTGCTCCAAGGAGTTGCGGTCAGAAATAAATGTACTTTATATTCAATAGAGGAGGATAGTCAGGCAAGATCAAGATCTGATATTTCCAGAGAAGCAATGAAAAAAAGATATAGAAGGATAAGTTGCATACACAGAAAAAATCCAGAGTTGGCAAACCTGGCACTGCCTTGTCAATTTGACAAGGAAAGGGGCTGGCAAGCAAAACTCTTCAGTTAGAAGACCCAACTAGCTCCGCCTTGTACATGCCAGCCCTAAACTTGTCTAGAAGTTACTCACCATTTCCCCTGCAGGTGGCCATTGTCTAGCAATAATGTGTACCCTTGGGAATAAATTGATTAATTCCTATCTTAATATAATACTGAGTATTAACATACCTATATGTTAATATGGAGAATTCTGTGAAGTGTCTAGTAAAAACATAATATAATGTAAAGAATGCATGGTTTTGGCAGCATTAAGGAAATAGATGATAGGTGTAGAGTGAACACACCTCTTTTCTGTCATTCACCAGTGCAGAAGTAGGCACATGTCCCTTCTACTGGTATGATCCACACATATGCCTATAGTCCATTGCTGATGAGTAGCCTATCATCAGTAAAGACTTGGTGATACATTATGTGAACCCTTGGTTGCACTAGTGTATTAGATATCACTTCTATATGTGGTTATGTATTTAAACAAATTGATAAAATAATCTTGTCATCTGGAACCAGACCAAACTCATACATTTGAAACCCTAGACCTACCACCATTATGCAATGATGAGCCCCAGCTGTGGCTAATCTAGGCCTGCATCAACTATCTTAGTTTGACGACCTTGACAAGTCTAGGGTTGTCTTGTGGGATGGTAACCTGGCAGGTTGTCAATTTGACGAGTTGAAGCTAGTCGATTCTATGCTGTTCACTTAGAAGACCCTAGGGTCGTCCTGTAAGACGACCTTATGGACTCCAGAGCTGTCCAGAGTTTTTCAGTGTAGATAGATAGAATAAGTACAAAAAACGTTGGAAGCCCTGAGACAATGGACAGCTATTCCCGGCAATATGATATTTTCAGCCTTCGGTTTTGTAACCGATAACGCATTCGCATTCAGAGACTGTTGTACTATAGAGGAGAGGACAGTGCAACAGGAAGAACCAAGGGAACTTGGTTTCATGGAGGAAAAAAAAGGTCTCAGGAATGTTTCGAGAGAAAATATAGAAAGAATAGAAGATAAAGACGAAGTGAAGGGACAGACTGATAATAGAGGGTACAAGAACAGATAGGTAAACATCAGGAATTCAAAGCACATTCCTTAAAAGAAGATCATTATAATGAAAAAGAGGGAGCACTTTCTTTAATACTAGCAGCACTCTGACAGATACCACCCCATTCCATGCTGTATTGTACCCTTCCAGCATAAGTGTGAGCATAACTCTGTGCATGGAACCCACTTAACAATACCTTTTGATTAAGTGGTAAACAGCTAGACACGGTTGTTACAGACAATTACTTAATAAGTGTCAAGGGCAGAGGATATGAACACCTGTGAACATAGGTGAACAGAAATACATACTAAACAAATTGGAAGCCCTGAGACAATGGACAGCTATTCCCAGTGTAGCTGTTGGCTATTCTAAGATAGACATCTGCTATGAAAAACTCCAGATTCGAAAATAGGTTGTTCAGAAATTACACTTTATTCATTCTGACATACGGCTCGTAATCATACAGACGGATAGCAATAATCAAATAGGCTTCTGAACACCAGTGGTCATATGAACATACAGGAGGTATACGCTCACGGTCTAGTACATAATTCCCGAGTTCCAAGGCTCTCTTCCATCTTGGTTAACTCCACTTGGATCAGACTCCCCCAGAGGGAGTTCTGTACCCGGAGTTGTACACCAGTGCGTCTATCTCCTCTAGTTCCCCCAGAGGGTGGAACAGAGAAAGACGCAGGGTGACCAAGGTGGAAGCAGCGACAGGACTAGGCCTAAAAGGTACAACAGAGTTCGGGGAAGCTCTGTTGTGGAGCAGCCAAGCTGGCCGAAGTGCGCAGCAAGACTGGGTCCTCGATTAGCAGAACCCCAGGTCTTATGTACTGGTCGTTATGTAATTCTCTCCATTACTCGTAAACACTTGAGTTCCCGAGGAACTCCGGGTAACCACGCGCCGGTGCATCCGAGCCGACACCGTACCAGAGATATGTCGGGTGACACGTGGCGGTCACGGCTCAATGCACATAACCAGGCCGCGCTCCACCATTCCTCAGGTGGGCTTATATAACCTTATACTCGGCAGTAGACAGGAGTGCGGCCTGGATACACGACAACACATATACCAAATATAACTCCAACTGGTTCCATAGAAATAGTACAGCGGCGACCCACTACACCAGCAATGTGATAATTTCAGCCTTTGGTTTTATAATCAATAATGCATAAGCCTTCAGAGGTTCTTGGGTGCAAACCAACAATGTGTATGACCCCAGGATACTGTCCAGATAGAAAATACCTTTTTGGATGAAGACAAGCCAAATTTCAGAGAAGGTAGTTGAAGAAATATTCTTTTGAAGATTCTAGAGTCAGCACTTTATTTGGAGCCTAGCTAGAGCATATATCCTGCCTGCAACTACAAGATCTGCTGCACCTCATAATAGGAGGGGAGCTTATTCAGCCAAATTGGTGATGCAATACCCGCAACCAACTTAAAAGATGCTATCCATCATGAGAAACATGAATCTGGCCTTTGTTTTTGAATTTGAGATTCCTAACCCCCCGTACGCCCCCTCCGAAGATAAAAAGTATTCAATCATTTAATTAAATACCATTTTAAATTATTTCTGAAAAATCTGTCCATAAAACCTGTATATAACCACTTGTAGCTGATGTATAAAAATAGTCAGCATGAAAGTGAACCATTTTCAGTCATGTGGAGAATCCAATATGGCCGCCAACTGTTAAAAATGACCCATTTTTCCCTATTTTTGGAACAAAACCTGTAAAAAACCATCTTGCAGTGATGTACAAATGCATTCAGCTGGAAAGTGAACTACTTTTAGATATTTGAAGAATCCAAGATGGCCGCCAAGTTAAGAAAATACATTTTTTTTGTTTTTTTAAAGTATTTTCACATTAAACCGGTATACAAAAACTTTGTGTTGATGTAAAACAATAGTCAGCATGACAGTGAACAATGTTTAGATATGTCATTAATCCAAGATGGCCACCAAATTGAAAAAAAACTTTTTAATAAAAGATTCCTGGACAAAACCACTTTTTGGGGACACTATTCTCAGACATGAAAAAATCCCAGATGGCTACCCTGTTAAAAAAACATCCGTATTTCATATCTTTTCAGGTAAAATGTCAAATATCATGGCCTATATTGTATGCTAATATATTAATTCTAATACTTATATCTAATACCTGTGAGCCTATAATTATCTTGGTCATTATGGTAAATGATAATTATCATGGTCATTATGGTAAATGTGACCTGAATAAAGACAGAATGATGAAGACACTCTTAAGACTTTATTCACCTCAGATCAAAGATAAGAATAAAACACTGGTTACGTTTAGCTATGTAGGAAATTGGCTGGCACTCAGTTTTGACCAAAGCTGTTCAGATCTATGAGGGAATCATCAGACTTTCAGGAGACATTGTCAAGGAAGATCTTTAAGTTTGTTGCATATGTTGCAATAGGCAGCTTCTTGTGGTCCCTCATCAGGTGGAACAGATCACTTGTTTTTGGCATGGTTAGAGATATGCCCCTTGCATATCTCACCTCTAGATAGAACCTTTCCTCCTTTTTCTTTGAACGGGTCCTGAGATACATATCTACTTCTTGGGAAGAACTGAATGGTCCTCCCATCCTCTTTAGGTCATCTAGATCTTTCAATATAAGCCTAGTAACTAGAATATTTCCAGCTTCTTTTCTTGTCATATTCTGGACTCTCAGGTCTGTTTATTTTGATTTCCATTCCAGTTTTAGTTCAGGTATGGGCCCATTCCTTCTTACCAATGCCTTGAACCTCCCAGATGGTGATTTCTCCTAGAGATCATATACCTTTGCCTTCACTACCAAGGAAGACACAGTCTCCAGGTGTTTGCTTCCTATGACGCCTAGCTCATAATTCACTAGTTCTACCTCTCCTTCTGATTTGATTTTATCTATAGGTGCATGTTCAAGTCTCTCTTGATGCATTGAGGAAAGCATGTTTTCAGTCTGTCGATCACATTCACCAAATCCAAAGATATTCCCCTTTTGCTTCTGAAACCCACGGGTTAGTTCAGGTAAAAGCATGACCAATACCTTCAGAACTGGTGGCCGATACTCATTCGGTGTTTTCTCAATGGCTTCACAGAGATGTCATCATCATACCTTGTACTTTGAAACCTTACATCAGACACAAATTTGAATTTGAATCATAGAGCGGGAAAATGTCACATGACCAGAGGATCGGCTAGGTTTCGCGAGGGGTGAATTATGAGCGATTGCACAAGTCATATTTAACACTTCAACCTAATTCTAGCAGTTAACCTGTGTTAAAGAACCCTGGGTTGTTTAAAGTTAACTAAATGAGTGCTCAGACCAGGAAATCACAGCGAATCTCCACAAATAGGACTGCGCCCGGTACCCCCGAGACGACAACAACAAAGATGGCGGAATTTGAACCGACACCACCGAGACTACCAGCCCTGACGGAGAAATCAACGCCAAAGGAGGTTCTCAGGAAAGTAATAGAACTTGAACAGAGACTCACCCAACAAGAGACGCTATCATTCAAAACGGCTACCCTGTTGGATGGTATTGAAAAAAGGGTCAAAGTGAACGAAGAAAACCTCACCGGGGAAGCCACTCGTGTTGAAGCCGTTGTTACGCAAGCGAAGGAAACCAAAACAAAGGTGGGCGATATTGAGGCAGTGGTGAATACCAACATCGAAGACATCAAAATACTTTCTGCGAACACTACCAAACTCCAAGTAGACTCTGATACATATGGTGAAAAATTCATGAAGTATGAAAAGGTGTCTAAAAGGCGAATTCTAGTCTTAGAGAATCTACCTGAGGATACACCCGGTAGCCTGAGGGACACCCTGGATCAGCTGTTCAACGATGTAGGCTTAAAACACGACAACAGTGCCGCTGAGTCAATCTACCGTAGGGGTAGGAAGCCACAACCACCACCCCCAGGCAACCCGAACAGAGCAAGGTATAAACCCAGACCCCGTCCAATGGTAATAAACTTCTCGTCAGCCCAATATAAAAACCAGATATTCGCCAACATCAAGAAACTGAAGGAAAATGGTGATTGGCATGGTGTACACCTCTCGGATGACATTACGGTAGAGGAAAAAAACATTCAAAGAGACTTACGTTCACTACAAGCGCTGGGTAGGTCGAAAAATGTGGAATGTACAGTCAGGGGATCCACAATTATTGTTGCTGGTCAAATCTTCAATTATGACGAGATCCATAAAATTCCCTTTGACATCTCCCTGGAAAATGCCAAAATGGTAAAAACACCAGACGGTTATGCTTTCCAGAGTCCACATGCTGTATTCTCCAATTTGTATAAATGCCCCATCAAATATGAGGGTCAAAACTTCGACTCGACTGAACGTGCATACTGCTCCAAGATGTGTATCATATGTGACAACATGACCCTACACAGGAGAGTAATGACGGTTAAAACCCCAATGGACTGTATGTTCGTCGCGAAAAACTGCAAGAAAAATGCTGAATGGCATGACATGGAAGATGACGTAATGGTGGCCCTACAAAAAATCAAGTACGAGGATCCTACAAGACGCAAAACACTGACTGACACGCAAGGTCACCATTTGTACGAAGCCACTCTTGATAGGAGGTATGGATGTGGCTTCCACCTGGGACAGCGAGACGACATAGTGATCGAGAACATCCAGTTTGGCAACCGCCTTGGTGAAATCCTGGAAGAACTGAGAGTATCGATTACTGGCGAGCCACCCCTACCCAAGAAAGATGAAGCAAGGCGCCTAAAAAAGCAGCGAGAGGGTACACCACAGCCAGACCCACCTGTGCCTGAAGCCACTCAACCACAAACCTGACTTGAACTCTAGAAGACTGTATAAATCTTTTTCACATCCTAACGTTAAATGTAAATCTTGTTAAATTGTAAAATTATCTACAATCAAACATACTAAATATATTTTTTACTAACTGTTAGTTAATCAATTATAACTTACCGGTAGTTTAAAAGAAACTGGCTGTAAGGTCTACTCTATGTGACACCCATACTGAGATTGTGTTATACATGTTTTTAATACTACCTTAAACAATGTCAACTTGACTACCGGTAACCCAACTGTCTGATTCCACCAAGTTGAACCGCGAACGCATACATGTACAAATGCTATGACTGCTACCGGTAGTCTGTGCTCCATATACATACAGCTTTTCTACAGTTGTAAATACTCTGTCTTTACTTCTCTTGAACATTGTCATAAAATATCTTCTAGGTTCTTTAATGTTCTAAAAATTGTTTTAATAAGCTATATTTCTGTCGTCTAAAACTTATAGTACTTTTTATTTAACTCCTAGGTTCTTTATTGTTATAAAAATGTACCTATATATTAGTCTCTACAAATTTGAAAGTAACATATGTTACCAACTTTTCTTGTGCACTCGTTGATTGTTTGCCCTATACCGTATCTTTCTGAAATCAGGTCAAATGTAATAAATGATAATCCCTATTCTGGTGGCACAAAGGCCTATGCCATTTTAGGGATTCTGTTAGTACACGGTAAACTTTGTTCTGGTAGAAGAGGAACAAAAACACTATTTTATTATGTAAACCTATTGGTGATTGAACACACTGGTGATTATGTCATAGGGGACGGAGAATCGATGGATCTCTGTCTCCCTCCTTAGCTGAGATAAGCAGCTCCGGGGGGCTTAAATTCCTACATCTTAATGCCCGAAGTTTTAAAGCAAATTATGCCAAGATCTGTTTAGAGCTATCAAATTCCAAATTTGAATTAATGTCCTTTTCTGAAACATGGTTTAAGTGTGAAGACGATGAAACTGACTATCAATTGGCTGGCTATGTAAGGTACCGCCAAGATAGACAAGTCATTGTTGAAAATAAAATTAAAACTGGTGGCGGTGTAGGTATTTACATAAAAAACTATATTGATCATGTATATAATTATTTTCCTGGTTTGAATGCCTCTGACGAGCAGATTGAGATCCAAAATTTATTAATTTGTAAAGAAAACATGAAGAAGATACTGGTTCTGAATGTTTATCGTCCTCCAGAAGGAGACAAGAATTTGTTTATTAATAGAATTTCTTCTATGCTCGCTGATATAGATGACTTAGGTGATTATGAGATCATCATGATGGGTGATATGAATTTCAATGTGCTTGAGGATTGTGACACGGTTAATAACCTGCTAAACAAGTTAAAATTATATGGTCTTTCACAGGAAATTACAGAAGCAACTAGGAAAAATGCCACTCTTGATTTACTGTTTACAAATCTAAGGCGAAATTACCTTACAACTGGTGTCTTTAATATATATATTTCTGATCACTTCCCTATTTACATAGTAAGGAAGAAAATTAATATTAAGATTCCAAAGGTCATGATTCAAGGTCGCTCTTACATAAAACTGCCTGATGCCACCCTACTAAGGGAACTGGATATGTATGACTGGTCTAAGTTTAATTTATCTGAAGACCCGGTTGAATGTTGGGATGAATTTGTGAAATGTATAAGATACATTCTTGACAAATATTGCCCTCTCAAACATTTTGAAATACCTGAATATAGAGATCCGTGGTTTACTCAAGATGTATACGAGCAAATAAGGGATAAAAACCTGAAAGCTGCAACTGCAAGGTTAAGTGGTTCAATTGTCGATTGGGAAATTGCTGATAAAGCGAAAAATAAATGTAACAAGAAGGTCGAGCGTATGAGGCAGAACTTCTTTAAGGACCAATTGGAGACATACAAGAAGGATCCCAAAGCCTTTTGGCGAGTAATAAATAACCTTATTCCGGGCCAACCAAATAAACCAAAAGATATTAAACTAATAGATCACAACTCAGTAAGCAATGATAAAATCCCACCCGAAGATATTCCAAATTTTATAAATAATTACTTTACTCAAATTGGTCCTTCGCTTGCCAAAGATTTTCATGTTCCCTGGCGTCAATACGACAAGGTTGTTACACCAAATATAGAACCCTTTGAAACTAACCTGCAAGAAATAATTAAATTAGTAAATGAAATAAATGTCAATAAGTCTTCAGCAATCGATAATATCTCCTCAAAAATTCTAAAAAAGGTTTTCAAACACTTGCCTGATAAACTAGTCAAAATTTTCAACCTAACCTTCACGACAAATACCATTCCCCCATCCTGGAAAATCTCGAAAATTACTCCCATTCCTAAAGCAGGAGACTCTAGACTTGTAAATAACTACAGACCTATTTCTCTACTCCCCTTACCTTGTAAACTACTTGAAAAGGTAGTTCACAACAGGGTCTATGGCTTTTTTGCTAAAGAAAATGTTCTGACAAATATGCAGGGTGGATTCCGTAGGGGTCATAGTACCATAAATACACTTGCTTCTTTTACAGACGACATTAGAAGAGAACTTAATATTGGAAATAATACAATAGCAGCCTTTATAGACCTACGCAAGGCCTTTGATACTGTCGATCACTCTGTTTTATTATGTAAAATTCATCATTATGGTATACGCTCAAACAATTATCATTGGTTTAAAAACTACTTGTCTGGAAGACACCAAACTGTAAATGCTAATAATATTCTTTCCACCAAAGATAAAGTGATATGTGGGGTCCCCCAAGGATCCATTTTAGGACCTTTATTATTTTTATTATACGTGAATGATGTTGTGAAATGTATAAAAAACTGTAAAATCAAGCTTTATGCAGATGATACTGTTATATATGTAGCTAGACATAACTTTGAGGCTGCTAGTGGGCTACTACAAGAAGACCTTGAGTGCTATTCAACATGGTGTCAACAAAATAAACTATCCGTAAATGCTACCAAAACAAAAATAATGATTTTTTCGGCCAGCGCAAAAAAACTAAAAACTCTAGATGTAAACATTACCTTAGATGACAAAATTTTACAAGTAGTTCCTAGTTATAAATATCTGGGGGTCACTCTAGATCCCCTATTAACCTTTAAACTTCATCTAAATAATGTTTCAAAAACAGTGGCTTATAAAACGTATAAATTGTGCAATTTAAAACCTTTTTTAAACAAGAAATTAGCTATCAAAATTTTCTCCGCCACAATTGTTCCATATTTTGACTATGCTGACATTCTCTTTACAACAACCCATGATAACTTGTTGACACCACTGCAATTTGCTCAAAATAGATGCCTCAAAATTTGTCTAAAATATCCACATTTAACCCCTACCGACCTGGTACACAGGGATGCAAAATGTAATTATCTAGTGGATAGAAGAAGAATTCATCTGGAAAACTTCATGTATATAAGGTCTAGAGACGAAAGGTATGCAGATAAAAGAAATATTAATACACGAGCTTTTGATGGTCCTATGGTTAAAGTTATCCACTCAAACTCAGCTGTTTACTCAAGGAGTGTTGAGTTCCATGGAGCTGTATCTTGGAATGACCTCCCACCTCACAGAAGGAACATCGAGTCTTTTGAAATATTTAAAGCTAATTGCAATGAAATTCTAAGGGCCCTAAGGGGCTGAGGTGGGATGTCAATCCTAAAGTCCTCTCTACCTTGTTCTTCATGTATAATTTGGCTTTTCACCATAAATATGTATGTCCATCATAACCATATTTATACCGGTATTAATTCGTTGGGCAATCTAACTAACCTGATTGTCAAGTTACTTTGATTGTTATCAAATATTAATTCCCTCTGGAAAGTAATCACCTCTTCTTCCAAATTTTATTTTTACGCTATCCCGTGCATTCACTTTATTAGTCTCATTGTAGAAGTCAGATAGGCCTGAAAATCAACCCATACACTAATTAGTGGGGATGATGGCCTCATCTTTCATTATTTGTTACACAAACAGATTGTTGTTATATGAGCAGGGTATGGCTCCAAATTGATTAAATATACGACTATAATGTACTTATACACAAGAAATATTACTTGAGAATGTTGGGTTACTCACGTATATTATACTACATACGTGATAAAGCGCTTACTGTATGGTTGGATGCCTTCATACCTCAGGTTTTTTGTAAAGACTCGACTTAATAATGTACTGCCTTTTGTGGACAAATAAATGATATTCAAACCAAAAAATGCTGATTCAGTCAGGTGAACACCAATAAGACCGCCCACACAGAACATGACCACGAGAAGTTCAAGTTTTATGAAACAGCGAACAATGCATGCCACTTGATTTGTTACATGCACAAACTTCTCAAGGAAGTGAGATAGATCATGATAGTGATATGTCATCACAGCACATGTGAGAGTGACTCTCATCTTTTAGGCTTACCCTTGGTCCAGGGTTTTCTGTTAAAATCATGATTTATCAAGCCAGTCATACAGTCCGAGCCTTGAGTGGTAACAGAGTTAGCATTGGAACAAAGCTAGAATACATCTTGTTCCTGCCTATGATATCTCTATGTCTACCCAACATAAGGGATTGGTGCACAGTGCAAAACAGATGGCTAGGCACTTTATCAGTTTCAAGTTCACTGTCCACCATTTTTTCTACTTTTAAATTGTGCCAAGTCTGGTCAGTCATGACAAAATCTATGTTTGCAAGATATCCCCCAAAGAGTGGTTTTGTCCAGGAATCTTTTATTAAAAAGTAAAAAAAGTGTTGTTTTTTTCAATTTGGTGGCCATCTTGGATTACTGACATATCTAAACATAGTTATCTGTCATGCTGACTATTGTTATACATCAACACAAAGTGGGTGTATACAGGTTTGATGCGAAAATACTTTAAAAAAACAACAAATATGTTTGTTTTTTTATATTGGCGGCCATCTTGGATTTTTCAAAAAACTGAAAGTAGTTCACTTTCCTGCTGACTATATTTGTACATCACTGTAAGATGGTTTTGAACAGGTTTTGTTCCAAAAATAGGGAAAAATGGGTCATTTTTAACAGTTGGCGGCCATATTGGATTCTCCACATGACTGAAAATGGTTCACTTTCATGCTGACTATTTTTATACATCAGTCACAAGGGGTTATATACAGGTTTTATGGACAGATTTTTCAGAAATAATTTAAAATGGTATTTAATTAAATGATTGAATACTTTTTATCTTCGGAGGGGGCGTGCGGGGGGGGGGGGGTTAAGAATCTCAAATTCAAAAACGAAGGCCAGATTCATGTTTCTCATGATGGATAGCATCTTTTAAGTTGGTTGTGGCAAAAAATTTGGCCTAAGCTCCCCCCCCCCCCCCCACTCATAAGAGCAACGGAAGTTTTACCTCTACCTGATTCTCGCATTCCCACCAATTCAAGTTGAGCCGGTTCACTCCCAACCAAGTACTCAAAATATAATATGAATTCATTTGAATGTGCATCTGATAAAATAATACATGAAACAAGGAAACTATAATCCCTGACACAAATTTATCGTACTGAAGGAAAAAAGGCAGAACACCATTTGGACTAATTCAAATCATTTCAGACAGCAATTCATTTACTTACATCCAAGACATAATTGATGCTATGATGAGTATGATATCTTTAGGGTAAGTTTCTGCCCCTCACACAAGGGATACACTGCTATATCTGCAGTCTTGGCTCACGAGAAGTGAAAGAGAGAGAGTACGAGACGCATGAGCCACAAACACTACAGATTGTGTCCATGGTCACTCCCATTCCAGGTAGTCATATATTTTATACTGAAGGGAAGAGGACACTGCAACAGGAAGAGCCAAGGGAACTTGGTTTCATGGGCAAAGAGTACGGTTTCATGTTCCAATAGAAAAGATAGACTCACAACCACAGACACTGCAGGAGGCCACGGATCATGTCCATGGTAATCTTTTATGAACAAGGATAATTATTCACGAAAGACCATAATACCGAATTAGCTTCCATATGCCAAGATCGTTTATAATCAAAATGAACCAAGTTGTGAAACCAATAGCAAAAGACACACATGAACAATACAAAGGCGTACAATCTAATCAAATATCATACTCACACGAAGGATATATAAGATGACGTGTCCATTCATAACAATGCTGGTTCACATGATCTGGAGATGGTGGCGAGCAGCTGACCATCACAAAGAACGTCCGAACCCACTGCCCGCCACCTACCAACTGTCCAAGCTACCTGCAAAACGCCTTTAGGACCACTGGGATGGCACTGTTTGGAGAGTGGAGAATGTGACGTATGCAAATGGGGAGTTAAGTATTCGATAAACAGACTCGGGATGTGGCACAAAGATGGGTTTATGAGGCAAGGGTAATTTATTTTCATAAAATCATTTGTACAATAACTTCTTTTTTTTTTTGGAAATACAAGATTTCCTATGCGTTAGCACTGAAGAGCCGTATTCAATGCCCCCCATTGAATACAATGTGGCTGTATTCAATGGACTAGGGTAAGGTTGTATTTCCTTAATTAAATGGCCTCAAATGAAAAAATAAACACAAATGCCAACTACATTGATACCTCTCTGACATATTTCACTCGTGGGGGCTGGGGCATATCCCACTCAGCCTGTGGCTTCGTGGGATATGGCCCCAGCCCCCACTCGTGAAATACGACAGAGCATTATCAATGGGTGTTGGCATTTGTCTATATATTCGCAAAATAATTCATGCAACAATGTTTAATACACTTCATGTTACAATGAATCATACCACACTGCATATCATTACACCTAATATACTTCAGATTTGAATGTTTGGTTTATTTATACCTCATGAATTCATTGAGACTACAAAATATATTTCTCATGTCGTTTATTACTCCGTTAATCTTTGAATAAGAAATACAATATGTGGACAGATGAGGAGAAAGGGCCTTCCGAGTTGAAATCTATGTTTTAAAATTGAAGTCATAATCTTTCAAAAGAGGTATCATAGATAAAAATATCCCTTCTAGTTTTTGAGAAATTGCTTCATGAATCTGAGATGGTGCTACCCTTGCCAAACAGCCAATAGGCTCTATCTCTTGTTGTTTTAATTGTATTGCTATATCTAATTATCATGATTTTGCAAAATTTCACATAACTACTAATCACTATTTTTCATATTTTTTATTATAGATCTGGATATAGAAATGATATCTACATTTTGTTTTCAGTGTAGTAATCCCTATGAATTTTTCTATTGATTGGAATTATTCTTTTTCTATTCGGAAGGAAATTGTGGTTGCCATGGCAACACGATTTAGGCAGAAAGCCTTATTTAGGCCTCATATTGGCTTCAAAACCTTCCATTTACATTCCAAATATGAGAGGATTACCCCAAAATAGAATGTTTTTGAGAAAACCATCATTTTCTATGTAAAAAATCACCTTAAAGCAAATTTTGGCCAATTTTCACATTTGTGGTCATTGTGATGCCCCCTAGTGGCCAAACCCCAGTACTAAAAATCCCTCCTGGATGTACCTTTCTCCTCAGCTGCCCACATATGTGCATACCGGATTTCTATAATGTTTATTCAGGACCCTTTGGATGATGTGAGCTTTTGTGTGATACATGTATAATATATATTCTTTATAATGTGTACTGGCATTTGATTCTTGAAACTATTCATTTGGTACATGTCAGACCTGCAATATATAATATATATATATATATATATATATATATATATATATATATATATATATAATATATATATATATATATATACATACATATATATATATATATATACATATATATATATATATATATATATATATATATATATATATATATATATATATATATATATATATGGTTACAAGGCGTAGGGAGGCCTGGGAACCCAAGTGATGAAAGAAAATGCAATGCATATAATATAAATATGACACAGTAAATGTATGGTCCTATTGTTTTACGATGCACAGTTATGAGTTTACCAGACAGATACGATTCATGCCCTAAGGCACATTCTCATGGGGAAGACCCTGGGAAAGACCGATGATTGAGGGCATAGTCGGCATTAATGATTTGAGAACGTTCACGCATTAGAACACTTATTTACATAAAATGGGCAAACTGTTCCCAGCGAATACGAATGCAAGCAAAAAGCTAGTGTCGGATGTCACAATAATACATAGCACATTGTTAAATTTCAGAGGATTAACTGTGAAGGTACATAAAACATGCGGAGGTGCGCAAAACTGCTTGGCTGCTGATAGATAGTTAAATCGACGTTAGTACCCACGACAAACCAATTATTTTGAAGAACTAACTGCTCCCACCCCGTAGTACGATATCCAGAGCTGCATTGAGAATTCACCTTTCCACAGTTGGTGAGTTTTCACTTTTAAAGTGTAGACCTACACAGTTCGAGGAACACCTGAAGGGGGAATTGAGTTTTTTTCCCTATATATAGTATTATGTTTCCTGGTAAGTTTCTTGTTGTCCGCGATCAACCTACAACGATAACATTTATCTGAAACAGAAATAATCAAGCTTTTAAAATTGGAGTCATAGATTGACAAGCCCCAATGAATATAGTACGTATATCATTTCGTTTGTAGATTCGTATGTCAACAAACAATGCAAGTTACGACGAAATTTCGTAAATAATTATTTCTATTTTGAATTATATTTGATGTATGCTATATTTGATATTTCCCGCGGACCCTAAACATTTCCTTCTCAACTTTCTGTTTGTGGGCCTCCTTCCAGAATAGTGTATGTATGCACTTGTTGGGAACGGATAGAAAAGCAGAAAGTATAAAATAATGTTGGTATTGTGGGTTATACCTGACTATGAGAGACCCTGGCCTCTGCATCCCCTCCAGGCAGTCTGGGGTCAACGAACCTCATAGATCCTGAAAAAGGTACAGAAGAAGAATTATTAGTATGCAAATACATATGGTTGTTTCAATCCATGCAACCGTTTTTTGTTCTTGGTGTTCAACCATAGTATTGAATAACTGTCACCCATTATTTTTATTTGAAAAGAACCCTATTATTTTAATGAGTTATTCTCCATACTCTGCACGTACCCAGAGACCTGAGTGAGGCGGAGCGGCCCTGCTTCAGCCTCATGCTGTCACTGAAGTGCTGTGCTGAGGCCTCTGCGGACGAATGGAAATATAATGATACACCAATGTTCTTGTAATATAATATTAATATTCTGCCTCTCTCCCCTCGTACCCCCCCCTTTCTCTTCTCCCTCCCTCTGTCTATCTCTGTCTGTCTGCCTGTCTGTCTGTGTCTCCCTCTGTCTCTGCCTCTCCCTTTGTGTCCCTCAGTGTCTCTCTGTCTTATTTTACCTGATGGTTGAATTATAGTATTAATCTGACAAAATTCACATTCGACTGAGATTTTAATCATAAGGCCAAAAGTAAGGTTTGTTTCAGGTAACCCGACCGACCCTATCAAAAACAGGGCCGACCCTACGTTTTTTATGCAATTTTGAAGAATTTTTTGTATTTTTACCCTTTTTTGGTAAATTTTAGGGTTTTCGGAGAGGCCGGCTAGTACTTTCATGTTAAAAAGAAAAAGTTTAAAAAAAAAACACGAAAAAAATCCGACCTACCGACCCTACATTTTCTTAACAATGTTACCTGAAACAAACCTTTTTTTGGGCCTAAATGGAAAGGTAAATTTACCTGAGAGAAAATCGACGCTCCGTGCCCGACACAGGGTGTCTAGATCCACCGCCCACCGGTCTGTGCTGCTGGTCTGCCAACCACTGCCCGGCCGGTCTGTTAATATCAAACAATAATTATAAACATCTACAATTTTACCAATAAGAGTTAATTTAGAGATGTAATGTTTCAGGTAATCCACCTGTATATTTTACCAACCAATTCCTATGAAAGTTGTTATATTTTGCAGACAATTGTTTGCATACTAAATGTCAAAGTCTGGGAATCATCAGGGGAACAATTGATATATGTGTGAGTAAACCAAGGTGCAACTACGAAAGATAGTTTCTGTCTCATTGTGTATGCGTCGTCCTGCACTTATAACCTTTACAGTAGTATCGACTTATTATCCTGTTCAGGTATAATTACTAACACAATTATATCTATCTTTGTGCTGTGGGACATGTAGACAGAATGCATTATTTTATCATAGTTACAACCTCAGCGACTTGACAAAGTTTGTGTAACTTTTACCTTTAGGCTTGTTGAGCTGGGTGAGGTTCAGACAGGGCCCATACTTCTTATACATCCACCCCAGCAGGCCTGCTACCACACACAGTAGGAGGAGGGCACCCACCACAGCACCGGCCACAGCGGCAGAACCTGGCAACATGCAGCTGACACATGTTGTATCTCAGTCTACATACAAGCTAGATGCGGCCCTCACTTCATCGAAATTGGTAAAATGCAAGATAAAAAGTGATGTCTGATGAAGCAAATTATCCGAGGAATTAAGTAAAAATATAATGGAATAAATAAGGGAGGTTGCCAGGCAACTGTCTGGGGAAGTGAGTGATCCGAGGAATGTTCGAGGTAGTGAGGGCTGACTGTGTATAGATTCAGGGAGTTTATTCTTTTATACTGGCTGTTTCTTTTTTGCAACGGAAAATGTTTCCTTTTTGTATTGAAAAGGGCTTTTTATTTTTGCAATGAATTTTTGCTTTGAAATTGCATCCATTTGCAGTTGTATCCACTCATGTGTTAATTGTATTTCCAGTTTGAATTAGTGCTTTTATTTCAAAGCATCATGCTATATATAGATATTGTGGGGACGGGGATAGGGATGTCTGAGAGCGGTGGGGTGGCAATTCTATGTAGGCCTACTGTCCATGATAACGAGTATGGATTGCCTCTCTTATGCTTATAAAAGGCAAATAAATGCAAACTTACCAGCCGAATCTACAGTGACTGTCAGTGAAAGGTGTTCCTTTCCCTCTTCACAGAAATAGAAGCCTTCATGGTCCACAGTGGTATGAGATATATACAGTGTTCCCTTTGCCGCGTTGAATTCATATCCTTTTGATGTAAAATTCTTAAGGGAGCGTGTATCTAAAATGTCAGTGTTGCTGTCATCCTTTGTGATGTGCACACAGTGGAGGTTCTCCTGAAGAGTGGAGTTGAACTCAAAGAGGACACACTTTTCACCACTTATGCATTGTATTTCCCCATGGTTACTCGATGCACCTGAAAATACGTAACCTAGATTTAAAAAGTTGTAGACATGTCTCATGTCGATTTTAAGAAATACCCATGTCCCATGTCACTATCTACCTTTTGCTCCTGTCCCAAGTCACTAAGCCCCAAAATGGCCCGAATCACAGTGTCGAATTTAGAGGTTTAGGGCCATCAAGGTGTAAGACAGTGGTCCATGGTTCAATGTATTTCAATATCATGTCGAATGGAAACTGCTCATAGATGTATTGATTGAGTTGACCAATGGGCTATAGTACTTTATATCCCTGGTTGACCCGATACTATACCAAGTAAAATATAGAAACGTGTAATATTACCTGTATATGGCATGGTGAATACAGTAGATAGAATAATTATTGAAGAAAAATCGAGCCAGGATCCCATATCTGTGAAGGATGTTTTACTGCAGAGTATCTAGTGTACTGTTGCTGTAGTCTACTGTATGAAGAGGTTACTTCTTTGAGATGCTGACACATACAGTCTAGGTATAGGGGCGATGTGTAGTGCATATAGGCATAACAGAAATAAATCATGAAATACTGATAATGACCAGTATTGTCTGATTTGGATGCTGATAGATTAGGAAAAGAGAAAGTGCTTATAAATACACTGGGTATTTCTGAACGGCAGTGTACAGATTTGCCATGACATATTGACATTGACCGGCATCATCTGACTTGAGTACACAGCTTCAATCACGAAGTCTACGCTAGCACTATGTGGCTCCATATGGGTCAAAAGCGACCTGGTGAGCTGTTTTGGAGTCGACTTCCGATCTATGGCAATAATATAATCGACCTGGCAACTTTTGGGGAAAAAATACAATACAGCAAAGGGTCTAAAAAGGCGACTTTTCGACCTGGACCCCTTAATTTCGGCGACTTTCCGACCTCAAGGGGGGACCCCTCTGCACCCCCCACTATCATCACGGTATCGTGGCGATAAGACCCCTTATGATTTTGACCGCCCCTCTTATTAGATTCTTGATGACATCTGACAGCTCCCTTTTTAGGATCCAATGGAAATTGACCGTCACCACTTTTGAGAGTCATGCTGCAGTGGTTATCCAAGCCATTGCAGAGTGTTTTGTGAGAGACCTGTATACTTCATTATCCTATTGTCTTGTCTTTTTCTTTCAGGTGATGCCCTGCTCCCCAAGGACTACATGGTCACTTTTGAACAACATGGCACACATTCGTTTGCCTCCACCACTATTATACCTAATAATGTATTTATTTTGGTTAAATAAGGGTCGAATTTGATTGTCTTCCATGAGGTGTCCAGATTTGAGCCTTTGGAGGTGAGCACACCAATAACGTGCGATCCTTTGTTTTTTTTTGTGCGTATCGGCATTTTGGAATCAAACTCCTCACTTGAATAATGATTTGGCTATACACATGAAAAATCTCAGATTGAAATGTTATGACTTTCCATCTGAAAAACTGACATTTTCCCCAGGTAGTCTTGAAGACCACCTCCGGAGGTTTTGAATAATATGAGAAAACCAGAATATACCACTGCAGACATACTGTTTTGAATAATCCTTTGGTATATGTGACATAAATATGTGAATAAAGTGGTGTTTTTAGCAAAAATAGTAAATCCCTCCAAATACTGAATTGGTCAATGTGTGCTTTCCTCACTTTGCACAAGGGGGCACTGCTGTGCATGGTCTGCTGTGAGAGGCAGTTGCTAAGTACATGTGTGAGAGAGAGAGTGTGTATGTGTGTGTGGGGGGGGGGGGGTAGTTGTACCCGCATACCCCCCCCCCCCTTCCCACCTGCTTGCAGGGAAACTAACAACTGTTAACTACCCAATGGATTGCCCGTTGTTACACTCTGTATTGAAATATGGTGAGTGATCAGGGCCAGTGCTCAGTGATTGGGTGGGGAAGGGAGGGACGGCCAGTGGGAGGTAAGTGCTTCAGGCAAACTGACCACTGCAGGGGCCCAGGGGGGCCACTCCCACAGTTTTGGCTAGCATGTGTGACCATGATTCCAAGGGAAAGGGTACTTTCTGGGGCCCTTTATAGATAGGGATTAGGAGGGGTTTCTCATCAAATTAGTGCTAGTTTGTTGATTTACCTCTTGTAATAAGAATACCAGGTTTGAAGTGATATTTGCACAAGCATGTAGTTTCTATAGAAAATATATGGGGTGGCCTCCCCATTGGGTTGGTTGTCACCCAATATGAGATCACATTGGGTATTTGGGCTGTAGTTCATGTGCTTCTCACTGGGGACAGCACAATCACTGATATTTAGGATATGAGGTCTCATGGATTGGCCCCCAACTAAACCAAGTAATGAATGAATAAATATAGCTCTACAGGAGTTACCTTTAGATAGGAAGTCAGTTAATATACCTAGGTACCTGATTACAATAGCGAAATTGCCAATTAAAAACCTCCGGATGTGGTCTTCAAATCTGATGAGGAAAATTTATAAATACCCAATAGCGAATGGCTCATCTATTGGGTTTTGTTTTTCTCATTGCCCATGACTTTCCCCGACTCACATCAAAATTCCATGACTTCTCCTGCCAACTTTATATTCCCTGACTTTCCATGACTCTTGGAAAGCCTGAATATGATTTTGTTATCTTTTTTTGAAATGACTAAACCAATATACCGGTAAATTATATTGAAAAATAGGCAAGATGTCTTTTTAATTGGATAGTTAGGTTATCTCCGTTTAAAATGACTGTAACAATCTACCTATCTATATAATTATATACATAGAGAAAACAACGACATATCTTATATTTCGTTACCTCTGTGGATAACACTTTATCTAATGTACAAATAATGGCAAGGCACAATTATACTACAATGTATATATCCACTGATAGGACGTCAAGACAAGGCGTAGCCAATATATGTATAAGATTTGTCCTGGAAGTACCTCTTTTTAAGTTCCTAAAGTTCCACTTTATATTAGGTATGGACAAGTTCTAAAGAAATGATTTCCACCAGAAAAGGCAATAACCATTTCGAGGAAGCACATGGTGATTTTCCCATACCAATCCATACCGCCATTTCATATATCATTTAGAAATCCTGGAAAGTAGACCTTTAGGAAATACAAGGAGGTACAATACAGAAATGATTTGATTTAAAAAACGTGCAGATTCTATGCAACTGTATAAGGCCTCAGCTCTACATAATCTCAATGATAAAATGATAAAGAGTTAGGGTGGGAATAAAATGGTTTTGAATACCTATCTAAGGCTGAGATATAAGAAGACTTACTGTAATTTTCTAGGCACAAAAACTCTAAATATGACACAAGAAAGGAATGCATAATAAAAACAAAACACAAATAAGCAATTCTGTAAGCAGGCTTTTACACAAAATACCTGTGATACTATATCACGAATTCCTGGAATTTAGCATCAATGGCTAGCTTTCTTTTTTTACACTGAAAAGGCAAATTTTTTTTCATGAATATTATATCTATGACTATGACAACTGGGCCTTTACTCTAAAATGCACCTAAGGCGGGAAACAAAAATGATTTAATGAAAATCTGAGATACCAGGCATTTGCTATGTAGTATCAATTCCATTTTATTCTAGAGCAGAATAAAAAGTACCCTTAGATAAGCAGCAGTAATGGCAGCACTGTGCTAATCTCATACTGTACACTGCACAATGGTTAAGTAAATGTCTAAAATACTGAACCTCTTAATATCATATAGAACATGAGACAGGCCTTACATACACTTTACACAGAAGGTATATGTATGAAATAATGACCTTAAAGGTGGTGCTTCAAGGTTATTTTACATACAACTAAATTGAAAGTCCTCATATATATATATATATATTGACAATTTGATTTAGCATATCCAGATAATCTGTTTTAGTAATTAACCAGAAACTAACGGCTATAAATCCATAAAAAATTCTCAGCTGAATAAAAGGACATGTACTCACTTTGAAGTGAGTTTTATCATGTCAATTCTTAATTCATAAATGAATACAATCAATTTTGTTTGGATGTAATTCTAATGCGGTTGCGTTGATATCTCTCTCCAGAAACTTTAAGAACTAATGGATTTCAGCTCACACTATTAAATCAAATGAAATCAATGAACTTTTAATTCAAGTTTATCAAGAACAAAACATATAAGCCTGTTGAACCTTCATCCATAGTGTATGATATCTAATATATATATCAGAGACAATACCAGCTGTACTATAAAAATAACTAAAGCCCTTAAGCATAGACAACAATAAAGACTTTAAACAATTATGCCAAATTTGAGACAATTATTTGTGCTTTTGTATCCAATGCACAAACCGAAATTATGCATTTACAAGCATCTATTGACAGGAGTCCAAGCCAGACTATACTTTAATGCTTTCAATTTCTATACTACTTTTATATCATGTCAACAGCCTTAGAATCGCTATATCATTATAACATACTAGATTTTCACATTAAATGTCATATATCAAGTTATTTGGAGTGAAGATATTAGGAACATAAATTCCCTTGCCATTTTTGTGCTTTTCACTGATAACCCAACATATGAAACTTTTATTACATTTTCTGAGGTTAGAATTGTAATGATATTGTCTTTATATAGTTGGACAAATGTCATATTAAGTAGTTTTAACACCCTGATTTGACTATGGCTTACTATATGTACATTACATCACTTTATTATAGTCTAGATTAGATGATGTAAGCAATGCTTTGTATAAAACTATATACACCACTGAATAGGATATATAGCATTCAAGTCACCCTTTTTTTAATGGAAATATCATTTACTTATTCCTAATCAAAATATATAATGATTTCAAAAAGGGGGCATTGCTGGCACTTGTTTCAAGTTTTACAGAAATGTACTTAGAAAGACTGTATTACAAAAAAGTACCAATATTATAATTTTCCTTAGAAAAGTACTAATCCTGATACATATCATAGGGCTCAATATTACAAATATCAATCTTTTATGGCCCTTAACATTTGCAAAGTAGCTACTACTCTATTACGTACAAGTCATCTGACATTTTCTTATTTAAAACCTATGAAATGTACTTTAGAAAAGTGATATTTCAGTACAAATACATACAATGTAAGTTAGAAAGAGGAAGCCTCTAACAACCAGAAACACCAGAATAATTTCTACATGCTCATGTTATTTATATCTGAATGCCAGTTGTATTTATCACAATCTAAATGAAGAACATTCGTTTTTCTTTGTGCCTATATCAGCTTGAATATGTACATAATATCAACAGCCTAACACATAAGCAAAGAATACATTGGCATATAGTTGCCAAGCATATTATATATACTAAAAGTTAGACTTTCTCCATATTCACATGTATTAGTAGTTGCAGTATTTTCTTCTGTATATATTATATCAAGCCACTACCAGACTTTATTCACATGATACAGAAACATCCTAGATTACACACGCAAATACATATAGTTTAGACTGTGGAAACAATTATTATATCCACTTGTATTAGACATACCACATTGGACATAATTAGTGCCCTCTTCTTATGAAAACCTATTATAAGTTTCTGTAAGTGTAAGAGGGCTAGTTACATTGAATATGGGCTTGTAGCAAAAGTATATTTACTCACGGTAACAGTACCTGACAAATTAAGTATATCTTTCTTTCAGCGGCTGCTCATAGAAAATGAAACTATCTCGACGCAGCGATTTCTAGCACCATATTGTAAGTTATAACCGTGTATATTGTTTTCCGTCGCATACGGAAATCAACCGTCTCTTTGACACTTACAATACTTTCACTTTCTTCTTTCACATACACATGTAGTTCAATGGAATATCTGAGCATAATAAATGTATGACAAATTCACTTTGTGTAGCTTTTCTATAGAGACAACTAAGTCGCAATAATTTGACACTGCAATAAGTGTCCCGAGCTAGACTAAACAGTCTCGAATTGAAAGTGTGTTTTAAAATAATCAAACTCAGCCAAAGTTACACTGGTACTTTATTGGCTTATCCATTTTTATGACGAGGTGACTGAAAGGGATATGGCATGCTTGACCAGATCCCTCATGAGATATATATTTATTATCAAAAGTAGTCATGGCCCCATAAAAGCAATGCTTTCGTTGTATATCACTTCTCAAAAGTAGATATATCTATGGCCAGTCCGGTTTCATAATTATATTCACCGGCTCAACGTTAATAAAAAGAATATACAAAGATCACAAGAACCTAATGGTCTACAGCTACTGAAGCTATGTACATTTCTTAATCTATAAAAACTACCTTTGGGGTCATGGAAATTACCTATTGCAAACTATCATTATTTAATCATTTAGAGTGTAATTAAGTAGATTCCACAGATAAGGTCACACAGTTGATGAAAATCAACTATGGTTTTGAGAAAAATGCTCTTAGATTGGTGAGTTTTTTCTCACTAATCTATGAAAGGTTAATAAGGTTTTCTACCGGCACAGCGGCTTTTATGCTGGCATGTATATACCATCAATAATTATGCTTCAAACGACTCTAAATCTCAAACAGCACCTACAAGAGTCTATTAGAAATATCAAAAAGTATCAAATTACATATGGTACCAAAATATGTTACAAAAGGGGCTTCTTATTATAAAATATGTACATTAAGAAACACTGCTGTAGATTGTCATGGTAGATAGGTAGTTAATTTATATATTATCAATTCTGCATTCAAATAACACCTTCAGCACAATAAACATGTAAAAGGAGAAATACTCAAAACTGGATATAAATCTATTCTGCAGATCAAATCTTATGCTTAATCCAAAGTTCTCACATATCTTCTCACATTTTCACAAATCTTATATTCATATACCACCTGTTTTTTTTGACCAAGTATAGTGTACTTGCAATGTTTAACACTTAAGGCTACATACTGACTACTCTTTCACTGCAGGCCTCTTTTGATATAAAAAGGAGGCCTAATACTAAATAATATCCTTGTACAATTCTCATGCTACACTCTGTATTTACATACTGACAGTTTCACACACCCACACCACTACGCCATCAGACCTCGCTGTCCGGTCTCTGTTGTTCCGCCATTTTGGTGAAGTCTAGTTGCGCGTAGTCGACACGGTTTTCCTCACCGTGGATGTGAACTTTGCTGGAGGTGGGAACAATACGTGGTGCTGGTGTGAAGGCTACGTCAGTGTAGATCATAGTCTTCTGGTCGTTCTAAATGGCAAAAGTGATCAGTGATTAATATAAGAGTCTACTTTAGCAGTTCCAGTATACAATATACTAATTACTCCCTCACCCTCACCTTTTTAGATTAAGGTGGGTCGATCCCATTGAATCAAAGTGTTCAGAATTCTACAATTTTTTTTCTGTGGGTACCCTAAATCATTTAAAAACGGGAAATGAACAGAAAAATAGGGGGTCCCAAGCTACTTTTTAAAATATGGAATTTTGAAAAATAAAAGTATTTTAATTATATATCAAAAAAACTAAAATAATCTAAAAATTTCTATGATTTTATTTTCTATCATCCATTAACCACAGAATTCTAAAACATCACAGAATGAACACAATGATATATACCTTTATTCTAAAAATTGTTTCGGAGTTTTATCGCTTTGCAATTTTTGGAAATATGTCATATTTCGGAGAAGAGTAGAAATAAATTTTCATAACCTTTTTACATAACCAAAGAAAAATAATAGTAAAAATGTTCAGATTTTTCTTAAACTTCATCAACAGTTTGCTTAGATCATTTGCTGATGAATAAGAGTCATTTTGGTATGGGGTCCCGTGCATGATTTGAGGGTTTTGGCCCTTTGAAATAAAAAAGTAATGGAAAAACTGACGAAATCAAATCTTAGAAGCATTGCATTATGGGTAAATTCCCAACAATCTGCATGTAAAATGATCTCATCATGTAGGTTTGGATATATTCAAGCAATTTATTCACTTTTATGGTCTTTCATATGCCATTTATCACTTAGTAAATGAAAAATCCTGAGAAATCTTAGAAAATGCCGAAAATACCAATAATTTTCATATCAAAATAGAAAGTGCTCTAAAATGCTCAATTTTCCTGAAAATCGTCCAAGATTAATTGTGAATGTAGAAAATTGTTCCGAGCATATGCCTACCAAAAATTGTATTATTCTGACATATTTAAGTCATATGCGCAGAAGGATGCGCAGTAGTCTATTTTGCAATGGCCGCGACCCACCTTAAGTTACTATGAAATACAACCCAATGAAATGTTATGTTGTATCTTTTAAAAGAACACAATGCGGACAACAAGACTAACTACCTAAACAATCAGTAATAGATTTAATCTTTTGTTCAAGTATTGAAGTATGCAGCATGGTAAGAATTATAATTATTAGATATGTCAATACTGCAACTTTACAACTTGCTACATAGTTCAATATAATTCTTTGTAGTAATCCAGTGATACCTTATACAGTCTACCTTTACTGAAACACTTTATAAAATCATCCTATATTATGATATACACATGACCACAAGTCTGACTTTCAGCATCAAGGTGTTACATGTACAAAGATGGGCTGACATAACAATCTGACACGAATGATGTGAAATATCTGAGAAGATACTAATATTTTTTTCTGAGAATCAGAGGAGTTCATTCGAATGACAATGGAATGGATACTTACAGAATCATCCCCGCCCTTTTCCCGACTGACCTCATCGTAAAGACGGTCACCATCCTGTAGACAAACCGACAAGGTATCAAAGCACATCTTCTAAACATGAGGCTAATGTAAACTATTACTGCAGCTGATTAATTTTTGATTTGATACTGAAATTCCAGAGGAAAGGTAGGTACCGTAAAGTCTCGCGTAGAAGCCGCGGCTTGTACGCGAATCAGAACCAGCTTTCTTTTGATACTAAACATGCCTATATAGGGTGCGGCTTATACGAGAGTTTTTAGAAGTATACTACAGTACTAAATTCGCCATAATTACAGCGCCATTTTGGCTCATAGGATTCTCCAAAGTTATGGGTGCGGCTAATACGAGAGTTAGGCTTATACGCGAGGTTTTACGGTATCTACTAAAGTAGGAAAAGATGCATTTATGCTAAATGCGTCTGACTACATACCCCTTGTGGAGAATTTGGGCGGGACCCAAATGAGACATTTTCGTACTGCGATGGTTTTTGCACATTCTCATAGAGGCTCGCTGCAATGAAAACAGATAAGTAGTCAGCTATTTTTAAATAAAATTCTTTGGCATGTAGCATAGCAGGGTTCCCACAAAAAAGTCAGATTGAAAGTCCATGACACTTCTAGGACTTTCCATGACAAAAATCTAGATATTCCATGATATTTATAACTTTCCTGTTGGGGTCAGAGGGCTAGGGCCCTGAGAAAAGTTTCTAAAATCCAGAAAACAAATGGTACATTCTTGGGAGATTTTGTAATATCAATTCCGTTATTTTCATTTTCCATGATATTCAATGACACACAGCAATTTTTTTACAAAATTGCGTGACATTCCAGACAGCTCTCAAATCCCATGACATTCCATGACACGTCGGAACCCTGGCATAGCCATTGGAGCAATGGGGCATTGTCCCCCAAACATTGAAAAAAAAATCCCTTATGACATAGGGTAGCTCGTGGTTTCCAAGACGAGCCCATAATTTTTCTTTAAATCTTTGTTTTATGCCCAAGTTCTGATTTGGCTGGATTTAGCGCTGTATCACGGCAAGACTTTGATTACATTCTATGACGTTGGTAACAATGAGGTACACCATAACGTAATAACAGCGTGTTCTAAGCCCGTAAGACACATACCGTTGTCCGGCGTTGGGTGGGGTTTCCGGTCACCGCCAGCTGCTACATTTACATATGGACTTTCCTTGAAGGCTGCAATGATAAAACAGCAAATATATAAAGGGCCACGATGATATATGATAAACCTCTAAGATTAAATTGTTTTCTTTTTGTTATTTGGGAGGTGGGAGGGAGATATCCATAGCAACGTAGTGTGCCAGGGCTTCTAAGAGCCTCTTTATAATGGTGTGGTGGTCGGAGGAAGTATAATCTCCTTTTGATCTATGTTGATATTTGTATGCGTCCATATAGTTTGTTGTACAGTCTAAAATAGTTGTGTGTGCCTATCCAGGACTTCTAACCACCAGCCATTATCTAGCAGCCAGTGACTGCAGATTACGGCTTGGACACATACTATGACTCATAGTATGAGGAGGTGGTGCCATCTGGTTGTCTGTGCTAAAACCAGGATTTGGACTGGAATATACAAGTGTCCAACTTTTCACACAGAGGGCAGGCCAGTTTGTAGAAAGACCATATCTGGTGTAGAACACTGTAAAAAGGCTATAGGTGTATCCCTCCATGTCCCTCATGTACCCTTTTCCTCAAATGACATAATCCCAACTACAATGATGCACACTTTGTATATACAACACTATTTTTTCTAATCATCTGCTCCCCAGGAAATATAATATGCCAATCAGCATTTGTTTTTCTTAGTTTCTCATTCCCCAAATTATATTATATTCATATTCTTATAACAATAAAGTTTCCCACTTACGCTGTCCATTTGGTGCGGTGCGGGGAGCCGTTCTGGGCTTTATCGGACGCGGCATCGGAGGCCGAGGCATCTCTATTGGAGGAGGTGGGTCTGAAAACTCACATAGGTCAGTGATAATCCACAACTCAAACCATTACATTGACAAAATATGTATTTTGTATAAGAAAAGGTAACATAGAAAAAGAATCACTTGGTTTAAGTTTTGGGGACCCAGTATGTCATAATGTAAACACAAATTCAAAGAAGCATTGCGGTAGCATAATACATGTTTAAACTCAAAATAGAAGCCTAAATCTGGATATGATTGTCAAAACTAAAAACTATATATATAGTATTCTGTCAAAATATAAGTATAGGATAGAAAAATATACAGCAGTCCAACATTATAGCACTCCAATGCACTATATGGGTATATATCTAAAACTGGACATCGACATCCATGTATCAGAGTCCTTCTAACAGAAAGCTATATTCAGTCTCATCAAAGTAGAAATACATAGGTTGCTATATGAAGGAGAAGGCCATGTTCATGCCTATGTGTATGTCTGTGTGGTTGTACATGAGTCTGTGTCCATGAGTGTCTGCATTCATGCTACAGTCATAGGGTGTTTTTAGGGAAATTTCCCTTTTTTGCGATTTTGATCTTTTTTTTCTCGCCAAATAGGGGTTTTTCAGGCAAAATTCCTTTTTTTGTGATTTTGAACTTTTTTTGCGCCAAATAGGTTTTTTTTAAGGTAAATTTCACTTTTTTGAGATTTTCAACTTTTTTCTCGCCAAATCGGGTGTTTTTAGGCAAATTTCACTTTATTGGCATTTTGAACTTTTTTCGCGCCAATTCAGGTGTTTTTGGGCAAATTGCACTTTTTTTTTTGCGATTTTGAACTTTTTTTCTCGCCAAATAGGGGGTTTTTAAGCAAATTTCACTATTTTGCAATTTTGAACTTTTTTCTCGCCAAATAGGGTGTTTTTAGGCAAATTTCACTTTTTTTGCGATTTTGAACTTTTTTCTCGCCAAATAGGGTGTTTTTAGGCAAATTTCACTTTTTTGTGATTTTGAACTTTTTTCTCGCCAAATCAGGTGTTTTTAAGCAAATTTCACTTTTTTGCGATTTTGAACTTTTTACTCGCCAAATCAGGAGTTTTTAGGCAAATTTCATTTTTTTGCGATTTTGAACTTTTTTCTCGCCAAATCAGGAGTTTTTAGGCAAATTTCATTTTTTTTGCGATTTTGAACTTTTTTCTCGCCAAATAGGGGGTTTTTAGGCAAATTTCACTTCTTTGCGATTTTGAACTTTTTTCTCGCCAAAAGCTGCGGAATCTGCCTCCATGCGTGATCCCATTGATAGACTCTGGATAGACCCATGCATAGTGAAGACCTACATAGTGGACATGAGGTCAAGTTAAAAACTGCAAGTCACTTGTTTTGCAACTTGCACTGAACTGAACCTAATAGCCCTTGAGTGGATTGTCAACAATCAATTAAACTATGACCAAACTCCCTCTATTTCGGAGACCAAATACACTATCAAATGATTTATATTTTTTCAAAATAACACCCTGTGTGGAATGGCTCGGTATTCAGGAATCCTACTGCGAATAAAAAAATGTCAAATTCTAATCCTAAATACATGAACATTGAGAAATGCTGACGTTCACGGGTTATGTAGGAAATGTACTAAAAACAGCAAAAAAAGGCAACAAAACCCTAATTTTCTCAAAAACTGTTCAGTAGGATTTTTTCTAACTGAGGTTCCACTGTTTTCTACCCTCATATTACACATTGGCATAGAGAATATATTGACACCTAGTCAGGATTTTGCGCTAGGAGCAATCTGTGAGGCGAAAAACAGCCAAAATGAGCCACTGGTCTGAAGTATAAAACTGGGCATCGATCACTATAGAGCTACAAAGAGACAGAGAATCGATGTCCAGTTATAACCTACAGAGGGGGAGTTTTATTCTGTACCTTCTGATTTATGAGTGCTTAGGGATTCTTTTCCTAACTATCTGGGAAATGAATTCTAATGTAATTTTGATATGTGGAAACTATCAATGTGTATGTTTAAAAAAAAATTCTTATCATCATAATAAATGTAGTTATGTTTATTACACCCACACTTTTTAAAGTCCCCTAGGTTTGCCTCTGCGGTAACCCGAACATACGCGTTTACATGATCCGGTGCCAAAACAGCCCGTCATGCTGACAACATAATGGGTGATGTCAGTACAGGGTCATGTTGTACCCCCCTCATTACCCCACACCACTACACAACCGGGTCATGGTGCGGGGGGGGGGCTTTAGTGCAGCCCGCTTACAGCATACAACCATATGACATTATTATGTAAATACCGACCGACAACAGTGGCTTTATCTTATAATATGTATACCGTTCTGTTGTGAATTAACGCACCCTGGAGGTTTGATCATTCCCAGCGCTTATACAAGACAGATGCTTAATCAAGATGATAATTCTTCTAGTGCTTAAAACCCATTGAGGGCGACCCGACCAGGAAATCATAATTTTAGCTATTGGGGGTTGGAGGTGATTTTTTTAGCAAGATTCCAAATCCCGGTTAACACAATGGTTACTATACCTAGGGTATGCGTGTACACAATTCTTCAACATACATTGCTATTTGATGATCCCCCTTTCAAGCAACTGCTTATAGACCAATTACACCTCAATACACGTTATTTAGGTGGTCTAAGGAGGTGGGATGATACGCTGGGATATTCCCCAGTATGCTGGGGCCTACTGATTCCTCGCTTGACATGAGTAATCTTTAACTACCGGGTAAAAAGGTTAACGTCACTGTACGTGTATCATATACCTTATATCCTGACATGTTTATTATGACTAATACACACACCTCCAGTTTCCTGTCCTCTATCCTGCTAAAATCTCCGCTTTTCATATCTCTTTAACCCTTTACGGACAGCATACTGCTCTAATACTTTGCATTCTTTGTTTTCCTGATTCATAATTGTAGCTCTGGCGAGTACTATGAGTGGGGGCCGCATTTAAGGATCATGCCAGCCTTCAAAAGTGTCAACATGATGCACTCATGCATCAAAACGACAAAGAACATAGCACATTAAAGCACTATCTAGCCCTTAAAGTGTTCACTGTGTAGTGACTAGCTTGGTGGGAATCCCTCCCCCTACCTCCTACTCATGTTAACCGCAATGATCATAATCTACCTCCGCTAACTCATTTTAAGTTGCACTGAATTGACTGAAATATCCTTAGGTACAATTATGAAAGGGAAGAGAAGTCTCTTCATAAGCAGCCTAAATCCTGATTAGAACCTGAGCCATCAAATAAACAATTGGTAATTGGCGAGAATGTATAGAATAAAAATGTTTGTGGCTCTGCCTAGTTTTTTTATAATCACTAAGACCTCAGAGGTTTCTAAGGGAGTGGTCATCAATTTCAACCTGCAGGGGGGGGGGGGGTGGGTGGGTGGGGACTGAAACTTTTCCGACCCCTTCGGCAGGGGAGGGGGACCAAAAATGTTTTGACCCGCTCATGCGAAAATCCCCCAATCCCCCCCCCCTTTTGTTGTTAAAAAATGACCACTCCCTTAGGGCAATCATTGGTTGGCATTGTGCAGCCTGAGTGTGCAGTGTTATCGGTTTAGGACCCACAGACCGTTGCCCCACATTCAGGGTCGCACGGCTGCCGGCGGTATAAACTGTTGACAGTCACTATTATGTGATATCAATATCATAGACCACCCGTGTTTGCCCCTATGGCTTGATATACTCTCTCCCATCACTCCTGGTTTCGCTCGCTACTGTAAAACTTCCTGTAGAAGACACGGTTTGTACGTGAATTGTAACCCTAGTGCAACTTATTGGGTCCTCCCAAGATGGGCATGCGGCTCATATAAGAGTCAAGGACACTACAGTACTAAAATTACCAGAGTCAGGCCCCATGTCGGTTTTAGGACTTAACATTAAATTAAGGGTGCGGATTGTATATGTGGTTGCAACTTATACATTAGGCTATATGCTACACCTAACCACATTGTAAACCAGATCTCTGATCAGACGCAGCAGTGGTTGATTTTTTTTGATTTTTTTCCCCCACAAACACAATGTTATAACAGCTGATATCAACATGATGATAAGGAACTACGACAAGTTGATGACATGTGAAAAGGGCGAGTCTCGACCCTCTAATTCTTTCATAAAAATGCCCAAAATTGGTTGTCATAAAAATTCAAGTACCGGTACCGGTATTCACAGTTCGTAAAATGACACATTGAAAAATTACAAAATACTTACTGATGTGCAAGTACATCCTTATTACTAATTCAACATATTATGTGCATTTGATATTCAGTGATTGACAGCTGATTGAAAAGTCAAATACATTAAAGGTAACAAATGTGAACATGCTGTTACAAAACAAGTGATGAATCTAAGGTAGCAAGCATCTTATAAGACAGGGAAATGCGTTTAGATTAATAGTAACAAGCAGTGACAAGGGCGCAAGGTTATTGTAATAGTAGAAAGATATATATCAAAGAAAAGATAGAAAAATGCTGAAATCATGTTTCAGAAGAGTATCAGGTACCCCAAAGTATCACCAGCTCCCCAACTTCTAATGGAATACTTTTTTTGAAACAAACAAACCACTCTCATTTTATATTTACTTTAAAATGTCAAATTTAAAAATCAAAATTAGCCCCCACCCATACCTTTTTTTCAATTAAAAAAAAGAAAATTTGCAAAATATCACAATAGCATCATTACATTTTTTTGTATGAAGGATATCAATAGTAATGAGTTATAGCTAAAAAGTATTTCCATTAATAATTATTTCACCCAAATCTGTCCTGGTTAGTAGCAGCTAATGTTAGTGGATCTGCGTCTGTAAGCGTGTTTGGTAGCGCTGCACCTACAGACTCAGTGCGCTACACTCACCTGTCGATCCCTGCCTGCCTACGGTCGTCTCTACCTGACCGTTTACAAGGTGTTCATGAGAGTGACTGCAATGAGGCAAATTTCTGCTGAGTCATTAAACTCAGTTGCGGGGACCCACACCGCTCGTAATGTACAATACGTCCAATTCGCACAGCCGACGCTGTTCGGCTTTTGATGTTGGCCAAAAAGCAGGTTTTTTGCCAACATTTCTATTTTCGGGGGTTCCATTTTTGGTTGCTTTGTAGAGGAGGGATTTTGGGTTGAAGCTTAACATGCAAAGATGGTGTTAGAAGTGTGACAGAAATGACAGCAAAAGGAAGTGGAAATATGGCCAAAAGGTATGCAAACTCTATATTATAAAATTCCACAAATAATTTTTTCCCAGTAAATGTCGTAATGACCCTTAATAGGGAATCCGCAATATGTTAAATTTTGCAGCTTTTTCAAAAAAAAATTAATGGTTCGACCTTTCTGCTAGACAATCGTCACATGTATAAAACCATATTAATAGGAAACATTAAACACCACACAACAGACAACAATCAAGCAATAGGAGAGAAGGCCTAACATGCAACTAGGAAGCAGATGGTAACTAGGTCATGTTGACCCACTTAGCAGACAAAAACTAGGTCACTTAGTCAGAGAGAACAACATGACCTAATTCTGAGGGGTTTGGTTTCCACAAGGTCAATTCAGGTTATAGCATTCAAATCACAACAGATCAAAAACAAACAAAACAAGAAGCATTCTTGAGAATTCTTGAGTCTTTGGGTATAACATGAACTGACCCGGGAGGGGGATTACGACGACATGCAGGCATGCTTAACGCTGGAGTGAAATGTAGGTCGCTGTGACCTCATTAAATGCAGGTCGCGATGGCCTAATTACCTGTGGGCATGGGGGGATGGTAGGGGAGAGACTCGGTGGAGGCTGCGTTGGTAACAGGATGGTACCCGGCTACACTGCAATCAGAATCCGCCATTTGTATCAGTAACGCCAATTTACCCGCTTTTGTTGATATTCTCGTGTGATGGCCCTCTGGAATGTTGGCCTTCGCACCCATAGCCCTTGGAACTAGGTCCCCTGAGACTAGGGCCCATTCCAGGAGCCCTAGTTCAAAGGGTCTTTATTCCAGAAAGCTGGATTCTTATTGTCCCATGCAGATGGGAAGATGACCAAATTTAATTTTGCATACTACATTCTGGCATTAAACCATAAAAAAAGTGGTGAAGGTATCGGGGAAAACCTTCATGCAACCACCTTTAGGCAGTTTAATATGTTCATGAGAATAAGTTTATATATATTAGGACTCCATTATTTTGTTAGTAATAGTTTTAGGCATTATGCCTTTAGATCAGGGGCCTTAGAACCAAGGCCCCTGGAACAAGGCCAGCTAGTTTCAACGTCCATCAGTGATATCAGCACAAGTCGGTCGGTAGCTGCTGAATCATTAAATAAATGTACTGGTGGGCGCTGTGACCCTCTGGTAGGGCCCTTGTTCTTAGGGCCCTGATTCAGTTGGACCTTGTTCCAAGGGCCTTTACTATTAGGTCCCAATTATCAGAGAGCCCTGTGGCCTTATACAACTATATCAGATAGTTACCCAAGTGTAAGGGTATTAGATACCTAAACAATATGTACAGATATATATGCCAATTATGTGCATTACCACCTGGAATAAATCCTCGTGGAATAACACTATTTCTCTAAATTGAACCGAATGGGTAACATATATCTTTTTTCTTTTAGTTTTGATATCTTTCAAATGATAATTTTTTTCAAAAGTTTTACAGACATATGTATATGCACTATATTACTGTTGCTTCCTTTATGACCATCTAACTTACGATCATATATAAGCATTTATGCATACACAACTTCACTCCAAAACTAAAACATTAAAAGATAAAGTTAGGTATAGAGACTTGTTTTAACAATATTATACCAATGCCATGATTAGTTTTACTAAATCCTTGGAAGTATACTTTGTAGAGCATATTGGAACTTCTTACATTAATTAATGAGTTCTAGAGGCTACTTGATTACCATAAACCTTTGACAAACTTTACACCAGAGTAAATCTACATTATCTATTATCAAATGTAGACACTAGTCTATGATGCTTGCAACTATTTAGGGTAATAGACTACAAAGATGACAATCAATGAGTGGTAATATCTTAAAACCTATTCTCAGTTTTTCGGAGGGTATCACGCGAGTTCGTGCGAGAAGGTCAAATTTGCATACATACATAACATTACACCAGTCAAAATTGTATTCATCAAAATTTAAAGTATGAGGAACATAGTCTATTTCTTGTGGAAAGTCATATAACTAATAAACTCAAAAACAAAGAATGTTTAGATGAGATCTAATTGTAATGCCTTAGATATGGATTTACATCTAAACCCTTATTTTATGATAGGGAATAGGATAAAAGCAAGCCAATGACTGAGGGTCTTAATTCAATTGGGCTCTTTCTAATTTGTTTGCTTAGGGGCTAAGAACAAGGGGAGATTGGCAAAATTGTCATAGCCAACGGTTTTTTATTTTATTCTGGAATCATGCATGGGATCTTATATACTATATGATTAGAATTCCTATTTTAAGGACTTATTTTAGGAGAAAATGTTTGGGGCTTAATCTAGGCTTTAAAATTTGACTGTGGGTTAAAATAAAGACTTAATTAGCTTGATGCTGAGATTAACAAAGCAGTCCATAATCACATATTCCCCAAAGAGTTTTTATCAATTTCATGAAGTTGAATTAATGTGATGCTATCATTATTTTAATCTCACATTGGCGAAAATCAACAGCTTTTCAAACACATAAACTTATGTTCAGTTTAATTTCATCTAGAACCATTGGAATATGTCGAATAGGATTGCTTTTGGCTGCAAAGCTTAGCATCAAACCTCATAACAGGGTTCTCCGCAGACTAAATAAAAAAGACTGCATTTCTTCTTTTAAATCCTAATTAGGGTTTTCAGGTGAAGGATATAGCGAAGAGATATACATGATTATCTGCAAGCTACCCGCTATAGAATATTACAATTTGAACATTACTAACCAAGACTATATCATTACACCTGACAATTATGATAACAGGATTCCTTTAGAATTCATAGGCTTTTCAGCAATTACTATAATTGTCATAACTTTACCTCCAATGGAAATATTTCTCAGCTATAGAAAGCTAAACCACACTTGCAGCGAATTTGAGGAAATTTGACAAAAGCGGGCGCACGTTGCGGCATAGAGCGCTACTTGCAGTGTGCGGGGAACCCTGGTGGATTTGGTAGATTTTCGGTTCTTGGAACCATAGCCTTCGGAACATGAGCCACCAGGACCAGTAACCTCTGAACTGGCTCTTGTAACTGGGATCATCTATAGTAGTAGGACTTAGTCAATTTGAGGGGAAACTTAGAAGTGTTTTCTAAGGGAATCTTCATATATTTGAGACGAATGTCCAGTAAATGGATTCTGAATGTACTACCTGATATTAAGAATATAGAAATCATTAGTTCCAAATGACTCGTGTTCAAATGGCCTTATGTCAAGGGCCCTGGTTCAGGTGACCCAAATCCCAAGGGCCCTCGTTCAGGTGATGCAAGTTCCAAGGGCCCTGGTTCAGGTGACCTAAATTCCAAGGTCCCTGGTTTAGGTGACCCAAGTTCCAAGGGCCCTGGTTCAGGTGACCTAAATTTCAAGGGCCCTGGTTTAGGTAACCTAAATTTCAAGGGCCCTGGCTCAGCGTGGCCAAAGTCTGGATGCGCGTATTAAGGCCTGATACCGGTGACGTACCTAGTAACATGGAGGGTGCTACTACTCGGCGGTGAGTCAGTATAGGAGGGTATGAGGAGGTGGTCAGGGAGCTTACTGCCACACAGAAAATGTTACACACAATAAACATTTATTTAACTACAATTAAATCAAGATAATTTCTGTTGTTAAAATTAAAACTAAATTATCATTAGGATAGGCTTACAGTAAGTTAAATCAAATGAGAAAATAATGTGAACATTAATCAAGTTATCTTAATTGTTATATCTGACTAGAGATTAAAGTGAATCAATAAGTTTTCTATCAGTAAATGACTAATCAAGAACTCTAATTCATTATACAACTAAAGATCAATCAAGGAGTTTCTTTCAAAATTAAAGAATGGCCATTTTAAATAGTCCTAAATACAAGCTTTTATACGTAATCAGGCATATAATTGAGCCTTATCACTTCTCATAACTTAACTTCACCGATCTATCAGAGAAATTAGTATTAGTTTAGGTGGAACTTATTTGCTTGTTATTGGTTTCAGATTTTAAGTGTCTTAATATTTCTTACAGACATTGACAAAAATTTAAGTAACAATCTTTCTCGAAGGAAGACATGACTGGCTAATTGTTTTGTTTTGTTTCTGTTTGGGTAGTTTAGGCAATCCAGAATGATTATAGTATAGTTTTATGACTTCACATCTATATTAAAGAGAACTGGGTACTATGTATAGCAACGAGGTAGAAGTACACACTATCAACTTAGTCAGAAACCCTCTGACCTGGGCTCTTCAGAACTAGGGCCTATTTTCGAGTGCTCCACCCGTTGCCAGAAATGGCTAAAGCCTTTAAAAGGATAGAGAAAACGGTTCAATGTGAAAGAGCCCTTTAAGCTTTATCCAGGGCCTAGTTCTGAGGGCCCCACTTCCGAGGGTCAAGAGACCTTAAATTAACCTGCTATGTACATGTATGTATAATATTGGCTATTAATATGTATTAGTACTTAAGGTTAAATAATAGGTGTCCTAATGGTGAGGTTCACTGTAACATGTCTGGTACAGTTGGGTACGTGCGCACAGTGAGGACAGGACATGGTATAGGTGATGGTGTCTGGTGAATCTCTTAACCCTTTAAGGACGGTATGATACCTTAATGCATGATGCCCTTGATCGTCACGATGCGTGAATTCAGCCCTGGCGAGTAACTCGCCAGGGCTGCATTCCAGCATCATGCCGACCCTATGGGGTTGAAACACTCCTGGAGGGTCGGTATGAGGCACCAATGCAGCACCGGCGAGTTACTCGCCGGGGCTTCATTGGAACTATACCTGGGAATGTGTAGTGTGCATGGCTAGGGCTTAGCAGAGATGCCACAATCTTTACTAAATCTACTGTGATTTATTTCATGTCATGTTTAATGAATGATTACTTTGAATTTATAAATATTGTAGTCTACAAAAATTACCAATGAAACGATTAGCCATGAATATGATTCAGAATACAATATAACTGGGCATCTCTCCTTTAGGGTGTAGCATCTATGAGGCTTGGTGGGAATGCCCTTGGAATGGTGCAAATGATGTTTAAGAGACTTTTGTCATTAAATATCTTACGTATTTTATATTTTTGACAGTTATGTCATCGACGCTAAATCTATAACCGATCTTTTCTTTGACTTATACTATATTGATTGGCTTTTCTTATTAGGAAACATCATAATTTACATATAATCAGTAAGCTTTTAGGAGCAATTAAATGGTTTATTTTAGAGAAAGTTTTGAGGTATACTTACGCTTTTCGCCGTAATTCTACATCAGAACCTAAATCAGAATAAAAAGGGGGGAGATAATGTTTGCATGTAGACACCTTACGTTGAAACTGAATTGAGATGAATTTGTATAAATCTCGATTGACTGGAGCTTTACTTTCTATAAAAGTATGAATATATTATGTATACATATATACAGATGTTTGTTTTGGCCGATCGCCTAATTAAAAATTCAGAAAATACCCCATGTCCTTATACATGTTGTAAGGGCTGCATAGTGCTTTAAAACACTATGCCATTTTTCGTCATGATGCATGATTGCAGCCCTGGCGAGTCTACTCACTCACTACGGCTGCATTCATGCCAACCCTTTGAGAGTGTATCAATCCCATGGGGTCGACTCGCTAGGCTGCATTTATGCATCATGGCGACAAAGAGCATTCTATGCTACAGAACAATGCGACCCTTAAATGGTAACACAAATAATATTCAATGACAAATTGGTCCTACCTTTAGCGGTGCGTCTCTTGTGCAGGAATACAATTACTACCACAACTATCACCAGTACCAGTATGACGGCCACTACGACCCCGGCAATGGTAGCCACCCCAGCCGACGCTACATCCTGACCTGTAGGCCATAATACAACAACATTTTAACCATCATAAATCTTCTTTCTCTTTTTTTTTTTACTATTTACAGTAAAATTGTTTCTTATAATTGGTCTGAGATGCAGGTGTACAACATAACAATGTTGAATGAAAATCGACGTTTCTTACAGAAAAAAAACATTTACAAATAATAATGTTATGCTCTAGGGGTGACATCTAAGGCAAAGGCGGTGACATAGGATCTACATTGGAATATGACAACCTGCCACAAATGTGAGATGGAATATCTAGATCCATGAGTTTTTCCGTTAATGTTATCTTGTACTATGGTCATTCAGAGTGAGGTCCAATAGTGCAATTTCCACACTAGGAATGACAATACAGCAAAGACCAATAGGGTACTTTGTTATAGCACAAATACAACTAGATTTTCAACAACCAGTAGTCGAATGCCATAGAATGCCTCATACATGATGAACAATATTGAAGGTCCTATACTTGAACCAACGATAGACCATTGAGACCATACAGTATACTATCACTAGCCTTTATTAAACTAATCAATGGATAACAAGGGGAGAAATGTTACCAGTGATTTTCACTTTTTCAAATAAAAAAGTGGGTAGCTCTAAATCAATACTACTAATAACGATTTATTCTTCACCAGTTAATAGCTGATTGGCAATGGACAAAGAATAAATATTCATTAAAAATACAGGATAGCATATCAGAAGTCTGTCAAGTAACGAGTACCAATAGTAACCAAAATGAAATAGGAAAATAGAATGAGCACACAAAATAAAAGTCTGTTCCCAATCTGTGTAAAATAATTACAACTGGGTACCCAGAGGGGCCTAAAGCCTAGTATTAAAATAAGATTGATAGAAGCCGAGATATGTTTAAGAAAGATATAAACATATGGTAATATAATATAATATACACAAGCCCAATAGACATACCTTATATTCATATGTTGGTCCTTTGCTATGCACCAGAATTGGTAATTTGATACGCTTGATTATAATCAATATCACCTATAATACTATGGTCTAATATCACCAAAAAAGAAGATTAGCCCTGACCACTCTCATTTCTTTAATAGAAACCCCTTTTAATGTTGTCAAAGAAAATCTAGAAACCACCCCAAAAGTTTGATGTCTCTCCAGTGGTGAAATAATATGTTTCACGTATTATAGTAAAATACCAACGAGAAAAAAAAGATTCATTGAAACTAATTTAAGGTATTCATAAGCTTAATGTTTTTTGTTTAGAATTTTTTTAAAAATAAGCATGCATTTTCATGTTATTAATTTATATTTTAAGCAGTAAACAACTAAGTATACTTGAGTCCATTGCTTGTGATGTTTGGTAGAACTGCTAATATGGCAGAAAGAGAACGCTAATTCTCTATATATCTATACCAGTAGTTTAGCCTGTATCTTGGCGTCATATGGATTAGATTTAGCACTACTTTTTAGTACAGATAACATTAGTAAATACGTAATATGTTAGTCGTATCATGAAATACAATATCTTTAATAGAAACCCCTATTGAACCATTTTTGTATGATTTCAAACTACTTAATTGATCTCCTATAGCATTGTGTTAGTGATGAAATATTAGTATCACAAAAGAAAATGATCAACTTACGCTGGCTTTGCGGCTCGGTGGAGAGATCAGTCGCGATGGCGTTAACCCTGTATTGCCCCTCGTACACAGCGACCTGTACATCATAATGCTGTGTGATATCAAACTGACCCGGTACCATCGCACGTAGCTCAGTGACCGGTACCCGCTCCGTAACGGCCTCTGGGTACCGTCTAAAAGCAGCCTCGGACGCTTGTTTGTATAGAATCTCCAGGCCTACAACCGAGTCTGACGATGTGTCGCGCCGACGTCTTTCTGCGCCTTCAGTCTTCAACTCCCACCGAATTGTAAGATACTCTGCAGTGATCTCAGCCGGCAGGAATTTGATTGGGGGCAGTGCTGAAAGAAGACGTAATGTAATGATTATATATTTGATGTTATAGGTACCTTACTCTTCACATAATTTATAATTACCAGTGTTCCTTTTTTGAAATTTCGTAATGTTACCTAAATGTAAACAATTAAATCTATTTGATTTGCAGTATTATAAATTGCAAAACCCCGGTTACGGGATTTTCATAGTAGGGTGTACGGACTATGCACAAGGTATTTGGACATATGTTACAGTACTATAGTATACAATGATTAGACCTCCAAATGCAGGTCAAAGGATTTGTTGCTTACATGTGAGCTGCAATGCCTTTTTTACTCCATCTAAATACATGTGGTAGTGAGTCGTTGATGTATTTTGAACATATTGATTAAGATACATTCTTACCTTTAGTACGAGTATTAATTACAGCATAATCACTGTATGGGTCTGTTTCTAAGACGACTGGCCGTTCGTTCATTGCTCTCACTCTCACACTGTAATGAAATTATTACAGTTTCTGTAGCATACAATAGTTATGCTGCATTAACATGAATGTACACTGTTTGATACGGGGGCTGCATTTACCAAAATATTCTTAAGTCCGTTACTGGGAATCTGTGAGTATGTCCAGCCTTAATGGTTAATGCTAAACTGTGGAATTTTAAAGGGCTGTTAAAATTGGGTTTATAGTTGATAGTTGACTATAGTACTGGAGACATGCTAAAACTATCCCTTTAGCCTTTATTAGATTAATTTTTACCCTAGAAGATGACATTGTGTGCTAACTGTTTAACTGACCTGTAGTTGGTAGCCGGCACAAGATTGAGGAGGCGTATTTCACATGGCGCTGTTTCCTCAATGCAAGACACAGGTTCGGTCTGCCACGTAGACTCCCCATCCTTTCGGTACTCAAGTTCAAATCCAGTCAGGGGATAGCCGCCGTTGAACCCAGGTGCCCAGGTGATTAGCAGGGTCTCTGATGTACGACTTGCAGTTTCTAATACCTTTGGCTTATGTGGGCTACCTATAAATTTAACATTAAAAAATGTAATTAGTTTTTTCCAGTGTCTGCTCTTTTTTCATGTACATGTATTCATTATATTGTTTGCCTTATTTCTTTCATATAAGTACAAATCAATAAGAATGTACCACAGTAAAACCACCAGTGATCCATAATAATAATCCTCACCTCGTTCCTCTAGCTTGATGTCAAACTTCCTGACGTATTCTTGACCTTTGATTGTGGTGGAAACTCGACACTCATAGGTCCCAAAGTGCTCTTCGCCCACATTAGTGAACTTCAGTTTGTTGTCTTCTTGGGTTGTTCGGTCAGGAAGTGGTCCTCCTTTAAACCTCCACTCATAGGTAGGTGTAGGATTGACACAGACATCACACACGAGGGTTTTGTCCACTTTTGTTGCTGATGAGTTCTCACGTGGCCCTCCTCTCCACATGGCAGGATCTGGAACAAAACACAAAATGATCCTTTTGATGAATTAATATATTTAAGTCATACATGCAGCAAATCTGAGCCCTAAATCTGAGCGTCTCTGAGTTACAAAGGACGTGCCACCAAAGCCAAGGGGGCCAAGACCATTTTGAAAATGTAGAAGCCAAATGGTGCCATTTTACATATTTTAGTTTTTCTAACCAAAAAAGACTAATATGCCCTCCCCCTCCACATAATAGGCAAACTACTTTATCAGTCGATCTGGATGAATCATAACCAATTAGAAATGAAAAAGAAATCCCATACAATTTGTAAAATATTATTAATTTCTGGCTCCCCCTATGATGCAAGGTACAATCTTATACTTATAAACATAGTAGTTCCTGCTTACATTGGACAGCAATCCTGAAAACCTTTGTTTTGGAGGAAGGTACTCCGGCCACTGTCCCTGAAGTTTTGAAAGAGTAGTCCCCATTGAAGTAGGTCACCCGTTCACAGCTCTCCAAGTCTCTGCCAGCTAATTTCCATACATACGTCACTTTTGTTCCGAAGGTCTCGCCAAATGGAAAATCCCCGCTGATGTTCTTCTTGGTTACGGAGAAGTCGTCTTGTGATACGGTAGCACTAGAGTTTTGTAACATCATGTGTAGCCCCCTGCCACCTGTGACTGTGTAGCTGATCACAAAGGTATCGTCATCATAACGTGGTTCATGCTGTTGGTGAGTTTGACTCCCCTCGATGTTCAATGGCGCTGTAAAAAGAAATGTACATTGTATATAAATATCAACCTATCGAGATTATACTGTGCTACATCTTTAGAACTGACTGCTCTAATATCAACTTTGAACTGCGTTAAACACTGGTGCACTATTTATTATTCATTCATTAAACTGACCAATAGCCAGACAACAGTATATATAATATCCACACTTGGGTGCAAATTTTATGGACTGACACGATTCCTTATTAATACTTAAATACCATAAGGACAATTATCATGCTTGCATTTGGTAAATGATGACAGATCTTAAAGAATCTGAAAAGCCACATATATGATTGATGAATTTATATCCTTTAATATCAAATAGTCTGTGGAGATGAAACTAAGTTACCTTCAACAACTACAGGAGCTGGTTGTGAAAAATTACTGGGTCCAATTTCGTTTGTGACTGCACAGGCGTAGCGTGCTGATTCTGTTACTTGTGTTGGAGCAATGTCCAAGGTGGCTGCTTGATCATTCAGCTCAATACCATTCCTTGTCCACACAAAACCATCATGCGGAGGGTTGCCCGGGTCGGTCAGGGTGTCTGTAGTGCATGTTAGCTTCTGTTCTGTGCTCACTAGCATTACAACTTGAACTGGGGAGATCCCTGGCCGGCCAGATGGCTTGTCTGAAAATCAAACATTCCAAAGGATTCTTATTATATTGAAAATAATTTCTCACATGCAGGGCCTTTAACAACAGTGAAACTGTATATATTATAGGAAGTATACAGAATTGGGGATTGTAATAGGAGCACTTTGGCTATGCTTTTAACTATTGATCTCCTATTCTTTAATGATCTTGTTTTGCCTATACATACGGTATAAAAAGGGGTTTTCTTATTCTAGAGCAGTACTAAAATAGACATTTTGATACCACATGGTATCGGTTATAGTTTTCTGCTGAGTTTGGGGTGTAGGTTATCCATGTGATGCTGGTTTAATTTTTATATGCCAGAATTTATGTTAATAATTATAAAACTGCAGGATGCATTTTGATTTTGACATTTTCAACTACAATATGTATTACCTGTAGCCTGCTGAAAATAAAGCACATAAATCTTTTGCACATAAATTTAGTCAATGAAGAAATGTAGATACACTGTACTTACATTTTACATTAAGATTATGGTCTTGATGCGAAGTGCCTATCTTGTTGGTGACCTCACATCTATATCGCCCTTTATCAGTCCTCATTGCAGGAAGTAGTTTATATTCCGCCACATCACCATTTGGGGTAGGTAGTTGTCGGTCGTCTAAGTACCATACTAAGCTAGTGAAGTCTGGTTTGGCGTCAACTGAGCATGTTATCGTTACATCCTCTCCCTCATCAACTGCTGTTAATCCCTGAAGCTCTACTTTTGGTTTATCTAGAAATGGAAATTATTAAATTGAGAAATCCTCAATTTCTGAATTCTTAAATACATAGGCCTTTTCTATAACAAATGAAATTAAAAATGTATTTGCATAAATGAGTAATTTGATGCACCAACACACCATATCATTGAAATCAGAGTCACTGAGCACTGAGAGCATAAAAGAGTGCCAATTCAAAAACACAATATTATTATAACTCATCTTGGCACACTCTAATAAACAACGTGTTACTAACAATTTCATTAAATATGACATTCTGAAATAACTAGGTATTTGACGGATTTAAGGTTGATCGCTACTCATTGAAAATGGAGCACTGCGCAGGTCTCTGCGCATATAGCTTAAATGTATCAGATTGAGCTAATATTAGAAAACTAGATACATATACATGCTTACAAAGCCATATTAAAAGATGAGCTAATTTTGAGCAAAATTGAGCATTTTATTGGACTTTGAAAATTTGATACATTTATAGCCAATAATATTTGCTATTTTCAATATAAGTTAGAATATTGAACTTATCAATCAACAAATCATGATCTAGATAGATATAGATCTCATCAGGTTCTTTAAAATAGCCAAGGGTAGGATTTAGAACCATTTCATACCCCGATTTTTGCCATTTTACCCATTATTTTAGGCTTTAAATATGAAATTTAGTCAAGTTTTGCATTATTTTTTAACTTCAAAGGCCCAAAACCATAAAAATATGCCTGGGACCACCTATCAAAATTCCTTTAAAATGTTAGCTATTGGTCCAAACAATTTTTTGAAAAAATAAAAAAAAAAGTTCATGGATTTTTAGATATTGCTGAAGAATTATGCATTAAATTTGAATTTTCGTCATAAAACCATCCCGTTTTTTCATACAAAAGTACATTTTTGGACCATGATTTTATTTTTTCCATTAAAAGACATGACCTAGGATTGTTCATGTGCAATACAAAATTAATGTGGGCATTGGTTCACTAAGAAAAAAAATCATGAAAATTTCCCTTTTTTTGTAATTTTTGGCAAAAATTGACAATACTTTTTTTTTTCAAAAATCTGTAATAAAAAAAGTAGCTCGGGACCCCCCCATTTTTTTTAACATTTTCCATTTCTAAATGATATAAGCTACCTTTGGGGGAAAAAACAGGACATTTCATGGATACAAAGTTAAGAGTAGCGATCAACCTTAATCAAGAACTAGAACCTGAACCATGAATCATATTATTCTTAAAATAAGTTTATAATTGTTCTTTGAAAATGGTATGTGTCATGCTATTTTGTCTTCAAAAGAGATCTAAAGTCAAATACGTTTACTTATGGTACACAACTTACACAAAACCTCCAGGTGGAATTTGTCTTTCTGTATCCCATTACCAGCGTCGTTATCTATTCTGCATCCATAGTCACCATCATCTGCTGAGGCCAGGTTACTTATCAACAACTCATCCGTGTCCACACCTGTGTACTTGTCATTGTTTGACAGCTGCAGACTGTTTTTATACCACTTGTAGGATGTGGATGTAGGCTTCCCTTCATCAATGTTTTGGCAGACCAGGGTCTTGGAGCCTCCCTCCACAGCATCGCTCTGCAGGTCCTTTGCTACTGCTTTTGTTTGGTACTTATCTACAAAGGTATTAAAGACAACAAAGAATGGTAAGGATTATTGATGGTCATAAACGTCAGCATACTGCATTTGGCCTGACTATGTGGAATACCACTCCTTTGGGGTCAAATTTAAGACTAGGAATTGTCAAAAGTATGTATTTTTGGGGCAGAATTGTACTTTAACTTGGAAGATTTCGACTAACAATTATTCAAAGTGCATTGTACAATGGTCAGGTCGAATATAATGGGCATACATGTATACTCTAATGGAATAGGAATACTCTAATGGTATAGGAGCCACAATATGCCCTTTAAGCCATATGGAGTGTGTAATATCAATTAAACAATGTTTCCAGTATTACAAGTATTTTGTCTCATTAGATCTGATTTAGTCTCCCATTACATAAAAGATTTTGTATATAGCTGCAGAAATATATATAATTCTGCTGATCAAATACTTATGAGGGTCTTGATTATCAATGTTGGCCATTTCAAAGGTTTCAATCATTGATGGGGTAATTAGTATGTAGACAATTTGGCTTCATGCATGTTTTCTTAAGTACTCGATACAATTATGATATGGAAAAGTAAATGAGAGCACAAAGATATGATAGTATTTATAGTGTATAACAGATTGAATTCAGCAAGAGCATACTTACAATAAACAAGAACTTTGTTCCCGGCCTCACTTCTCAGATTAGTATCGACTCCATGTACGGCTTTACATTGTAGTTGTTCCATGTCATCTCGCCTGAGGAACCCAGATGTAAGTGTGCTAGTCACCCTGAAGGTCCCATCTGTGTTTTCTGAACTTGTTTCAGTATGACTGCTGGTGGAGACAGGGTTGGGCCCCAAATACCAGCTGAAGGTCATGTTTGCTGGTTTTACTCGATGCACAACGCATGATATTGACACCGGTTCCGATTCTATCACATGACTTGGAAAGCGTTCCATGAGAACTTGTGTTGGCCGAACTATAAAGGGATAAGTGCAGTGGGGGTTAAGCTAAACTTCATAGAATTTATAAATGTTATTTAGTACTGGTTCAGTTTTTAACTGTTTTAATGAGCAGAATTTATAAGTTCATCCTTCATATAGTTTTATGGATAACATTTTCAATTTTTCACATTTAACTGCTCTAAGAGGTTACAAGACATGATTCTTAGGCAATGTGAACCAAAGCTGGTTCAGGCTTAATATAGAAGTCAGGAATAATGACATAAAAATTTGAAAGATTTCGCATCTAATAATATTATTGTGCTATTTATTTTTAAGTAGTTTTTTCCCCCAGTATTTCAGTATGTCAGACTACACAATATTCTCACTTACCATAGACATGAAACGTATTGAATGACCATGTCTGTTTGATGAAGTTGCTGACAGTCAGTGTATAGTTGCCTTCATGTTGCAGTGCCGTGTTCGGAATAAGTAAGTCGGCTGTCGCTGCATCATAACCATAACCTTCTTTCTTTAATCTAAGGTTGTTAAAATAAGTCAATATTTGGGTAGAGGGTTCCTCGATTGCCCCTTTCATGTAAAAAGTGTCATACCATTTCATTATTCTCTGTTTTTCTTGTGTGCTTTTGATCCGTGATGGATAACCGACAAATCCATAACTAACATGCAGCCCTGGAAAGAAAATGAGTAAAATTTATGAATTCATACGAAGAATAGATGTAGCCTAATAGAGTTATTCAAGTACATCTGGATATAGTTTTATGTACTCTGCTAAAATATGTCGCACTATTTTAAACTGCTATAATAAAATGTTATTTTCAGGTATGGCATATGTTGACAATAAGAGGTTTTCCATAGCCAGTAACTGGGTAAGAGAAAATGGGCCAACCATGTGGCATTGTTACGGAGATAGACTTTTGAGCTTTAACTATCAGATGTACAAAAGAAGTACTCTCTTTAAAAACATATATAATACTCCTGTACTACATATTATCATAATGTTGCTTTTTATGTTTGTAAGTGACTTACCATAGACTATAACAGTAAAGGCCTGCTCTACTCGGCCATTGCTGTTGGACATGACACATTTGTAGCCTCCACTGTTCCCGAGTGTGGCTGAGCGGAAGGACAGCACCTCACCAGTTGCTACTTGGACATTCTAAAAAGTTATAAATGAACAAACAAAATGATGTGGTGATATGAAATATATTGATCAATTAACATAAAACCATACAATTCAGCTGTCTTTCTTTAATATAAATCTTATATTCTTGTGATTTTTATTTATCTGCATAATAACTTGGTCCATTTAGAGACATTTCCACGACATCTGTGATGCTAGAAGTGGTTGTGTAATGTAACTGTGTAAGATAGATATCAAATTGTACTTCTAAACAGACTTAGGGTGGCTCTGACAGGCACAATATATGAGGCTATGGGTAGTGATACTTGCCTCTTTGTACCACGTAACTGTTGTACTAGAGTCTCCTACTTGGATGTAACACGCGATAAAGGTAGAGTTTCCCTCCAAGGTCTCCAGTGTGTTGGACAGAGGATATTGTCGTATTATTGGTGGCTCTGAAATTGAGATACAGAGGACAATTACGCTAATGTAGTAAAGCAATCAAAAAGAGGATAGCATCATTTGCTGCTTGTTAAGGCCAGACCAAAAAGAAATGTTGGTCAACAGATTTCGCGCACCTTATTTCCGGAAATGGAATTTTTTTACGTTTTAAAAAATCGTCAATGGATTTCTCTCGCCTCACTTTTTTGGAAAATTGAGATTTTTTTTCGATTTTTTTCCTTCTATTAATTCTCCCAGATCAACTGAGATTTTTTTTGTCGCTCGCTCCACCTTTCCATCAACAAAACCCATTGACAAAAAATTCTTTAAAAAAACACTATTTCGCTCGCACCATTTTTTCCAAAGTGAAATCCATTGACCAACTTTTTTTTTGGTGTGTCCTAAAAGGAACCGATACAAGGAGGGCATCCACCGCGAAATATGTGGCCACAGATGCTGCCAAATTGAAATTAAACATGTCAAATTTTGAGAGTAATGTGAAGTCTATCCAAAACTCTTAGGGCCAGTTGTAGTAAGATGCCAGATTATGGGGTGGGGGTTATATTCATGAGATATTTAGGAAGTATACCGGTACTACACTAATAAAGTAACCATATATAGACATCAAACTGCAAAGACCATATTCCCGAAGTATAGGTGCAAGGGGTGTGGGTGATAGGTCCTATGTTTATAGTATCTGTGCCAGAGACGTGTGTAACAAAGATTTGCAGCAGATATAGCCAGAATCTTTGCAGTAGATGCCATTTGTATGACAGGATGCTTCCTATCGTTGCCTTCAGTCTCAACACCAGCACTTCAAGTCACACATAACAAGCCACTGACGTTCATTCTGGTGTTAATCTTATCATCTAATTACTAGTGAGATGCCCACTGACACTACATGTATAATTAAAACTACCATAAATTCATACATTATAACCCGCAGGCTCTACGGGGGAGAGCCTATGCTGGTTCCAGAGGCATGTACCAGGAGGCTCAGGTAGTCGTGTGTCAAGCCTTCATTTTCCCCCTGTGTGGAGTTTACTTTGGAGGGTTCTCTCTCATTTACTATCTGTTTATATTCTGTTTAAATTAGATTAATGTTTTCCCCATAAGATGGTCTTTAATTAGATAAGCTTACAGCAATGTGAATATTTCAAATCTTTGAGAAATAGAGCATTAACACCTCTGTGGGTGACCACATGTCAGTCAGTCAGAGTGTAATTAATGCATTGTCTTTCAATCAGGCTAAGTCCCTCACTTCACACCTGAGACAATGGGGAGGTGATTAAGATAGGGGTGGGATGTCACCCATCAGTCTTATTAGTGTTATCTGTGGGCATTGTTCCTAGGTGTGAACAGTGGCTGATAACAGATTTACCCAAAATGCACTGCTCTGAGTCAGGAGACAGAAAGAAAATGGTGGCTCCCATGCCATGTAGGGTATCCTCCCTATAAACAAACCAGGAATTAGGATGCCAGGCGCAAGTTGCATATAACTGGAAGACTGAAGTGCAGGTTATACAAAGGTATTTAAAGTATAGTATAATGTGAAAGTAGTCCAGATGCCCAGTGGCGTGTGTCGGCAATACGCTCACTGTTCATCCACGAGTTAACCCACGGTGGACCGCTAAGACAAAGGCTTCCCACCTTGGTTATTTTGCATAGGCCTACCTGAGCGTTAAGTCAGATAGACTACGGTACACCTGGACACGGTTCTCCCACATACCACTGCCCACTAGTCATCGACTCAGTGTATAACACCTCGTCTTGACCCTGTGGGGCAGTGGGTATATGGGAGAACCGTGTCCAGGTGTAGTTTATCTAACACATAACCCATTGGAAAGCGAAGTTTGTTGGGGGAGGGGGGATGGGTATGACCAGCCCCAATTAAGGGAGTGGTCATTTTTTAACAACAGGCCACTCCCTAAGTCACATTTCTAGCAATCTTAAATTTTACTCAATTCTCTACTTTCTATGATCAAAGTACAGTCGGCCCTCACTTCCTCGAATTTAGAAAATGCAAGGAAATCAGTCTGAGGAAGCGAATTATCCGAGAAATTAAGTCCAAATACAATGAAATATATAGGGAAAGTTCCAAGGCACCTGTCTCAAGAAGTGAGGGATCTGAGGAAGTAAATATTCGAGGTAGTGAGGGTCGACTGTATACTGTAAAATCTCGTATATAAATCTACGGTAACTCGCATATAAGCCGCACCCATAACTGGGTACAATTAGGGGCAGGGCAGGCTGGGTCCCTGAAAGTCATTGTTACGGTACCCAGTAGTGGCAGTACTGGGTACCCACATCTTTTGAGGTGCTTCCCCTCCCCTAAGCCTATGCCTACACCATCCCTTATTTCATGTGGAGAAGCAAAGTTACTATGCTTAAGTACATGTGTAGTCTACTAGAATACTGGTAGCCGTTCTCCACACCCCTGTGGAAAAACTGATGCTCATTCTCGACAGGGTGTTTCTCCATGATGACGTCAATCTTTGAATGTCTTTTTAAATTATATATTTTATCAATAACCGCATGAAATAAATACAGAGATCCACTCAAATCAGTCTGAACTCTGGTTTCTCAACTCATGGGACCTGCTCGGCTCCACCTCGTCTGATGCGACCCAAGGCCAAGGTCCCACGTGATTTGTGGAGAAACTTGTCGTTCAGACAGATCATCATGGACCCCCCATGGACCTCTTGTCTATTTTTGCTTGGATCAGCTTGGTCCTGGCAAGACTTGGATCTGTCCTATGAGGCTATGTTTCAACAGCATGGACTCTATTTGAATAAAAGAGACAATTGACCTAATTATCAAGTGAAGGTGGAATGAAGGCTACCGGTAATGTAGACTAGTAATGAAATGAAGGTCTGTTGAGTGTTGTAGACCTAGCCTAGCTACTGTCTCTCACTCAGTGCTAGCTCCTGTCAGTCCTGGTCTCACTGCTCCCTCACTGAGGGCGAGGCGCTCACTCAGTTTCAGTTGTGGGTTTATATTGGGTATCACTGTGCCTGTGGCTGTGCTTTGATATTGATACTGATAGCCTGCAGTTACTAGTCACAGACTCTACTGTGGAGAGCACCTGTCAGCTTTTATGCGATCACTTGTTTTGGCCAATTTGGGCACGTTCAACTAGCAGTTACACTCAGGGAGTGCTCATTTTTTAACAACAGGGGGGGGGGTGGTGAGATTTCGCGCGGAGCGTGCGAAATTTTTCACCCCCCCCCCCGCTAGAGGGGTCGAAATTTTTTACCCCCCCCCCAGGCAGGCCGAAAACCGCGCGCGTTCGCGCCCCTTTGTAGCATAGTAACGCGCGGGCTTTTTCCCTCAAAACAGGTTGAATTTTTTTCACCTCGATCCCCCCCAAGAGGGGTCTAAATTTTTTACCCCCCCCCCCCCGGTCAAGGGGTCCAAATTTTTTACCCCCCACCCAAATCCACCACCCCCCCTGTTGTTAAAAAATGAGCACTCCCTAACAGTAACAAACACTTAAAGTTTATCTAACACTACAGTAGGCCTATGCCTAACTTGGACACAACAGTTCAGTGCTAGTAGGCCTACTGTCAATGTCACTCACTGTACCACTTACATGTAACAGTAACACTGACAGTAGATCTACCGTAGCAGTAGTTATCTTTAGTCACCGACTGAGGCTGAGTCAGTGACAGTGAGTGGTCAGTAGGCCTACTAGAGGACTGTCAGTAGTAGTAGCACTTGAAAGTTGAGGAGTGTCACTCGTATTTCTCATCTACCATCCATAAACAAAGCACAACTTACGCTGCCCAAAAGTTACCGACAGTAGTACACACAACACAGGTAGAGCCCCCGACAGTCTCCTCATTGTTACCGCCATCACGTCGTTTTAATCCACACGAATCTCACTTTTCTGCACATTTTCCGTAACTTGTAAAGTTTTGTCAGACTTCCTTGTGCCTGACCCGGAAACAGTTTATTCTGGGTCACGGCGCGCACTGCCGCGCGTTGGCAAAAGTGAGACCTACTGCCATTAGTTTGTGCTTAATCCGCCAGGTGGCAGAATAGGTTTTGGCGCGCCGAAAAAAAGCTGACCAGCTGGGGACCCCCCCTCCCCATCAAGGGCCCTACACTGAAAAGTTGAAAGGGTTTAATAGTCAGTACAGTCGGGGGTATGGAGCTTACAATTTATAAGCGCTGGGGCCCTTAAACTCAATGGTCTGTAAGTCAAAAAACGGTGATCGAGTGTCTGAAGTATAGAGGTTTGACTATTATCACTCACCAGCAAGTATCACGAGACTTTCACTCTAACACACCTTACAAATATATGTATCTATTGCAAGTTAGTAAATTATAGGTAAAAAAGTGCCCAGGATTACATGCATACAATTAGTACATTGTATACCGTTAATGTCGTTTTTGTAATAAAGCTAAAAATGATGTAGGGTAGGGGGGGCGTTTTTTTTCAACCTATTCCGAGGGGGGCGGCCTTTTTTTCAACCTATTCCGAGGGGGGGGGGGGGCAATTATTTTTGACATATTCGTTTTCCCCAAACACTCACCCCCACCCCTGCCATAAATAATGAATCCTCCCTGGGTTCATCATTGGTGTGTTTTATTTGTATACCACTAGTTGGTGCCACCTGCCAATAATAACTTACCTAGGTTGGTCGTATAGGGAGCCAAAAAAATGACTAACTAGGTTAGGTACTAGTGACTGAGAGGTTGGGCGTATAGGGAGCCTAGGAATATCAGTGCAGCTGAGGGACCGCTTCTATGGTCTAGGGGCGGGGGAGTGCTTGATTAAGAATTTTAAAAAGTTTCATTTGGATTTTCCATAATCACGAAGGATGGGGGGGGGGGGGCTTGCAGAACTGGGGCAGTATAACTGTTTTCAAGTCACATAATTTATTATTGTCATTTCTAACAGGGATTTACAGATGTTCCTACAATATTTACGATAGTCAGATCCACTTGTCTTCGAGGAGAACTGGGACACTCTCCATGAGAACTGGCACAGGCCAATGAAAAGGAGGCTTAGGCCCTATCTTCGTTCTTACAAGGTAGATTGGATAATATATAAACACATTAAAACACCCACATCTCTTGTACTCATCTAGACTTTGAGGAAATTATACGTGCCCTGAGGGTTTAACTTTAAGCAGTAGGGAAAAATGGGGCAATATTATCGCGCATCTAACCCTAGGCTCTACAGAAAACATTATTTTTCAGAGTTTTTTTTTCAGATGAGTATCTCTCACCTTGCTCAGATCTGATGATGGCAAAAAAATCATTTTATTTATAATTATAATTTACCTATTCCTGGGGCGTGGATAAGTCATAGGTTATGCCCTATATCACACATCACAGTGTTATATCAGGTCACTCTTTTTTTTCTCTTTTTTAATTTTTTTTTTGGGGAGGGGGGCTATCATTGCATGGTATGTAGGCCAATAATCATGTCTAGGTTTGAACAAAGTATGACATAAACCTATCTTTAGCAATAGTAGCTTATACATGCTATCAGCGTGTATAGCGATAGTTCTGGTTTCTCTGTATGTGTGGCCAAATGTTAATTTTCATTTCAAAGAAAGAATTTTTATTTCGGTTCAAATTAATAAATTCCAATTTCCATTTCAGAAATGTAATTTTACTTCATGGCCCTCTTGGGCCACTGTGATACATCGTAGTTAAACTTGTAAATTTAAAAATAGATATAGAGACTAGAATGATTGTATAGTTGTATTTTTTCTCTTATATGTATTGTTTGGTGAGTGTGGGTAGGCTGAATGAAAACGTTTATTTTTAAACAAAACCTGGAAAGAAACACCCCCATAATCCAATATGAGTAACTCCGTTGAATTTCATCAACGGCTCCCCACTTGACCTCTTCAGATTTGAATGTGCTTCCTACCTAATATAGACACATATAATGAGAAGAGCTGTGCAAAATATTCAGGCAGAATTCCTATTATGTCAGATCCTACAGGCTCACAAACAGGATGGAGCAAGTACACTTTTTCTATACCTTATTTCTGGGCCATTTTCAAGGGCCTATAATTCAGAAATGGCATGGGTTGAGGATGTGTTGTTCTCTGTACTGGTTCTTTGGGTTACTGACATAAGGCAAATGTAATATCAAAGTGTATAACATAGAATTTCCCATATTTGTATGTGGTCAAACTTGGGAAATACACTTTTCCCTTTGAGCACAAAGGCAGGTTCAGAGAGCTCCTCCACCAGTAGTAGTCATTACAATTGGGCCACAATTGATTTTCTGTGTCTATATAACTATGTCAATAGGCATATGTATTACCTTAAGTAAACAAAGATTATTCAGGGAAATATGACTGTCTGAAAATGACACAGAAATAAAATTGGCACTTTTGACCCCCGAATATGGCCATGTGGGATAGGTGAACCCAAACCAGAATAGGATATATTTGAAAGAGCTATATCTCCCCCTCAAATTGATGTAATAAAAAAGTTGGGTTCTCATTTCCTTCATAGTGTTGTAATCCAATGAAAAACACTGGTTTTCCTTGAAATTGACTACGAGGACATGTTCAGGTAGCTCTCCTATCAAAAGTAGTTTTCATGAAGTGTTCCTATTTTGGTTTCTATATCTACCTAAAATAATTAAGATGCATGTGCAATACCATTGGTGAAATATGCTTCATTCAGAAAATATTACTGACTGAAAATGGCAGACATGTAAAATTGGCACTTTTGGCCCATTTGAGTATGAGCACAGAAAACAGGTGGGATAGGTTACCCAAATATGATTATCATACATATTGGAAACAGCATGACCCCATCTTGATATTTATGTGAAGATTAGCAAAAATCAGTTGGATATTGTTATGCTTCACAGTTCATACAAACCTTCAAAGATTCCCTGTATATATTAGAGCACTCCAATGGACATTGGAGGAATTGATCTCATGTTTTAATTAATTAATGCTGATGATTCATGTTTATAAATGCTTTTTGTAATACAATATATTTATACATATTTTAGTTTTACATCCCAGTTAGTCAGAACTGTGTAAATCTGCGATGATGCTACATTTCAGCTATTTTCAGCCAGTACTAGGTCATGAATAAACAGCATTTTCAGTATGATATTAAAGTGCCTATTGAGAAGTTACATAGATAGAAAACATCAAATGTGAATTCTCACATCATGAGACATACTATTGCCTCAGGGTGTATTCAAGACAAACAACTGTTTTTCATTTGATTAAAATACCCTGTGGGAAACAAGAACCCAAACTAATTTTCACATAAATATGAAGATGGGGTCGTGCTGTTCTCAATACATGGTATTCTATATTTGGGTAACTTATCCCACCTGGTTTCTATGCTCATATTCATATGGGTCAAAAGTGTGAATTTCACATCTCTGCCATTTTCAGTCAGTAATATTTCCTGAATGAAGCATATTTTACCAATGGTATTGAGCATGCTTTTTGACAATTTTAGGTAGATAGAGAAACCAAAAGAGGAACACTTCATGAAAACTACTTTTGATAGGAGAGCTACCTAAACATGTCCTTATAGTCAATTTCAAGGAAAATCAGTGTTTTTCATTGGATTACAACACTATGAAGGAAATGAGAACCCAACTTTTTTATTACATCAATATGAGGGGGAGATATAGCCCTTTCAAATATATCATACTCTGGTTTGGGTTCACCTATCCCACATGGCCATATTTGGTGATCAAAAGTGCTAATTCTATTTCTGTGTCATTTTCAGACAGTCATATTTCCCTGAATAATATTTGATTACTTCAGGTAATACATATGCCTATTGACATAGTTATATAGACACAGAAAATCAATTGTGGCCCAATTGTAATGACTAGTACTGGTGGGAGAACTCTCTAAACCTGTCTTCATGCTCAAAGGGAAAGGTGTATTTCCCAAGTTTGACCACATACAAATATGGGAAATTCTATATTATATACTGTGATATTACATTTGCCTCATGCCAGTAACCCATAGAGCCAGTTCAGAGAACGACACATCCTCAACCCAAGCGATTTCTGAATTATAGGCCCTTGAAAATGGCTCAGAAATAAGGTATAGAAAAAGTGTACTTGCTTCATCCTATTTGTGAGCCTGTAGGATCTGACATAATAGGAATTCTGCCTAAATATTTTACATAGCTCTAGTCATTATATGTATCTACATTAGGTAGGAAGCACATTTAAATCTGAGGAGGTCAGGTGGGGATTATGCTCTGAATCTGATGAAAATGGCTGGAATGACTCATATAATATGTAGGCATGCCATGATTGCTGTTGGCTTTACAGTTACACACACCTACACTCATCCCCTCTTGATGTCACTTCCCATACAGACCCTCGATCAATAAATGGGTCGTCCCATGGGACAGTGCAAATACTAGTAACCCCCCCCCCCCCCCGTCCCACACACACACCTACTGGAGTAGGGACAGCAGCAGTTGTAAGTTGTTCCTCCCCCTGTGTAGACCTCCTCCTGCAGCACCTACACTCCCCACACCTCACCATGACTATGCCGACCGCCGCCAGCCTGGGAGTGGACGGAGACGTCAACTTTCTGGAACAAGACAGTGATGCTTTATTCAAGGTAGACACTTCTTACATTCATAGATCTATACATGTATTGTATAACTTAATTACAGTGAAATCTCGTTATAAGGAGGACTGATATAAGGAGATTCCTGTTATAAGGAACACGTTTCCATTGGCAAAATTGCCCATTCTCTTTATATTAATTTTACTTTTGGTTATAAGGAACATTGCTTACAATAAGGAGTAAATTTGCCTTGCCGCCAAAGGACCCTCCTTATAACGAAGTTTCACTGTGCTACATGTGCAATCGTTCAAGGGTCCTATAGTGCACCGTACCCTTTGTGATCTTGATGGATAAATGCAACACTGGTTAGTTTACTCTCCAGGACTGTATTCATGCATCATGCCAAACACTGACAACTTAGGCATATCTGAAACTAATCACTGCTGATTAGTTTGGGTAATCATGCTGATTAGTTAGAGTAAAGTCATCACGGTGATGACTGAAAGTCATCACGATGATGACCGAAGTCATCATCTTGATACCAATATTTGCCACCAGAGGGCCCCACTAGACAATAATCGAATCTGCAGGACCCACTCCAGGCCATCTATAGATTTATATCCTTATCAACTCTAATTAAAGGATCTTATAAAAGCAAACATTTAAAGAATATTATCACATTAGAAACTCAAGTAATTTACAGGTAAGTTTCGACCAAATTTCTCAAGAGCAGACATATGTGTATACATGGACACCTTTTGTCTGGCTTAAACCACATTTACTAATGCAAGAATATACTGTTGGTTACTATACACATATAGGCCTTGTTGGGCTTGCTATGAGGGCTAGAAGTGCTTGCAATCAATGTATGATGACAGGTGAAGGGGGGGGGGGGGGTGTTATTGATAATTAGGGATTGATACCTTGTTGAACAGAGAAATAAGTTATATGAAATTAATCATAGATGATTTCAAAAAAGTAATCATGGTGATGACACTGGGTCATCACATATGATTACTCTAGTGATTACTAAGTAATCACAGGTGTCGTCATCACTGTGATGACAAAAAGTAATCACTCTTGATTACTATTTCCTCCCATAGAGTTTTCAGTGAACCTACGGGGTTGATACACTCCCAAAGAGTAGGATTGATGCACTCATGTAGCACTGACAAGTAAAGTGGCAGTGGCGCATTTATACATCACGACAACAAAAAAGGATAATGCATCGAGGCACCATTGTGGTCCTTAAAGGCATAGATACAGAGCTGGTACAATAAGTTGGGCCCAATGATAATGGAAAAAAACACGTTCAGAAACAGAAAGGACCCTTTTTTCTCCAGGTAAAGAAAAAAAAAATCTTTTTGACAAAACTCTGAAATTTCCCTCCAACACCTTCTCACGTTTCTGGCGGGAGTGCAGGGACTGGAGTTTGTGGTCAAATGCCAATATTGGCATCAAATATTGCCATAGATCTCTTTTTTTTACAATGGTCTTTTAATATTGGGTGAGAAAATCCACTAACCACCCAGCCACCATGCCCAACCACAATCTTGAGACAAATGACTTGCATCTTTGTGGTGGGGATAACGATAATATCAGGGTCCAGAGTTGAAGGCAAACAAATGTCAATAAGAAAGACCTAGTTGCACAGTTTGGGTGCAGCATGAGGTCATGTTGAATAAATATTATCTCGTCTTACACTAACTCACTCCCACACTGTCCCACTGTCCCTCTACACACATGCAGGCATGAGTGGATATACTCACGTGGGGGCGTGGACAAGAAAATCTTTCCAATCTTATAAAACGGCCAATCTTAATAATTTTACTATCTTAACTTTGAGGTTATAACATTTATTTCAACTTTAAGATTATAACATTTATTTCAAATTATCAAAGAATATCCATTGTAATATTTTGATACTCTGTGGGGAGTCATAAAAGGGAGTCATTTCGGAGGCAGAACCAGGGCTCTCTTAGGGGAGTCGAATTACTCCCTTTCAAAGGAGTCAGGTAATGACTCCCTTCATCAAGAGAGTCAGAAAAGGGAGTCAGTCTAGAGGCAGCCCTGGACTCTGTTTCTTTTCTCTGTGTACCTAATTTGATGTAACCTTTAAGCATTGGGTACCCCCCCCCCCCACACCCAAACAATATCTTTTACTCATCGTTGACTTAATGTTATACATGTATGTATACAATGTTTTATATGTACTTTGTAGTGATAACCCTTTTCTTTAATCTGAAACTGCCGCTTATCTACAGGTGTTCCAAGAGAGGAAGAGGGCACTTTGGGACAAGCTCGGTCCCACAGAAGTAGAGTCCATCCATCACGTAAGGAGCTAAATATGATTTTGAAATTTAAATTTTAAGTTCTATAAAATGTTCAATTTTAGTCCTTTACTTATTAAAATGGGCATTCAAGGGTAATCGGTGTGTTATTAATAGTTAAATATCTAAGATTACAGAAAAATATTTTTATGAGAAAGATATCGCACTTTTGAACATCTACTTAGTAAAGTACCAATTTTTGAATAGCTATAGAATATGACAGGATTGTACATAATTATTTTTTATTAATTGCTCATATTCACATGAAAATCCACGGTCGGTGCTTGGTGCCATTGGAAAGCCCTTGATTCAGTATGGTTACCACGGATGATTATCGCGGGGTTAAGACACAAAGCATTATTTCAGGTAGAAATTTAAATGGTAACGTGACCCAATAGTTTTATAGGTTATAGTAGCGCGGTTAGCATGCATCATCTAAAATGTGTGATAATATATAACGTACCCACCATAGCCAGGTATACAGTACCAATCCTAGAAACCTTAACATAATTTTCCTAATGTTTTTTTCTTTAGATGATTTTAGAACTTTAATGTTAGAATAATTGATTTTAACAAGATACCTAAATTGAACATTCAAGATCAATAAAAGGTCAATACAGTTAGTTGAAGTAGGTTACACTGATTTATCACCTGGGATATATTCTTGGGACCTAATGTGATTGAAGTGCACCTACATCCTGTGATAACATGAAAGCTCATATCTATGAGAGTCCTTATGGGTTGAAGTTAACCCTTTAGGAGCCGAGCAGTGGGATAATGCATCATGATGACACTACGAGGTTGATACACTCCTAAAGGGCCAACATGATACATGCTTCCCAGCCAAATATAATTGTCTTATTTCAAGAAAATAAAGAAATAACCTTTGTCTGGGGACAAATAAGATAAATAGACTTGTATTAATAAAATAGGACAAATAAACTCGCCTGGCGGACAAATAAGATAAATAAACTTGTATTAATAAAATTCTTTTCCTGAAATTCACTTAAAACTAGTCGTTTGATCGTTAGACAAGATGATTTACCTTATTTTCTTGGAATGAGAAAACTTATTTGTTGGCTGTGTTCCCTTGGTACAGGTTGGTAGTTCAGCCATCAGGGGGATGCCGGGGCCGCCTTCTGTAGACATGATCATGTTCCTCCACACATGGCCCCCCACAGACGCCGTGTACAAGGCTCTGGACGACGTCAAGTTCTTCTCCATGGGAGACGCGCCTCACTACGCAGACGACAAATGGTTCGGGGTGAGTACCGTACTCTCGCAATTATTTGCCGGGTGTTTTATGTTTAAAAACTGCAAATCTTATCATTATCATGAATGACATTAGATATGCCAATTTAAACTGCCAATTACAGTACTTATAACATATATGATAAAAATGTTTAAAATGTTAAATATAAATATTGGCAAATTTGGTATCAAATTAAAGCTCATGCTGTCAGTAATGCAGTCAGCTAGGACGAACTTGAATTATAACAACATTTGCCAATCAATAAACTCCGAAATACTAAAATGTGAAAATTGATCATGAAAAGTCGGAAGTTGTTTGTTTGTAATAGTTTATTTATCCTGTTTCCCTATATATTTTAAAGCCCCAAGTAAAAAATAAAATAAAATAAAATGAAATAAAAACCACCCTCGTCATATTTTTCACTCATTGGTGATGAGAAACAACTTGTTATTTTGAGTGGCCTAATAATAATTTGTTTCCACATGTCCCTGTTGACAGTACAAAGAGGAAGGTAAGAGTATCCAGGACCTGGGGGGTTGTGCGCTGCATGTGGTGCATAAAGACAACCAGGAGGCAGTCAGCAAACAGATACTATGGGTACGTCACACAGAGTAATGTAGCATAATTTCGGAAAGAACCTATTTCCAGACACCCTGTTTTATCTGTAATATCCAATTACAAACTTTAGTATTGGCGATTGAAAGATAAAGGGGCAGAAGTACCCTTCATTTGTTGTGGATGAATAATTATTAATCAGACTTTAGTATCCCTAAATCACCCTGTCCGGAAATAGGTGCTGTCCGGAATTACGAGGCTTTACTCTATGTTAAACTACATTTGTTCATCACATATCCTCTTAATAAATAGTACTCAAACATTGCTTAAATTCAAGTCTGTAAAACCACAAATCATACATGTAACATCGGAACTATAACTTTAGAATAACCTGCAATTAATTATCAATAATATACCATTAATCTAAATGACATCTAGACAATCATAACTATACTTAGTCCTAGCGGGAGGCCATTATATGACAAGAGGGTGTAGGATTAGTGGAATCTGGGGAGGATATCCAAGCCCTTGCAGAAGGGCAAACACTTTCGATAATTTTTTGAAGCGATGATAATTCGGACCCATCAATATTAACTGTTCAATTACAATAAAAAGATAACACCCCCTCTCTGTTGTTAATAATGACACTCTCGTATCACCTAATTTACTACTTTAACATTTGAGACGGTGTAGGTGCTGCAATACCTGTTGAATTTCGTAAGCAGTTTATAAGGGATTATCTAGACTGCCCTTGTCTGTTGTAGGTTGAGTACTGCAACAACAATAAGGAGGCCTTTGAGGCGTACAAGGCCATCAAACTGGCGGCCAGAGAGACGGGCAACTTCCAGGCCTACAAGGCACAGAAGTCAAAAATGCTACTGACCATGTTCCCCAAAGCCCTGGAGTGGAAGAAACAACAGCAAGAGAAGCAGAAGCAGCAGTAGTAGTACATTGTGTGCATCTTTGGCACATACCACTTACGCTATATTCTCTGCAGGCCTTAATGTGTGCGTAATAATGTCTCTTGAACTGTGCATCCTGGGTGGGGAATCCTTTACTCAATTTTACATCACTTGTTCCAGCTTCCGATTGACCATTCAGCATGTTTACAGTCTAAATAAAGTCACTGAAAAAATATCTCGTGTATCCTTCATCTACTTAGTATATAGATAAGATGGTCACACCCACTAATTCTGCTAAACTGGTAATTCACCCTCTGAGTATACTTCCATTGGATAGACTTCCAGTCATCTTCCACATGCAGCTAAGGGGCTCACCGTCAAACCATATTTATAAATATTGAACCATAATAAATCCATTATATTTGTACATTTAGCTTGTCTTTTATTTGTAACCGAATTGTCTCTCTGTGATAATGTCAAATAGGGGGCTCAGGCTTGAGCCTACACGGCATATGTTGTAGGGACTCCATTATTGAAAAAGGGGGTGCGGGCAGAACCCCTGATTTTATGTACATAACAATGGTCCGCCTGTGAGGGTTCGTGGTTATTCTAATTTAAGGAACAACGAGAACGGCAGTTTCCAGGTGCGAGAATAACAGACTTTTATTACAAAAGTGAATCACGTTCCTGAACAGGGGAACACTCGGTGTGAAATCAGCACACAAATATGATCAGGTTTCTATATGAATATAGGAAACAGTCGGTATAGCGTCAGTATACAACGTTGTCCACACGGTTGGACATAGTGAAGTCTATTGTCAGTCAGGCCTGCACTGACTGCCTTCCAGGTAAACACACAGGTCTTATATAACCACCGGTCCTTTGATCACATGACCAGGTGGGAGGGTCCGCCACCTACCTGAGAGCAGCACACGGTAACCTGGAGAGGACCCTAGTCCTCTCCCGGGAACTATGTGCGCTAGCTCCAGGTAGAGAAGCCGAGTAAATAGTAGACGTTACCCTGAAATACTGTGTATGAGATTAATATGTAATATCATGCCCCTACACGCCTATGCAGATTGCAGACTACCGGTATGTAGGATGAGGCTAAACAAAATAATAATCTGTGTTCCGGTAACATGGCCAAAAGAATCTAGGGTAGGTCGGTCAATTTTTTTTGGAAGATTTGTTTTTAGGATCTTGAGATAAGCTGTAAGGGAGAATCTCATTTATGCAGCGGTTATTTGATATAAGTGTAGAACCAATATTTGTCCAATTAAGCCATTATCAGTTCAATTTCTGTTATACAAAGAATGTCCTCCCTTCTAATCTTTAAAATAGTGAAGACCATTAGGTACATTCTATGCCTTTTGGTGATAACCTACAATGGAGAAAACCTAAATAATGAAATGACAGGGTCGGTTGGGTTACCGGAACACAACATTTGTTTTGTTTGGCCTAATGTTTGTCAAGGCACCACGATTCGTCCCCACACACAGTAAAATCGGTCACTAGACCTGTGTACACAAGAGGTAAGGCAGCTCCTGCTATCTTTAATAGGTAAGATAATGCTTGATAGATATTCCCATTTTCTTTAGATAACATTAACCCACTACTATCTTCAAAACACTGGGTATCACATAGGATATCGCATAACAATACCCTGATATTGAGAGCCCCCCCTTTGATCAATACATTATATCTTATTTGAAAGACCTGTTGTGAATGTGGGTTAGTAAATGGGTCTTGGGAGCAAGGGTATGTAAACATTGGCTGGAATACAACACTACCACTGTCACCGTAACCTACAACTCACTATATGTATACATATATATATATATATATATATAATTATATATATATATATATATATATATATATATATATATATATATATATATATATATATATATATATATATATATATATATATATATATATATATATATATATATAATATATATATATATATATATATATATATATATATATATCCTGCCACAGGACAGTTAGGAGACTATACCATGTGGGGCATATACCTGTTTGATAAGGATTACAATATTGGCATCTGTAATCTTAGTGGGAGTTTAAAATCAATGTCATCACCAGTCTGATATTAATGTGGTATCAGAAAACCCAGTGTTTTGAAACTGTATAAAGCAACATAACCATGGTTTGAGAATTTATATCAATCTGCACATCTGACTTGGTCTACATCGACTTTCCTTGACAAAACCAAGCAAGTGATTCTGTACATCTGACTTGGTCTACGTGGGCTTTCCATGTCTAAACAAGGATGGAACCTAAAGTTGAGGAAACTGCATATGCAAAGTTTGAGAAGCAACATGGACTGTATTGGCACGAGGGTATGCTGCTACCCAAGCATGTCACCTCTTCATTGTTAGAACGTGTCAGGGCATTCAACTTTGATAAGAGTGACATTCTGATATCTACCTATCCCAGATCAGGTATGTTTACCATTAAGTTTTACATATTACCTGCATCTTTCATATGCAACATCATTTTTAAAAATGCATGCAGACAACAGTCCTGAATGTTATGAAAATTGTAATAATGTACGTGGATAAAACGGCCATCATCGTAACAAAATCTGGAGTACAGATAACTATGTTTTAAAAAGATTTACATCTCCACAGAATAACAATAAATATATTAACGACAACAAAATCATAAAAGTACTCCTTATTTCTTTAATGGGAACCCATTCAATAAAACATTACTTATCCACGGACAGCATGATAGTTTCTATTCTTATAATAAAGGACTGTATTTTTATCCTGTCAGGTACAACTTGTAGTGTAGGCTGTAAATGTAAGAATCGCAGGATTTTGTGAAATCCATGTTAATTCATTGAGACCTTTTTTTTCAGGAACTTTGAAACATACAGAATTAGAAAAATATGGGTGTGAATTTTTTCGTAACGGTTAAAGGTCATCTAGGGGTCATCGAAAAAATTAAATAAAAGATGTGTTTAAATGTGGAAAATGTGTATTTATGGTAGTTCTAATGATAATTAAGCACCCAGATCTTTGGGAAATATGGACTATGACCTACTACATGAGTCTAAATGGTTGATGAGAAAATATAATTTAAATTTTTTTCTTATTAATTATTTCAAGAAATTATTGATATGATTTATTATATAATAAAAAAAACTTGTGTTAATTATCTTTATCAAGTGTACGTTAATCCTTGGAGTAAGAGACTTATGGAAAATGTGGGTGTGAATATTTTCGTAAGGGTAAAAGGTCATTTAGGGGTCATTGAATAAAAAGTGAATTTAAAATTGCACTTTATCATGGAAAACATTTATTCATGGTAATTCTAATGATTACTAAGCACCCACACATTGTAGGGATATTAACTATGCTCCACTACTTGAGTATAATGGTTGGACAGAAAATATTATGGAATAATTTATGTTTTTAATTAACTATTTTTAGAATAATCTGTGCATATCAAGTTATTCTTCTCACAGGAACAGTTCCTTGTTGTACAATTGCCTTCCAAGCAATTGTATATTGTGAGCTGGATTGGTTGCATGAAGGATAATGATTTGATCTACCTCCTCATGTGTTTCGAAACAAGACATGTCAGTGGATAGCCCACCCTGACTTGTAGACACAACAAATGTGGTTGCTGAAATATCTATTGGATGAAGGGCCAAGTCACTTACCAAGTCATCACTAGCTGGGGGGCTTGGTGGGCTTTCCCAAAATGGCAACATTTTTTCCAAACCCCCCACCAATTAGGCAAAAATTATCTCGACCCCCCACTACATTAGGATTTTGAGAAATGCCCCCCCCCACAAAAGAAAATTGCATGCTCCTGTGGAATCAAGTGTGGTCATGAGTATCTAAATGGACCTTTTTTTATTATGATCCCCCTCCCAGCATTGACACTTTTCCAGTTTTGCCCCCCCCCACCAAGGGCCTGTTTTCTATTATGAGCCCCCCCTCCCTATATCCACCAAGCCCCCCCCCCCCCAAACTGGCAATAAATGCCTTAGCCCTAATCAGCTTCTCTTGTGGTTGGTGCTTGGTTTGTACTGAACTAAGAAACCCCTTCAGTGTGTGTCTCACTACGCTTCTGTCAAAATACACACTGTATCATATTTCATCATTTGGGTGAGTCACTTCTTTCGAATGGCCTGTCTGTATATGGTTCTGATAATACCTGATTGGTGTCTATTTTTTAGCATCATGACATACTTGTACAGAGTTATATCTTATTATATCCATCAAAAGGGGCATAACTATGTACGTAGGACATACTAAATGAACATAGAATCATATATGAAAGCTGTTTATCTTTTATGATTCATAATGAGTGGTCACATATAGCAGACAGATCATTAAGGTATATGATTACCAAATACATATATCTATTGATATTCCCATTCATAACTTTTCTTATTGAACCCATATTGCTTATTTTGTTGGCTCAATTCAGGAAATACATATATATAGTTTGATATTACTTGGAGACAGTTGAACTAAAGTCCAAATATAAGTGATTTTGGTCAGTACTTTTCATTTTGTTTTGTCTACAAATCAGGGTGTGCTATTTACTAAAAGTGACATGTCTTGTCTAGAAACAACAAATAACGAGGCAGATCAAATTATCATCCTTCATGCAACCAATACAGCTCACGATGTGCAATTGCTCGGAAGGCAATTGTACAACAAGGAAATGTTCCTGTAAGAAGGACAATTTGATGTGCACAGATTATTCTAAAAACAATTGATTAAAAACATTAATTCTTACATAACATTTTCTTCCCAGCCTTTTACACTCAAGTAGTGGGGCATAGTTGATATCCCCACAATGTGTGGGTGCTTAGTTATCATTAGAATTACCATGAATATATGTTTTCCATTATCAAGTGCAATTTTAAATTCACTTTTTATTCAATGACCCTCAAATGACCTTTAACTCTTACGGAAATACTCACACCCATATTTTCCATAATTTTCTTACTTCAAGGATTAACGTACACTTGATAAAGATAAATAACACAAGTTTTTTTATAATATGATAAATCATATCAATAATTTCTCGAAATAATTAATAAGAAAAAAATTTAAACAATATTTTCTCATCAACCATTCAGACTCAGGTAGTGGGTCATAGTCCATATTTCCCAAAGATCTGGGTGCTTAATTATCATTAGAACTACCATAAATACAGGCTTTCCGCATTTAAATGCAATTTTTATTTTATTTTTTCAATGACCCTTGGAGGCCCTTTAACCTTAACGAAAAAATTCACACCTACATTTTTCCAAATCCTGATGTTCCAAGGATAAGAAATAACTTTGGTAGAATGAATTAACACGCTTTTTCATGAAATGACACTTACAGCCTACACTATTGGTCTCAGGAGCTGACATGGTTGGTTTGTAACAACGCAGATGTGGAAACAGCCACAAAAGTGGATTGTCATGAGCGCTGTCACTTCATCGAGTTCCACTTTGTGAAGCAAGGAAAACCAGAAGTAGAACTTCTGGAGGCAACTCCACCTCCCAGAGTCATCAAAAGCCATTTCCCACCTCAGTTCTTTGAGGTCAAAGACAATCATTGTGATGCGCAACCTCAAAGATGTCTTAGTCTCCAATTTCCACTTCTACAAAAACCTCTTAAACTTTACAGGAAGCTGGGATGACTTCTTTGAGATGTTCAAACAGGAAAAGATGCTTTATGGAAGTTGGGCTAACCACTGCCTGAAAGGTTGGCATCTGCGAGATGATCCAAACGTGCTGTTACTGAAGTATGAAGACATGAAGAAAGATCCACCAGCAAGCATCAGGAAAATAGCCCAGTTCTGTGGGAAGACCCTCAGTGATGAACAAGTCAGCTTGATTGCTGACTTTGCAGATTTTGGCAAAATGAAGGAAAGGAATGCGACTTCTGAGAGGGTAAAGAGTGATCCAAAGAATGAGAAATTCTTCAGGAAGGGAGTCGTGGGAGATTGGGAGGCGTTTTTTAGTGAGGAGCAGTTAGAATATGTCCAGAACATATTGCAGACAACAACTGAGAAGGAAGGAGTTTCTTTGATGACAACTAACAAACTATACAAAATTTCATAATAGAAAATCTGTACTTAAATGTCTCTTTTGGTTGAAAAGGTCAAATCCCACAACGCGAAAAATGGACCAGAAAGTGTTGATTATTGACATTTATACTCCGCTCAGGCGTTGGTCCTATTGTTCCCACTGTAGGTTTATTTTCACATTCTCCTACAGGGAGACTTTACACACCCTGAGCGGAGGTTTTGGGGGCCCTGAGCGGAGGTTTTGGAGCACCTGAGCGGAGGTTTTTTCAAATAACCTCCGGAGGAGGTTTTGTAGGTTCATTCCTTCTTAAAACTCTGGTCTTAATGGGATTCGAACCCAGGCATAGATAAACTATACCATTTGAAGACCATCGCTCTAACCATTAGGCTACGGAGGATGCCTTGTGTTATGTGGCATCGAGCACATACTGGAGGTGCAGAGGTGAGCGAGGTTTGGTTTATCTATATATACAATGGGGGTCAACCCCTAAAATCTACATGGCGACATGGGCATTTTGACCCTTGACAAGGGACATGAGGAATATGACAGATATTGACATGGGACATGGGCATTTCTTGAAATCGACATGGGACATGGGGACCCCTCCATCTAGACTCCCAATACATTTATTTCTTTTGTATAAGGCCAAATAAAAAAAGGTTTGTTTCCGGTCACCCGACTGGGTCTAGCAAAACAATGCCCAATCCCTCTCTTTTTTCACATTGTCACATTATTTGCTACATGCCAGTTATTACGTATTGTCAATCGGACAAGTTTTAAGGGTTTAAGAGGCAAAACGCAAAAACTAGCCCTTAAATGGGGAAATGCAAAAATAATAAAATAAATAAATAAATAAATATCGGCCGGCCGGGTCTGGTTTGTCCGACCATGTTACCGGAAACCAAACTTCTTTTTTTTTCTATAATTTGGCCTAGCCAATCTCCCTGCACATACGTGTAGACAGCACCCTACACGTCCAAAACATCTAGCACACAAGTAAGGCTAAATGGGAATACACCCCACATGGCCTCAAAAACAGCCCAGGTTGCCTGGTCCCCCTGACCCATCTCGAGAAAAGTATATGGCCTGACGATGACAGGGAAACGAACTTAGTTGACCAGAACTTCTATGACTACATTGCTACTCATGTGGCCACAGAACTGGCTATACCACAGGGCATTGTGCAGGTCGTATTATTCTATCTGATGTATGCAATCCTGATGTAGCAGGTTCGAATCCCTGATGAAAATCGAAACAAATTTTACCAAAAAAACTCGAATTTACCATTAAAAATACACCTTGCTATTAGGTAGTTCATGCAGGATGGAGTATAAGCTAGAAAACCTCCTTGGAGGTGTAGTATTTGCAGTAAAACCTCCTCGGCTACGCCTCGGAGGAATTACTGCAAATACTACACCTCCGCGGAGGTTTTCCATCACAAAAACAAGGGGCAACTGTTGCCAATATTGTAAATCGCAACACTTGTCCCATGATCTTATGCCTCTCCAAATCCCACAGTGGTCAATAATAGGCAAGCAAAGTGTTGCCTGCAGGACTGGTTAATGGATCTGTTTGAGGGGAGTTACTTCACAGTATGATTTGTCCTCACTATTCCCTCTCAATTAGCCTAAAGATATTTGGAGTGTCCTCCCTATATAAGCCAAGTCATTGGCATATTCCAATAAGCAACATTTTCTAGGCCTTCCGGGGGCAAATATCTAACTCATTTGATCCTTGTGATTTCCCAAATCACAAGACAAAGGCAACCATTTCTCATCGATTTGGGCCTGTCTTAGCCAAAATAGGGCCCAAAATCGGCAATAAGACCAATTCACAACATTTTCTGACCCTCTCTTGCATGGTGGGATCTGACCTAAAGCTTCAATGGCACATCACAAAATCATACCACTCAGAGCATGATGCATTGGCTTGCTGTAACTTTTATCTGATTATGATTCAATATCAATTAGAACAAGCGTGCAAATATAATTGGGTACAAGCCAAAAATCAAGATGCTGTATGACCATATTATCCTGGATTTTGAAATAAAATCAGCCGTCAGCTCAACGTCGAATGAGATATATGTTCCTTAAAATGAATAATACACTGATAATAATAGACCTTAAAATGTTAGTCACTACGGACTACATTTCTATAGTCACATGAATGTAGCAAAAACGACTACACCAAGTTAGTCACCTATGTCTATAGTAAGTTAGTCATATAGTCAACCTATAGTCGGCCATTAAATCGGCTGATTTGGGCTATATAGTCAAGTGACTATGAATTTAATGGTTTCATGGTCTAAAGTAGTCACTATGACTAATAGATATATCGGTATTGAAATGTCATGTAAAATACTCTTACTAGACTCATCTACACATTTAAACCATTTGAAATACCAAGACAGACATTATATGTACACCTTGGTAAGGTTTATAAATGTTTTATTATGGTCAGAAAGAGTAGGGCAGTCAATAATCACCGATCATGTACGTCACCGATCATGTACGTCACATGACGTACATGATCGGCATTGAAATGTCATGTAGAATACTCTTACTAGAATCATTTACACATTTAAACCATTTTAAATACCAATACAGACATTATATGAACACCTTGGTAAGGTTTACTTATGTTATATGATGATCAGAAAGACTGGGGCAGTCAATAATCACCGATCATGTACGTCACCGATCATGTACGTCACCGATCATGTACGTCACCGATCATGTACGTCCACCGATCATGTACGTCCACTGATCATGTACGTCACTTTTTTAGTTGCACTGATTTGGTGAGAGTGAGTCTATAGTCAATCATGAGAAATAAGGGAAACTTAAGTACTGAAGGCAGGTCAAGGTTCAGCAGGGTAGACATGGCTAGGATAAGGCAGTGCAGGGGACAGGCTAGGATGAGGCAGGACAGGAGACAAGCTAGGATGAGGCAGGCCAGGGGACAAGCTAGGATGAGGCAGGCCAGGGGACAAACTAGGATAAGGCAGGTCAGGAAACAAGCTAAGATAAAGCAAGGCATGGGACAGACTAGGATAAGGCAAGGCAGGGGACAGGCTAGGATAAGGCAGAGCACATGACAGGCCAGGATAAGGTAAGGCCAGGGGACAAGCTAGGATAAGGCAGGGCAGGGGACAGGCTAGGATAGAGCAGGGCAGGGACAAGCTAGGGTGAGGCAGGGCAGGGGACAGGCTAGGATAAGGCACGGCAGGGGACAGGCTATTAGGATAGGGCAGGGCAGGCCAGGGCAGGGACAGGCTAGAGTGAGGCAGGGCAGGGGACAGGCTAGGATAAGGCAGGGCTGGTGACAGGCTAGGATAAGGCAAGGCAAAGGACAGGCTAGGATAAGGCAGAGTAGGTGACAAGCTAGGATAAGGCAGGCCAGGGGACAAGCTCGGATTAGGCAGGCCAGAGGACAAGCTAGGATAAGGCAGAGCAGGTGACAGGCTAGGAGAATGCAGGCCAGGAGACAAGCTAAGATAAGGCAAGGCAGGGGACAGGCTAGGATAAGGCAAGGCAGGGGACAGGCTAGGATAAGGCAAAGCATATGACAGGCCAGGATAACGCAGGCCAGGGGACAAGCTAGGATAAGGCAGGGTAGGGGACAGGCTAGGATAAAGCAGAGCAGGTGACAGGCTAGGATAAGGCAGGCCAGGGGACAGGCTAGGATAAAGCAGGGCAGAGACAGGCTAGGATAAGGCAGTGCAGGGGACAGGCTAGGATGAGGCAGGACAGGAGACAAGCTAGGATGAGGCAGGCCAGGGGACAAGCTAGGATGAGGCAGGCCAGGGGACAAACTAGGATAAGGCAGGTCAGGAAACAAGCTAAGATAAAGCAAGGCATGGGACAGACTAGGATAAGGCAAGGCAGGGGACAGGCTAGGATAAGGCCTTCAGTACTTAAGTTTCCCTTATTTCTCTAGCCTGAGGTAGGGGACAGGATAAGGCAGGCCAGGGGACAAGCTAGGATAAGACAGGCCAGGGGACAGGCTAGGATAAGGCAGAGGAGGTGACAGGCTCCTGTGTAGGCCTATCATGCTCTGTCAGTCTAGACATACACTGTTCATGTATTTCTATGTTTTCAAAATTGGAACAAATTACCATGATAACTCTATCAAACATGAGAAGTCATGCACCCTATAACATCTTAAGTTGCCATAGTCAACTGTAACATAACATATAACAAGCAGGGATATCCATAGAACAGTGGTTTAGGAGAGGATGTGCCTACCTGAAGTCCATGGACCATTCAAATTTGAATCCTAACTGTTTCCTGTGCACACATTCCTGTGACATCATCAATTTGTGTGATCCAAATATAGTCACTCCTGACTATCTTTATGACTAATATGTGACTAAGTTGTAAAGTGCCCTGACTACGGGGGTCAAAATATGATGGTATAGTCAGTACTGACTATAGGTTTTATTATCAGTGTAATACCTCCACTTTTCTTATCAATTGTAGGCCTTCTATCAGTTCTGATGAAATCATACCCCAGCACCCCATCACCGTGTCGCCCCTGTTTCTTTTTACACATGTATATAATTCACGTTGATGTGACACATTCAATTTTCCCCAAATCACGGTTTTCATGGCGCACTTGGTTATGAGAATTCTGTCTTTGAGTGGCCTCAGGGGCCTTCCATAAAGTATGTACGCATTTTTTTCCAGAAAATAGACTCCCCCACCCCCCATGTTGCATTATGTACACATTAGGGTGACCCCCCCCCCCCCCATGCCTAGAGTACATACTCATTAATTTTGAGGAACTGACCCCCCCTCCATTTTTAACTTTTTTTTTATCCCCCCTCCCTATGAGGCCGCACGTTGGCCCTTTGAAGCATAGTAACATGCAGGTAAATTTTTTTTCCCCCCCCCAAGAGAGTTCAAAAGTTTTACACCCCCTGGTCAAGAGGTCGACATTACTTTTGCCGCCCCCATTGTTGCGATCACTCCATAAATAACTCATATATAGGACAACCACATATGTGTAATGGCTCTATAATGTAACTATTACACCCTTTCATTTAAACACCCTCCAGGTGTTTTGACAAAAAAAACTAGCAGTTTTTCATAATCATACATCTAACAGTGGCGGATCCAGGATTCTCTAGTGGGGAGGGGGCCCAAACCTTGCCAACCTAGATTCACTGTCTGTCAACCCTCCATGGCGACATTGGAGGTGAGGGAGATCAGCCAGCCCCCCCCCCCCCCCTCCATAATCATATTTATTACACGACCTGACGGTATTGGTACGATTCTGTGTTTGCTTAATCTGTCAGCCCCCCACTCACATCCATGGGCCCTCAGCCACTAATGGGCCCTGGCCCCATCAGAATGTGATTATAATCCACTGAAATAGGGTACTATCTACCATTTATCTCTCTCTTTCTTTCCCTTTTTCTTCTTTCTTCTTCTGGATTTTCTTTTTTTGAAGGGGAGGGGGCAAGGCGAGTTGCTTCCCCCCCCCTGGATCTGCCACTGATCTGATGCAACTACAGTAGCTATATCATGTTTGGGCCATGAAGAAAGCACAACTATAACTGAAATATTCCATCATAGAAAATAATTCAAGTCAGTTTTATCCACAAAAAAGATGTTTGGATTACCCTGATTTCTCTCACAAAAAAGGGAAAATGCATACATAAAGAGTATGCTAAAATGGCTCTAGACCCCACCCCCTACCCCTGTTTTCATGGACGCTTTTGTATGCATTTGCCATGACCCCCCCCCCCCCCCCCCGGTGCGTAATACTTTATGGAAGGCCCCTAATGGATCTTAAAGGGTACAATCATGGTTCTAACCTTTTTTTCATAGTATCTGTCGCAGTAAATGTTTGCCCCCACATCTGTTTAGCCAGATTACGGATAGACTCAACCCTTATGTAGAAGGTAAGGTGGCGACATCTAGGTGCAACTTCTGGTACTAAAGTTAAGACAAATAAGACCGTCTTAATAAGATAACGGTCTAAACGTTTGTCCTCTCACCTAGGGCTGTGTCTCACGACCTTGGGCCAATGTTTTTGTCTCTTACCGGGTGCCGTCTCTGACCAGGTGCCGTCTCTGACCGGATGCTGTCTCTGACCTGTTGTCAGAGGAATGTGTTTTTTAATTGTTAACCTATACTCATATATATAAGGATTTGTAAAAACTTTATGACAGTTGTTATGTAATTATAATTAGCCTCCTGCTGTTGGTAGAAGGTAACTAAACTCCCAAAGTGATGTCTGGTCAGAGACGGCACCTGGTCAGAGACGGCACCTGGTCAGAGACGGCACCCGGTCAGAGACAAAAACATTGGCCCAAGGTCGTGAGACACAGCCTTAGGAGAGCTATCCCGTGCGGCACTCAGCACATGATGAAATGGCTTGCGGTAACTTTAGTCTGATTAAAAAATCAAGTTCACTATGCAAATATAATTCGTTACAGGCCAAAAATACAATCACAAAGAAAGTTCCTCATTATGGTCGAACAGAATCATAACGATATATTTTAACCAGAGAAAACACTATATATGATAATATGCACGACAATTCATCATTTTATTCTTTTCCTTTACACTACAATGTGCCAGGGGGTGGGGGGGGGGGTGGGTGGTGGGCCGATGATCTGTACTTCCATATACATACCATGTATCTAGAGTATTGTCATACAAGCTACACAGAAATATTTGTGATCTTCATTTGAGAAGAATTCTGATAATGCTACGACTCTCCATGATGTTAATTAGCAACTGCCCCCTCTAAAAGCATACATGCAACTGCCCCCTCTAAAAGCATACATGCAACTGCCCCCTCTAAAAGCATACATGTTCCATGTTCTGGTATATAAGGTTGTGTCTCACGACCTTGGGACAATGTTTTTTGTCTCTGATCGGGTGCCGTCTCTGACCGGGTGCCGTCTCTGACCGGGTGCCGTCTCTGACCAGGTGTCAGAAAAAGGTGTTTTAAAAAGAATTATACTCATATATATAAGGATTTGGAAAAACGTTATGGCGGTTGTTATATAATCATAGTTATAATTATAATTAGCCTCCTGCTGTTAGTATTTTGACCCTATCAAGCCAAGCTGGTCAGAGACGGCACCCGGTCAGAGACGGCACCTGGTCAGAGACGGCACCCGGTCAGAGACAAAAACATTGTCCCAAGGTCGTGAGACACAGCCATAACCTCCACCTCCCTGTTGAGTGTTGTGTTTGAGATGTGGCTGCGGTCCCACAGTTGTTGCTTAGACACTCAAACTCAACACTCGATTACTCATATTATACATATGGCTCCCTTTACACATAACAGGAATCAGAGCAATCGTGCGCAAACGACTTGATTTGAATAAATGAAGGTTAAAAAAGAAAATAGGATCGCCTTGATGCACCACTGAAACACTGGCATTTTCTTACAACTGATGTGATAAATAGGGACAACGTCTTTTAGGTTATCTCCCCAAATCACGATTTTCGTGATATGCGCGGTGATGAGAAAAAGTGTTTCTTAGCGGCCTTATTAGAAAATGTTAACCCTCTCCTTAACTATGAACTAGCATATGAATCACCTTAAATACTTCAATATTTCCATCAGTGATTGGGAATACAGGCATATAAACATACCACAATGGTTAGAATACAATGCTGCCACTCTCATCGTAATCTATACATATCCAGATGATATAGAGTACACCGCACACTAAAGCATCCCATGTGGGACATCACTCTTTATGATAAGGATATAGTAGAAGATAACCTTTAGTGGGAGTTATAAATCAATGTTATCACTATCCCAATGCTCCTGTGCTATCATGCAGACCCACTATATAAACCCATACAACACTGCTTTGAGAGGTTATATCAATCTGTACATCTGGCTTGGTCTTTGATGTGGCCTTTCTTTGTCTAAACCAAACATGGAACCTGAAGTTGAGGAAACTGCATATGCAAAGTTTGAAAAGGAGCAAGGATTGCATTGGCATGAGGATATGCTCCTACTCAAAAATGTCTCTGCTTCATCGTTAGAACATGTCAGAGCATTCAACTTTGATAAGGATGACATTATGATATCTACCTACCCCAGATCAGGTACGTGCAATTATTACAGTGTATGGAGCTAAATAGTAGTTATTTATCAACTATGTGTCTGTGTAAGTAGGGCGGGACTTTTACTGCCCTTCAATAGATTATAACAGTTACCTTTACCATTGAAATGACCTCCATATATTTGTCTTTATAATAACTGCCAACATTGACTTTATTCAACAGACTATTTTACTCAAACAAGAAGAATTGATAAGAAAACATGAAACCAGTTGACCTTTATAATTCTGTTCTAAAATCGAATCATTGCTGCAAATTAAAACACAAACCAATTAGCCACTGTATTCACTTGAATGACAGTCACACAGCCAAAGTAGTCAAATTAGTGTCATTTTGGCCAATGTACTATTTACTAAAGATACCATTTAAACAAGATTATAACAGTTATATTCACAATACGCGCCAGGATGAAAAGACCTGTAGTGGATACAGGTGGAGCTACATGTCTCAAGCAAGTGGGCCAAGGCACCTAGTGTCAGACATCTACCCTATTCCTCATAGCTACTGACTAACTCTGGAACAAGTCACTAGCTGGCGCCTATACTTCTTGTGTTTTATACTTCGCCTGGGTGTGGGGCCTATTGTTCTCACTGTAGGTTTATTTCCATATTTCTCCTCTGCTTTGCTGAGCGGAGGTTTTGTGCGTCCTGTCCTAAGGTTTTGTAATTGCTGTCCGGAGGTTTTGCCACATAACCTCCTGAGGAAGTTTTAAAACCCTACTTTTGAAGGGACTCAAACCATGGCACTTAAAACCCTACTTTTGAAGGGACTCAAACCATGGCAGATAAATGCTCCAGCCTAAAGTCCTACACCTTAACCGGTGGGCCACGGGGCCACCTTGTGTGAAGCAAGGTAGAACACATACTGGTTTGCAGTAAAACCTCCTCGGCTACGCCTCGGAGGTTTTACTGCAAATACTACACCTCTGCGGAGGTTTTCCATCACATAACCTCACCTACTCACTATCTCACCTGGCGTATACACTAATGTACCTATTGCCCCCACCTCAGCCAATCAACCTTACCTGCATGCCACTCATAATGTAAGTGTTAATTTTGATTGTGTCAACTGCAGGTGATTTTCCAAGAACACAGAGTCAATCTCACTTGACTCCCCTTCATCAGAGACAAACAGAGACCCCGACTGTCGGAGTCATATGGGGACACCTTCACATTTCTCAGTATACATACTGAATACGTATATCATAGGTTCAAAGTGATTTTTAGAAATAGATAAGTTTGCTGCTCGGTGTGGTGAATCACAAATGTACATCGGACACTGTCTGTGATAGGTACATACTAAGCATTTAAAATAACGGACACATTAAATGTTCAGATAAGTGTTCAGGATCTGAACACTGTTTTTTATAGTGTAGTTTCTACTTTATAATGACTGTTTATTTGACTTTCAGGTACCACTTGGTCTCAGGAGCTGACTTGGCTGGTTTGTAACAATGCTGATGTGGACACAGCCACAAAAGTACACCGTCACAGCCGGTCACGCTTCATTGAGTATCACCATGATCATATTGAAAAACCAGAAATAGAATACTTGGAAACAAGTCTACCACCCAGAGTCATCAAAACCCATTTCCCACCTCAGTACTTTGAGGCCAAACGGCAGGAGGTCGGGTTTAAAACAGTCATTGTGATGCGCAACCTCAAAGATGTCTTAGTCTCGCACTTCCATTTCTACAAAAATCTCTTCAACTTTACAGGAAACTGGGATGACTTCTTTGAGATGTTCAAGCAGGATAAGATGTTTTATGGAAGTTGGGCTAAGCACTGCCTGAAATGTTGGCAGCTGCGAGATGATCCAAATGTGCTGATACTGAAGTATGAAGACATGAAGAAAGATCCACCAGCAAGCATCAGGAAATTAGCCCAGTTCTGTGGAAAGGTCCTCAGTGATGAACAAGTTAGCTCTATTGCTAACTTTGCAGATTTTGGCAAAATGAAGGAAAGGAATGTGGACCCAGAGAGGTTAAAGCAGGATCCAAGGAGTCAAAAGTTCTTCAGGAAGGGAGTCGTGGGAGATTGGGAGAAGTTTCTCAGTGGGGAGCAGTTAGAATATGTGCAGAACATACTGCAGACAACAACTGAGAAGGAAGGACTTTTCTTTGATGATAACTAAATAATGACACAAGACCTTCTGCAGATACTAACTTTCTCAGATATGGGCCACCTCCTGCCCATGTCTCCAGAAATCTATTCGCCTAGACTTTCAACTCTGGGCTCGGGAACAGAGTTTACTTTTAGTGAAGAGAAAATCATATGTTTTCCTGATTTATCCATGATAAAATGAAATCAAAATGACTCATTTACTCACATTCTTCTCTTGTCAATGACACATCACATGCCTATACGTATCAGGTGCATTCCCCTCTGATACGCATTGGCCACCATATAATAATTATGGATATACAGGAATATATTATATATTCCTGTAGGCCATCTGGGCCAATGGGAAGGTAATTCTTAAGAAAACTGCAAGCCCAGACCCAAAATTACGGACCATTGGCTCCGGGGTCAGTGTCTATGTCTACAGTCTAGCCGTGCAGAATTTCATGATAAATACTGCTATTAGTAAGAGTATGTCTATTCCACTCAGCACATGATAAAATACCTTGCTGTAGCTTTAGTCTGATCTTAATTCAACTGCACTACAAAAATATGTAAGTTTCAGATCAATTATAATGTTAGTTTAAGCAGAAGGTATCAGATCATAGCTAAAAAATATGCATGATAATATTCATCGTTATAGTCTTATCCCAAAAACAATGATAAAACTATTATTCTAATTTGCATTACGATTGCTTCCCTGACTTGGATTTTATAATAAAAATAAATATGTGATCACAATCTCTAATGTTTGCTTTTTTACTACATATGATGTTGATATCACCTGCCCATAGGTGTATGCAGGTACAAAGACAAGGTAATAATAACATTGTAGGGGGTTGTCCGTGCAGTAGGGTAGATTCACCTGGAGTCGGACACATACCTTGAGACAGACACTTGATTTTGTGGTTATTCTGTGTATATAATTACCCCATGATTATAAATGTATAATGCTGCCGGTATGATTAGTCACTGTTGGTTATTATGTATAGCGATGACTCTGGTTTCTCCGTATGGGCGGCCATGTAAGTTCTGAGCTCGCAATGTATCGTGAGACTTAGGCAGTGACCAGACATTCACACACCATAGCTTCTGGGCAACAAGCTGCAGCACGAGAGCAGAGCCAAGGTCTCACGAGATTGCTGGTGTCAGTGTATACAGAGTGGTTGCGGGAACAAGTCCGATCCCGGTAGAGGCCTATAACTTAGGTTTATACTAAGCCCTCGCGGCCTACTGGCCCTGTATGCCCCAGCTCAGGGTCAAGGTTGTCCTTGTTCACTGGACCATTACCAACTACAGGGATCCACACCTGTGTATTTTTTCAAAGGTACAAAGACAAGGTAATAATAATATTGTAGGGGGTTGTCCGTGCAGTAGGGTAGATTCACCTGGAGTCGGACACATACATTGAGACGGACAATTGATTTTGTGGTTATTCAAGCATTTTAAGCTATTTATTTGTGAAAAATGGTAAAGTTTGAGCATTATTCTTCCGAAAAATAAATATTAGAAGCCATATTGTACATGAATAACCTCAAATCCCACTGTCCGTCTCAGAGTATGTGTTCGACTCATGGTGACTCTACCCTACTACTACAATGGTGCAAATTGGTAACCAGTGATACACAAAAACAGGGAGACAAAGGGAGTTCAGGCTGTAAAAAGAGGCCGGGCCTCCCCTTGGCTCATTCTCACACTGTCAGACTCCTCCATTTCAATTAGATCCAGGTCAGCTGAGGTGAATAAATGTAAGTGAGTATACAAGACAGAAATAGGTATCACACTAGGGGAATATTTCATGTTTGTTTAAGTGTGTCCACATTTCGTTTCAGTGGGCCCTAAGCGGACACCTTTTATTACAAAGTATCACAGAGCGAGTCATGTAATGTTTTCATTTGTAACTGAAGCAAAAACATTGCGTTGAAAACAGATAAATCAACTTAATTGACTAATTGTATCATAGGCACATATAGGTACCTTATTAACTTTGTAGATTATCTTATCATACTGTCCATATAACGTGACTTGCAGACGTTAGAGTTTTAATATAGTTCTGAGAATAAGTTGGTGGTTTGACCTGGCTGGTCTAGCCATGAGAGCTCAGTTTATCACTTTGCCTATGGGCTAGGCAATTTTTGTCCATATAGCCGACTGCATGGTGGCATGAGTTTGTGTACTTAGACTCATTTCGTCTGGGACTAATCATCCCTGGAATTGTTCTGATTTGCAGTCAAACCATAGATGCCATGTAGGCCTTAGACTAGAAAAACAGGGTAACTAAACAACAATACACTGATAATAAAACCTATAGTCAGTACTGACTATACCATCATATTTTGACCCCCGTAGTCAGGAGACTATACAACTTAGTCACATATTAGTCATAAAGGTAGTCAGTAGTGACTATATGTGGATCACACAAATTGATGATGTCACAGGAATGTGTGCACAGGAAACAGTTAGGATTCAAATTTGAATGGTCCATGGACTTCAGGTAGGCACATCCTCTCCTAAACCACTGTTCTATGGATATCCCTGCTTGTTATATGTTATGTTACAGTTGACTATGACAACTTAAGATGTTATAGGGTGCATGAATTCTCATGTTTGATAGAGTTATCATGGTAATTTGTTCCAATTTTGATCACATAGACATACATGAACAGTGTATGTCTAGACTGACAGAGCATTATAGGCCTACACAGGAGCCTGTCACCTGCTCTGACTTATCCTAGCCTGTCCCCTGGCCTGTCTTATCCTAGCTTGTCCCCTGGCCTGCTTTATCCTAGCCTGTCCCCTGGCCTGCCTTATCCTAGCCTGTCCCCTGGCCTGCCTTATCCTAGCCTGTCCCCTGGCCTGCCTTATCCTAGCCTGTCCCTGCCCTGCCCTATCCTCGAGCCTGGCCCCTGCCCTGCCTTATCCTAGCTTGTCCCCTGGCCTGCCTTATCCTGGCCTGTCACCTGCTCTGCCGTTATCCTAGCCTGTCCCCTGCCTTGCCTTATCCTAGCTTGTCCCCTGGCCTGCCTTATTTAGCCTGTCCCCTGCCCTGCCTCATCCTAGCCTGTCCCTGCCCTGCCCTGCCCTATCCTACTAGCCTGGCCCCTGCCCTGCCTTATCCTAGCTTGTCCCCTGTCCTGCCTTATCCTAGCTTGTCCCCCCGCCCTGCCCTATCGAAGCCTGTTCCCTGCCCAGCCTCATCCTAGCCTGTCCCCCACCCTGCCTTATCCTAGCTTGTCCCCTGGCCAGCCTTATCCTGGCCTGTCACCTGCTCTGCCATTATCCTAGCCTGTCCCCTGCCTTGCTTTATCCTAGCTTGTCCCCTGGCCTGCCTTATTTAGCCTGTCCCCTGCCCTGCCTCATCCTAGCCTGTCCCTGCCCTGCCCTGCCCTATCCTACTAGCCTGTCCCCTGCCCTGCCTTTTCCTAGCCATGTCTACCCTGCTGAACCTTGACCTGCCTTCAGTACTTAAGTTTCCCTTATTTCTCATGATTGACTATATCTATTAGTCATGGGGACTACTTTAGACCATGAAACCATTAAATTCATAGTCACTTGACTATATAGCCCAAATCAGCCGATTTAATGGCTGACTATAGGTTGACTATATGACTAACTTACTATAGACATAGGTGACTAACTTGGTATAGTCGTTTTTGCTACATTCATGTGACTATAGAAATGTAGTCCGTAGTGACTAACATTTCCAGGTCCATTATTATCAGTGTAGAGAAGAAAATAGTACATCATAAATCAGCAGTACAGGTTAGTGTGGTTGTGGTTGTGGCCCAAAATGGTCACCAAAATTGAGTTATTTTGGTAGAGAGGTCAACTTTAAGCATTCACAGCGCCCCCTATAGTGTTGACTTGAAGTATATTATTATTTGTACACAAGCTCTGTATATTATACATCAGTTGTAGAGAAATGAGAGCCATGGAGTAGAGCATCTAACTGTAGGGATTTGTTAGCTCAACATCAGACTTTTGTGGTTAGTATCTAATTTTGTCTTATGTTTGGTGCCCCCTGCTCTTACTGATTCAGTGATAATGGTGATATAGGTGTTTGTATCTCATACTAGTACACAGGTAAGTAGATGTAGTTACTATATTTTCTACAAAGTACACCTCTGGGAATTGACCAGCCTTAACACCTTCATTATGTTGATGAGCGCACCACCCCTATACAAAATGGGTCATTACTAGAATACTGCTTAGGTTATGAAAGCCATATTTACAGATGGTAATAAGGATACATTGACCTACCATTTGACCAGCTGAGAGTAAATTCTGAGGTGGTCACCCAGGAGCTATTGGTTAATCTGACATGGACTCACCAGTAAAGTGGGTTAAAAAACATTTTGGTTATGATTTTTCACGCTAGTTGGTGGCACTATACTTAAAATTCATACGGTATATCATGAATCTATTATAGTAGATTCTATTTCATAGGAGTTTGTGGCCTTCAACTTTGATTTGCATCGTGTTCCTACCTAGATACGACTTTACACATGACTTACTCGGATCCAGCATCCTCAAATTACCCTTACCCGACCCTCATGAATGATCATCTATTGGTATCCATGTCAGGTTGAAGTTAAATATTGACATTCTGCAAGCTTGGATCCACAACAAATATAGGACAGAAAAATTATTATAATAATGAACAAATTATAATAAATATCCTGTTTGGCTGTATCTCTAAATGTATTCTATTATCCCTTTTATATAACATTCTCAAAATTACTCTGTGTGCTACCACCTGGGCCACCAGGCAGCTTGATAAGGTGCAGTTTCATTTAGGCGCTTATAATCACA